>CM064863.1:44617714-44935454 GCA_032719365.1 Prinsepia uniflora
AAATCTGCGTTGATGACTCCTTCACATCCCGAGAACACATTGGGTTGCCTCCCAACAAGCGCTTGAAGTTTAACGTTCATCCAGCCTAGGCAAAAATGCAAGTTATTTAGTTAGAAATGCACGTTTCTCAAGAATGCAAGTTAAATATGCAAATTTTAGTTAGGGATGCAATTTGATGTAAAGATACAAGTTAGATTAAAGGTGCAATGTAATTAAACTAAAGCTGCAAGTTAAGTTAAAAATGCAAGTTTAAATTAAAAATGCAATGCAAATTAGAATGAAATATGCAAATTAAAGTTGTCATAACAAGTAATGTAAAGAGAAAGACAAATTTAATTAAAAACTATTTTTTTTTAAATTTTTTTAGATGAAGAAAAAGACAAACTTAAATAAATACATAAACACATAAAAAAAATAAATGTAAACAAGTAAGAAACAAATTATGAACTAGTATAAACAAATAAGTATGATAATTATGTACAAATATGAACAAGTATAAAAATAAAATAAAAATTATGAACAAGTATGAATGTACACTATGGAATATAAAAGTTATGAACAATTTATGAACAAGTATGAAGGGTAACAAGTAACATATATACAACATTTATTTACAAGTATGAATTAACACTACACAAAGCTAAGATATGATTTTTTTTTAATTTAAACAAATAAATAAATAAATAAGAATAAAATAAAATAATTTCAAAGTTTTTTTAAATTTCGAATTTTTTCTTAATTTTTTTATTTACAGTTTTTTTTTTTAAAAAAAAGTTAAAGTTATCAAGACATAACCAAACAAATAAATAAATAAGAATAAAATAAAATAATTGTGAACATAAAGTTAATGGAATAAATTTAAAGTTAATGGAAAAAAAAGTTAATAGAATAAATTTAAAGTGTGAACATAAAGTTAATGGAATAAAGTTAAACAAGTATAATGGAATAAATTGTAAAAATAAAAGTTAAACACATTTACAATATGTAAACATTATTCACAAGTATGAACATTTTATATATAAACAATTGAATACATACTAACACATTAAGAATGATTTTTAATTTCCCTGGCAACGGCGCCAAAAATTGATAATGCCCAAACTACGCATTAAATTAAACACGTAATTCGAGTATTATACAATTTAAACCTTTTTTGTGTAGATGTAGTATTGGTAAATAGGGATTGTTCTTAACCGGGAAAATTAGGGAATATTAATAATATGTTAGTGAGAAGAATAATGAATAAAAGAATAATGAATAAATTAATGAATTGAAGGATAAAATAATCAAAGAATCAATAAATTAAAGAATAAAGGAATAAAAAATTAAAAATTAAAAAATTAATGAATAAAAAAATAAAAAATTAAAGAATTAAAGGGGGGTTTGAAAAGATTTGTAATCTAAACTAAAGAAAACACTAACTAAGAATTAAATTAAACTTAACAATAACATTATTTAAAACTACTCCTAAAATAAACTTTCTTTAAATACAATTTTTACTAACACTCTAACATCAATCAATCATGAAATCCTACCTTCATCATCTCCATTATATGCATACGTTTTTCATATTATAAATGCACCGATAGCGGCCGACATTAAAATCTCTTCAATCAAATGCTAAGTACACCGACAGTGGCCGACACTTAGCATCAAATTGAAGTATGAAGCACTAAAACATATGAAGTAAAATAAATTCAGAAAGTAAAACACATGGAGATTGTATTCATACTTACAAATGTTAGAAAGAAAATACCAACACAAATATTGCATTATAAGTAAAACATAAACAATAACAAGAGTTTAAGTAGAAAAACATGATTTTTCATAAGGAACTTTGACAGCAGGCAGAACCGTGTGAAGATGGAGGAAGAAATACGAAGAATTTGGTCTTAAAAACTCTTGAATTGCCTTAGAATTACCTAGCCTTAGGTTTTTCTTACGGAAAGCATAAAAATGCAATTAAAGATAAGTTTAAGAAATTCTAAGAACAAAATAAAGAAAATGAAACTAAGATAATTAATTAAGAAGAAAATTACAAGAAGTTACAAATGGTCCCCAAAAATAATGAACAAAATAGAATGAAGATGAACTAAATGAAGAGTGAAAAAAAAGAGAAAAACTTAGAACTAAAACTAAAAAGGGAACAAAATGTGGACAATTGGGGGACTCCAAATACATGAAATGGCCTCCCTATTTATAGAGAGAGTGTCACAATTGTTTAAATAAAAGTACAAAATTAAAATATAAAAATAACAATAAAAAAGTACATGAAGAACTGATGGAAATGATGAGATTGGGTGCTTTTTGGGGAAAAGATGCTGATTTTGAGGAAAAGATGCTGATGTTGGGGAAAAGATGTTTGAAAAATCAGCCAAAATGGTTGAAAATGAGGAAATAGGGCTGCTGGTTTTTGGCTTGGGCTGCAGGTTTTTGGCTGGATTTCTGGATTTCAGCAGCTTCCCACCGAAATTCCAAGCAAATTTCGGTAGCCTCCCTTCTTTTAGTCATATCTTTTCGTTAAAACTCCTATTGGGATGATTTTATCACCGAAATGCTCAGAATTTCATGCTTTATTTTTTTTCTGCAAAAATGCCACAAAATATATTATTTTCTCCAATTGTTTATTAATTTAATAATAAAAATAAAGTATAAAGGGTATAAAATAATATAAAAATAATGTTTAATTGAAAACCTATCAAACACCATAGTGTACCCATCACCATCACATCTAGGGCACACAAAACAGCATCATCTCTACACTACTTACCACCTGCCTACAAGCCAATCACGGTTCACTTTTGCAGTTCGTCGGTCTAATCCTACTACTAGACTGAACTACATGTCTTCCGGGGAAGACCAACTCAAGTCCATTCCGAGTCTCTCGGTCTCCTAGGTCTCCCGACCAACATTAAATCCAATCATATCTCATCGAAGTACACAGGGTAGACCCAGCACTACATCCAAGTCCAATACCCATACGTATGCGAGACGAACCACATGCGTCCCGCACAACTCCAAGATGGTCAAGATATCCAGCCACTTCCACTCCTGCAAGACAGAGTAATCTCCTCAGTTGCACGTCCAACATATCCAACCTCTGTCTTGCATCTGATCCTCCTGATCCACAACAACTCAATCCTAATCCACAAATGATCAGAACACCGCATCAGATCAAATCGATAAAGAATTCCACATGTCTCGAGACACGTCTAGATTGTGGGTTCTCTTCAATAAACTCATATCGATCAGTTATAGTCACTCGTTATCACTTTTCTTTCGTCATCATACCACAGATCTCACAATGATCCACAACCATGACATCACAAGTCATCCTACCTTAATCCAACTTAACACAATCCTATGACACTCTCCACACACGCCAAAACATGGCGTCACCAAGTACTCTCTCTATTCCTGAACACAACCACACGTGTCCACGATCAAGGGGGTTCACACCTCCTGAAGGTCCTTTGATGAGTATCCCAAATTGACTCCTAAGTATCCATCGCGCCACATCTAACACCAACTCGGAATCCACACAACATCCCATGATCCCGAGATTCCAACCATATTGGAAGTGTATCCACCTTTCCAATCATGGGTCGTCATCCCCAACAAGTAGACCACCACCAGACTAACTGTCCAAACGTCAACTCCTCTACTAGTCTTCGAAAAATCCACAACTCACCGACCAACTCACATGTCGGTTAAAACTGTTTATGTACATCCAAAAGGATGTCAATCATCACTTCTTCTGCGTATTACGTCTCAACCTTTCTGAGGTTCAACTTTAAGCATCACTAAAGTACGAGTCACCCATTCTCGGGATCCTTAACCAACAATCACTAACCTCGAACTCCTTAGTCACTATCCACGAGGTCATCAATCACCCAGTACTGTCCTCGACATCACCCATGACTATCCTCAGTAGCACCATAAGCCAACATGCTCCGACACAGCCAACATCTGCTGACCAATTCATCACATCTTGCGGTATCAACGAAAATGGAACTCACACAAGGTCAACTTGGCCATACCAGCCTAGCCCATTCCACACAGAAGCCTAGGTCCACCGTGCCTCTGATGCGCTGCTCTAATCAATCTAGCGGCATCCTGACCGTTCGTACCTAAACATGACCTGCCAAGGGTCATCGCTTATCCTAGCTCGGTTAGTGGTTCCTACCAGACACCGGCACCTCACGGCTGGTCACAACCTCAACTCACGATGTCCCCATCCTACCATTCACAAGCATCCCGGATAGTGGCACATCATTTCCGATATAGAGCTCCTAGCATACTAATCTCGCACCTCCGCTCATAACGAGCCAAAACCTTCCATCTACGCTCGGGTCGGGGAAACTGACCTCCCTCACATTCCATAACTCTGAGCAACCCATGCTCAACTAAGCATCACAGTCACATTGACCCGGTCAGGGTCATCCGCTAGAGCGTCCATAATCACAACTGCACCCAGCAACACAAACTCCAATCTGGACGAATAGTCGATCCAAGTCAAGACAACTACAAATCCCAACTCACGTTTTGCAAACTAAACACCTGTACTGGGGTTTCTCAAATCCTCACTCGGGTTATCAAAACCCACGGCATCCACTAGCTCACAACAACCTCACCACTCAGGTAGTCACACCCGGTTAAGAACATCCCGTAACGTGATACGTCAACCGGTAACCATCGCTAGGGGGAAATCCCTCAAATGCTCAAAAACATATTCCTTTACCCCCCGCAACTCGAGGCATCCGGCTAGCTGTAGCCGCACAAGTCCAAACTCGAACGATCTGACCAAGTGGTCACCATTCCATAATATCGTCATCCAATTGACATTCGGCCCAACAGGCCGCCGTCGACTGGCCGCACAGACTGCCCAAAAGGCTAGTCGGCCAACCAACTATCTATCGGTTGTATCTATCCTATCTAACTCATCTCGTTACCATCCAGGTTAACCGCTACGGCACCCATCCGACCATAGTGTCCAACCAAAAATCGATCATAACTAGCATACAAACACGATATCCGTTCTGGCCTGAAGCCGGCATACGTCATACCACGCACCACGTATCGGGCCACTATCACCCGTGCACTAGCAATCGCCACTAGCTAACCACTAACTAACGTACAATCACTCGCGTGTCCAGGTTGATGACGGGATGTTCCGCGTCGAGACATCACATCCACAGTAGTATCACAACACCCAAGTTGACGAACCAACTACTCTGGGAGCCAAAACCTCACGCAGAGTGCACAAATCTAGCTATGATACCAAGTTGACACGACCCACTCTCAATCCCACGGAATTAAGGGATAAGTCATGCTCCCGTCTAACCTACGTGTGACACGTAAGCCGGAAAAGGGATACCAGGCCAATGTACCAAAACCACCTTCCGATGTCCCAGAGTGTGCAGAACTTACTGTGGATCATGTGTGTGTTGTCTTCGTCTCTCTAACAACAGTTCGCACCGCATCAACCTGGAGGGTATCGAAAAGCAAAGATTGTGAGTGGATAAAATAAAGAACACTTTCATAAAATAGTTTATAAGAAATTACATTTATACCCTCCATGAAAAACTAATGCATGCATTTGAAAACCATTTCTTAAAACCATTTCATTTTCGAAATAACATAATTGTTTATGCAAAACCAGAACTCATTTCATTTTCTCAAATCCAGGGCCTCAGGCCAAAATCATAAATCAACATCAAAGTACGGGAACTCAGCTCAAAAATCCACATATCCAAAACATCCGGGCCACTGCCCAAATTATTTGAAAACCACAAATCCAAAACATCCAGGACACTGCCCAAAACATCTGAAAAACAGTGAAAAGCCAACCAAAAAACAAGGCCAATCAATCTGCTGGATCTCAAGCACCGAGTCTTCAAAACACATATGCATAAGGCCTGCCCTGGATATCAACGAGTCTTTAAACTCAAAACCATATATGAGGCCTTCCAACGAGTCTTTAAACTCAAAACAACATATCAGGCCGTCCCGGGATATCAACGAGTCTTTAAACTCAAAACACAATCAATAGGCCTCATGGGATATTATCAATCAAGGGCTTTCCCCCGTCATCAATCAATCGGGTCTTTAAACCCAAAATCAGATCCAGCAATATCAACCGGGTCTTTAAACCCAAAACCAATAACAACGGGTCTTTAAACCCAAAACCAATAGAAGATCAATAAGAACCGGTATTTAAACCCAAAATCAATAACAAGGGGTCTTTAAACCCAAAACGAATAGTAACGGGCCTCATGCCCGAAAGCACTATCCGAATCGATTTATAAATCGTTGAAATCAAACCATAATTCAAATCCCAAAATCAAAGCATCCAAATCATTATCAAATCACAGCATAAATCCATATATCGTAAAACGTACAATTACGTAAATATCTTGAAATACGTGCAAAATCGTAAATCACATATATCATAATCATAATCATAGAAAACATATAAACTCCTATAATAACGATTTCTCGTGCAATTACGTAAATATCTCGATACGCGTGCAATTACGATTTCTCAGCTAATCCACTATCATCGAACTTTCCCGATCCTGTCCAAATCCCATAATAAGGTCACCAACTACTTCACAAAGTTTATACTAAAGTCCCGTAATTTTCCGAATTTTTAACTATTTTTAACCTAGCCTTTAAACCTTTGGACATCCCGAAACATATCGAGACGATGTCCGATCGACTAGAAACTAGTCTCAAAATGTTCGTTACATCGAATACTTTAAAAGTCATTTTGAAACCTTCCTCAAAAAGCGTGCCATGCGCCCACACATACCGCCCAACGGGGCTGCGCGTGGGCCTCACGTGCCAGGCACTGTGCTCATCTTCAACCTCCTGCTAAACCGGGTTCGGTTCGGCTTTGCAAATCCAGTCCAACTGGACTAGCATGAGCAGTTCGACGGTGTAATGCCTTTATTTTTCGGTCCATTTTTTATCCTACTTCTACCCTTAGTTTCGTCCCAACATGTATGATAGATCCAGCTACTTAAAACATGAATTTAGGACATGAATATAACCTTCCCGATTCAAGAATAAAACCATGCTCTGCAACCATGTCCATCCCCAATTTTGACCTCCTCTAGCCTTGAGTTCAGTCCTAGTCGACTTATATGACCTCCATAATCATGTTCCAATCATTAGAATCCATAATTATATACTAAAACCAAGTAGCTAAAGTTTGAACCATAATCTTACCGCGTCGGGTTTGCAGGCCACCGTCCACGGCTACCCTCCACGGTGGTACCACTAGAGTCGTCTCATCACCCCCTTCATCTTTCCTTCATGAACTACCATCAAGTGTTGAGATTTAAGGGTTGTATGGCTTTGAGAACCCAATATTCCTCTGTTTTTCTCACGGGTTGTTTCAGGGTTAGGGTCACCATCCTCTGCAACCATCATGATCAAGCCACCACCTTCCTCTGTATGGCTTTGAGAACACAATCTTCCTCTGTTTTTCCCATCATCGTCCAACCATCGTTTAAAACCTGATACATTGTGAGGCGGTGAGAGGGTTCCACAAGCCTCTATGTCAGGACCCATCCCAAATCCTCCAGGATTAACGTGGGACGCACCTGATCCCGTTTAACACGAAGTGTCAAACCAGGGAAAATTCCGTCTCTAGCCCTCACCAGGGCTTCCAGAGTACGCCAGTATCGTAGGACGAGGAGTGTGATGTCTCGTCTCTACTACAGTCCTCATCCGCGATCAACCGGAAAGGCATTAAAACATCAAAAGTCGTGAGTGGACAAAATAATATTTTAATATAACATTTTCATACAAATACATTTATGCCCTTCATTAAAAGCATATGCATGCATTCAAAAACAATTTATCAAACGTTCATAAAACCATTTGTCAAACATTCTCAAAATCATTCAAGGGCTCATGCCCGGTCCCCATAAACTGTCATGACCCATAAAAACCATTTGGGTCTCCGACCCGAAATCACAATCTTAAATCCGTAAATCCATACATGTGGGAACTCAGCCCAAATCAACATATGTGGGTCTCAGCCCAAAACCATTCTCAATGAAATATCAAAACATACAATACTGGGTCCCCGCCCCAAACCATTTCCAAATCATAAAACAAGGGGTCTCCACCCCCAAATTACTTTCAGAAACATGGAATACGGGGTCTCTGCCCCCAAATTACTTTCAGAAACATAGAACACAGGGTCTCTACCCCCAAATCACTTCCCAAGACAACCACATACGTACGCATACGTATATCCCATCTGCGGAACTTCTGACAAGATGCCAACTCAGGGCACACAGCCCCTAGGAAACACATCCCCGATATATGTCACGATGTCATCTCTATACTAGTGTGCACACTACTCGGGGTCTCACTCCGAGTCTTCTCCCAGGAATTCTCCATCTGGGAGGCTCAATATCTCTGGATCTAGTCCGAGCTCTCTCTCTGGATCTAGTCCGATCATCTCTCAAGAATCTGGTCCGGGACCACATCATAACACATAACCCCCCACTCCTGGAATGGGATCCCTTTGTGGATACCCATTCTGGTCTTTGGATCGTGACTCTCCAGGTCGACGTCTGGAGGAGACCATATAATCATATGGAGGGTTCATACATTTTCATTCTCAAAACACTTTCTTTCTCAAATATATTTCAACTGGGTCTCATACCCGATTCATCTCAATAGGATTCCTCAAATCCGATTCAAATCAGTTTCACATGCCTCGTCCTAAATCCTCAGTTCAATAGGGTCTCATGTCTGAATTCTCATTTCACAAACCGAACTGGAACTTAAGCCCGATGTTACAATCAACTGGGTCTTTAGCCCGATATCATGACTAACTGGGCCCTAAGCCAGAAACCTTAAACCAACGGGGACTTAAGCCCGATTTCACAACCAATAGGGCCTCAAGCCCGATACTACAGTCAACTGGGCCTCCAGTCCGATATTACAACCAAATGGGCCTCAAGCCCGAACTCGTAAATCAACGGGACATAACAATTAGAATTGAAAAATGGAAGAATCGGTTAAAACCGATACCTTGGGTTCGAGGTGTCCTCCGCCGTCCACGACGGCGCTCCCTTGGCTGGCCATCATCATTCCAGCATCCTCACTTCACTCTTTGGGCCTCAATCATGGTCATACGGATGAAGGGTTTGGATTTGGGGCGCAAGGTTGATCGGGTTTGGGTTTGGAAATGAAGAAAAGGGTCGATGAAGGAAATTGACGGATATGCATGAATTATTTGAAATGGACAATGGATGGGTGACACTTGTCACTCATCCATTGGCCTGTCCAATAATATCTGGGGCCCACTTGCTGCCAAATAGTCCACATCTCGTAAAACGTGCAATAGTACGTTCGAACTTTCGTGAACCGTAACTTCTTCGTCGAATGTTCGAATTCGACGTACCGCCTGTCTACAGATTCGTATCGTCCTGATCTACATAACGATACTCGGTCCTCGGCCATTTGACCTCCTGGGTCAAAAGTTAACTATTTGCTCCTATTCAACCAAATTACCAAAATACCCCCAAACTTCCGAAAATCATAACTTCTTCCTCGAACATTAGAATAGGGCGTGCCACCTGTCTATGAACTCGTGACATCCCGAACTACATCATTGTCATTGGCCAAAGTCTATTTGATCACTTGAACAAAAAGTTAACGATTCGCCCATTCTAGGGGAAAAATCGTCATTTGCCCTGCTCGTCCGCTAATCCTCGTCTAATCCTCGATTAGCCTTGCTAATCTGTCATTAATTCTTAATTAATCTCGATAATTTGGGACGGGTCGCTACACTCTAGATAGGGCCAGGTGTCCAAATTTCTGTGGGCACAAATCCCAAGGCAAGCCAAGTGTCCAATTATCACTGGGCAAAATTTACAATGCAACAAATGACCATTTTACCCTTGTCTCTACAAATTAGTATTTTTCCCTTAGCGTGTTTAGACCAAAACCCGAGCCATCCAAAGTCCGATGACAGCGTGCCGCCTGTCGTTGTACTTAGGGGATCGAGGCCTACCTAACGGTCTTCGAAGTGCATGACAAATCCATGTCGTATGAAAAGTCAACAGTTTGCCCCTTTTCAACCAAATTACCAAAATACCCTCGAACTTCTGAACATCATAACTTCGTCCTCGAATGTCAGAATCTGACGTGCCACCTGTTTATGAACTCGTGACGTCCCGAACTACGTCATAGTCATCGGTCCTTTGACCGCCCGAATTAAAAGTCAACACTTTGTCCATTCCAAGGGCAAAATGTCATTTTGTACCGTCTGTCCGAAAGTACCCAACTAATCATCGATTAATCACACTAATCCATCATTAACCACTAATCTAATCCCGATTTCCGAGACAAGTCCTTACATAAATTTCATTAGAGCCATAGAATAAGTCGAAGAACTATCTATTTGTACAAATTTATCCACATTCACATTAAGATTAAGTGACTACCTATTCCAAGTCCAACTAACCTTAACAGAATCAACTTTCAGCTATATTCCAAAGATAAAATAAGTATTGGGTAAAAGAGGTATTTACGGGAGTCAGAGTGACAATCTCGCATGAGGTGGGAATTGTGGTAACCATTTTCGAAAACAAATTGACCTAAGTAAACCCAATTACATCAAATAAACAAAAAACCAGTATCATTTATCACCACCATTGCCGAACAATAACAAGAGAGCAAACTTTTGTTGGAAATTGTAAAACCCTTTCGAGCAAATCAAACAATAAAGTGCATCATTAGCCACCAAATCACACCCAAAAAATGGGATACTACCTCCACTCTGAAAAGAATTCAAAGATGAAAAATTTACAGTAGACTAGAGAAATACCTTAATTGCCTCATAACAAGATCATAATAAATGGAGAACAACAAAAGGAAGGTCTTTTGGTCTCGATAGTGGTAGAGATGGAGTGCAAAAAGTGAGAGATAAAGAGTGTGAATGATGAGAAGAAGAAATTGGAAAGGTCCGAGGGCATATATGAAGAGTAGAGTTTTCGATGAGATCGAGGGAAGTGAGTGATTGAAAGCTCCGTCCAAATGAATTGCAACAACAATAGGAAGAATGAATCATTGATCAGTCTAAAAGCAACGTCAGCTGTAACGACCCGCGTCAAATATCGGGATTAAATATGAATTAATTATGGATTTAGAATGACTAATCAGGCATTAGTTGAGTAAATTGGACGGATGGTGTAAAATGACTGTTTTTCCCTTGGAATTGGGCAAAATGTTGACTTTTGACTCGGGCGGTCAAACGGACTTTGGCCAATGACTGTGACGTAGTTCGGGCCGTCACGAGTCCGTATATAGGCGGCACATCGAAATCAGACGTCGAACGAAGAAGTTACGGTCACGGGATCGAAATCGAGAATTTACGGCTCGGGATTCGAATAAAATATTATTTAAATCCAATTGGCTGATATTTTATGTGGGGCCCTTGGATGAGTGACAAGTGTCACTCATACCATTGGCCATCTCCCCCAAATTGTGGATCTCAATTGTGATTGGATGGCTAAGATTAAAATAGTATTATTTATTTATTTTATATTTTCCTCACATATTTCTCTTTCCTTCCCCGCGCATCAACCTTCATCTTCCTTCTTTATTTTCTTCTTCGACCGTGAACCCCCAAACACTAGCCCTCCAAACCTCACCATTAGTGTTTAGCTTATTAATGAAAAAGGATGAAGGGACTGAGACGAGTCGAATGGTGTCAACGGCGCGGGTCGTCGTGGACGGTGGCCGGGGAACCCAAAAACGGTGAGTTTTGATTCAAAATTTAGAGATTGGTTTTTGTTATTTTTCGATCAATTATGATGATTGGGACTGGTTTCTGGAGTTCGTATGAGTCGATTGGGACCGGTTAAGAGGATTGTGGTGGCCGGGATAGTGAGAACACGACGGTGGAAGGAAGGCTAGTTTATGCTCGATCGAGAAGGTGAGTTTTACGATTGTTTTTCATGTTTTGACGTCGTAGATCGAGTCTAGAGGTGGGGACGATGATGTAGGAAGAAGTATGACTGAAAACTATTGAGAAATGGGCAAAAATCGATGCTGATTCGGGCTGGAACGGGTTGTAGAGAATCAGTCTGGATCAGATTTGACTAAGGACAGGGATGATGAATAGTGTCACACGTGGCCTTCACGCGCAGCCACTTGCGGAGGTGCGTTGTCAGAACCCGTCCCAAATCCCCCGGGATTAACGTGGGACGCGCCTGATCCCGTCTGACACAAACTGTCAAACCAGAGAAATTTCCGTCTCTAGCTCTCACCGAGCTTCCAGAGCACGCCAGAATCGTAGGAAGAGGAGTGTGATGTTTCGTATCTGCTACAACACGCATCCGCGATCAACCAGAAGGGCATTAAAACACGAAAACTGTGAGTGGACAAAATAATATTTTAATAAAATTCATTTCACAAAAAGATACTTTATGCCCTTCATTAAAAGCATATGCATGCATTCAAAAACCATTTGTCAAAACATTCATAAAACCATTTCATTTATCAAACATATTCTCAAAATCATACAAGGGTTCATGCCCGGATCCCATAAACCGTCATGACCCATAAAAACCTTTCAAGGGTTCATGCCGGTTCCCATAAACCGTCATGAACCATAAATCCATTTGGGTCCCCGACCCGAAATCACAACCTGAAAACCATAAAACAATGCATGGGAACTCAGCCCAAATCAAACACCAATGGGACTCAGCCCAAAACCATTATCAATGAAATACCAAAACATTGAATACGGGGTCTCTGTCCCAAACCACTTTCTAAAACATAAAACATGGAACACGGGGTCTCCGCCACCAAATCACTTTCATAAGAATCACATACGTACGCATACATATAACCCATCGGTGGCACTTCCGAGAAGATGCCAACTCGGGGCACACAGCCCCTAGGGAACACATCCTCGATATATGTCACGATATCATCTCTATACTAGTGTGCACACTACTCGGGGTCTCACTCCGAGTCTTCTCCCAGGAATCTCCATCTTGGAGGCTCTATCTTCGGACCTAGTCCGATCATCTCTCCGGAATCTGGTCCGGGACCACAACATAAATCGTAACCTCCACTCTTGGAACGGGATCCCCATGGGGATACCCATTCTGGTCTGTGGATCGTGACTCTCTAGGTCGACGTCTGGAAGAGACCATATAATCATATGGAGGGTATATTACATTTTCAAATCACTTTCTTGCTCAAAACATATTTCAACTGGGTCTCATACCCGATTCATGTCAATAGGATTCCTCGAATTCGATTCAAATTCATTTTACAGGCCTCGGCCTAAATCCACAATTCAATAGGGTCTAATGCCCGAATTCTCATTTCATAAATCGAACTGGGACTCAAACCCGATGTTACAATCAACAGGGCCTCAAGCCCGATACCATAGCTAACTGGGTCCTAAGCCCGAAACCATAAAGCAACGGGGCCTTAAGCCCGATTTCACAACCAATAGGGCCTCAAGCCCGATACTACATTCAAATGGGCCTCCAACCCGATATTACAATCAAATGGGCATCAAGCCCGAATCATAAACCAACGGGACCCTCGGTCCGATCGTATAACTCAAATGGACCCTCGGTCCGATTTCTCGTCAAATCAAATGGACTCTGTAAGACCCGTGTCTTGGAGGGAACGGTGAACAATCCCACATTCCTGCGAGGGGGAATGGTCTGCGAGAGGATGGTGGTGTGCCTTAAAGGTGTAGGCACACACCTATCTAGCACTAGGCCTTTTGGGAGCTCAAGTGGCTTTGGGGGGGATTGGAACCCCAAAGTTAAGCGAGTTGAGACTGGTGCAATTCCATGATGGATGACCCCCTGGGAAGTTGCACCATGAGCTCCCAAAAACAAAACCGTGAGGGCGAGGCCCAAAGCGAACAATATGGTGCTAGATGAGTCGGGTCCTGGCCGAGGAGGGTCGGGTCCTGATAGCTTGGTATCAGAGCATAGTGTACGCACAGATCGAGGATGTGATGTCTCTCCAATCGTAACAGCCCATCATCAACCTGATAGTTAGGGTACTAGTACGAGGTTTCGGTCGAATAGATATTAGTCCGTGTACGTTTGTGACGCGATGCGATCGTGTGAGGTCAGTTTGGCAGAAGAAGCCGTGTTTTCCGACCTTTCGGAATCTCAAGTAGGATCGTGATCCGTGTGAATAGTTAGGACTATCGAGGCATCATGACGAACGGGGAACTGAGCGTAGTGAAATCCGTGGAGGTCGGACGTTGAGATCATCGCCGACGGAACAGCAAGAATCGAGATGGTGCTGCTCAGAGCAGTTGGACGAGCGAGAACCTTAGTTGAGACAGGTTGGAGTAGGACGTTGATCCTATTTGGCAGGAGATGCCAGATTAGTTGTAGTGTAACGCGATAAGATACGATTGTGACGGCTAGACGTTGGGCAGTGTTAGGCATGGAGTAGGGCCAAGTTCTTGTGGAGGCCAGTGGTTGAGAATCGTAGAGTTACGAGAGGACGAGGTCCTTAGGCTGTGGTTACTGGTTGTTGGGATACCAGTATCGGAGTACGATGATCCTTCGGAGTCGAGGCGAGG
The DNA here is from genome assembly GCA_032719365.1 of Prinsepia uniflora. Taxonomy (NCBI): domain Eukaryota; kingdom Viridiplantae; phylum Streptophyta; class Magnoliopsida; order Rosales; family Rosaceae; genus Prinsepia; species Prinsepia uniflora. Next base: position 44,632,320 of record CM064863.1, read on the forward strand.
GATCATTCGAGATGGACGTGATGCAGGCGAGCAGCCGGGTTGTGGTAACCCTAGTTAGTGATTGGTTGGACGAGTTACCAGGAGTGTGGTGCTTGTCAATCGAAGTCCGGGGTGGACCAATCGGTAGATGTTGTGTGTGGGCAGTTAGTACCGGCGGTGAGTTGACCGCGTTGTTTCGAGTCTCGATAGCAGAGTGCTTCTGAGATCTGTCTGCACGAGGTTGTGACAGACGCCGCTATCGATGGACGGAGTCGAGTCGTATCGAGTATGAAAGACCCTACTCAAACTGAGCATAGTCATAGGATTGGTTGTTTCGCACTCCGTTGGCGGTGATGCGAGGACTTTAACAAGAAGGGACGATGAGCCATGAGCTGAGAGTAGCTCAATCGTGATGTGCTCATGGTAAGGTTCTACCATTATGCGACGAGAAGGATTCGTCGGATATTATAGATTTGTCTTGGCAATGGTGATGGTTGGTTGGCTACGGTTGACCATACTCCTGAGTGTCGTATACACTAGTTTGAGGAGAATTTGATAGTGAGAAATAGAATGGGTCACTACAATAGTTATCAATAGCTGTCATTGGTCGGAAGGATTGGACCACGTAAGGGCTCCTGTTGTGCCTCGTATTTGGGTGGCACATCAGATTAGGATGAATCGACATCTTTTTGGATGTGCATAAACAGCCTGTTGTGACCCGGTAGTCTGGTGGCACATCGGATTAGGATGAATTGACATCCTTTTGGATGTGCATAAACTGTCATAAACGGATAGACGAATTGGATTGTTTGTGGACATGTGGATGATGTCCGAGTGATTTGATGTGACCGAGTTTGTAGTCGTGCCCTAGCGTAGTAGTCGTGCCCTAGCGTAGTAGTCGTGCGAGTTCGTTGGGCACTGAGCGGGACAGAGAGGATTCCGAGTGGCTCGGTGCGGGATTTACGCTATACCTGTATTGGTGACAAGTACCTTAGATCGTTGTGAATGGATGGTACGAGTGCTAGGTGCTGGTTTTGGATCCCATAAGGATTGGGACGTGCGAATTAGGTTACGGACGTGAACGACAAGGGGAAAAGCCGGAAGGAATCACTGGAAGTGTTTAATCCTGAAGGGAAGGATTATACATTACAGTAATTATCAGAGTATACTCTTAGTTGGGAAGAAGAACTTCTAGCTCAGGAAAAGAACTGTTGGAAAAGTTAGGTGTGCTTCCAACATGGTTGCAACTACTCTTGACTTAGAGACTGGTGAAGGAGACTTTTCATTTTCTGCTCCTTCACAGATCGTGCTGGATGACGGATGATGAGTTGGATGAACCAAGACGTTTGCTGGTTCTTGGGTTTATTGGATTTTTCGTTTTCAAGTGATAAATTGGATGAAAGGTTGAATCTTTAGGTCATTAATGAGCCAAACATCTAGGTTGTGGGACAAATTTGTTGGAGTTGAGGAGAAGGGAGTGTTTGGTGTTGCATGACGTTGATGTGTGCAACTTGTATTCTCATTCATATCTGACATGGTATGACTTTGATGTCATCATCTTCAACTTTCCTCATGTGGATTGATGAGGAAGAAAACGACAGTGATGTCAATTGGATTGACTTGGAGATCAGATGATTCTTGGTGTCACGTCCAGTGATGTGACAGACGAGTATCTAAGATGAGACAGATTGAGTAACGTGAGGATGATCGAGATGATGGAAGTGATTGTGACGACCATGAGGTGTGCAGACCGAGGTCAGATCGTCATTGGAATGAATTACCTTGCTGATTATGCTAAGCTAAAGCAGAGGAGAACTTTTAAGGATCCCTTAGCATAGCTGGTGAGATGACAGAGTTTGAAAGTGGGAATAAAGGTGAGATGAGGACGATACGTAGATATCAATCAGGAAGAGATGAATAGCTGATGCCACGAGATGGATTTGAGAATAGAGATTGTGATGGATTGAGGCTGGCTCGTGAGGCAAGATTGAACATCAGACCGATGAGTGCTATGATCGGATGTGTTCCGACATAGTGGTATATTGATTAGACATCGAATGTTGTGTGCTTGAGCAGAGTTGAGAGAGAGTGTTCGGATAGTTGATGAGCCAAGAGCTTAGAGCCGTGTGGGCCGGTGGAACCCTAGTACCTATTTGTGTCTTCTGCTGAGACAAGTATTCGATTGGAGTTCCGTGTACACCCGGTTAGGGAGACGTCAATTGTTTGTCAACATGTCGAGTAGTACGATGGTTGGGACTCGAGGTGAGTCTAGATGTCAGCGGAGATCGCTGAGTGATGTGAGATACAATACAGTACGAGGACTCGAGAGCGAGTCGAGATCAAGTGTGCAGCGGGAGCACAGTGGAGCCGAGCGTACTCGTGGACTCAGTGGCAGTGACGGAAGTTGGGTGTCGCTCCATGGGAGTAGTGAGGATAGTTTTCGGATCGGATTGCTGATTAGGACTTCAGTTCCAATTGTCAGATGAGAAGAACCATCAGACTGAAAAGTCAACTTGATGACTCTCGCAAGCCAACGATCGAAACGCAGCTAATGAGAGTTGAGATGGAGCTTAGGAGCTTCGGTGACAGTGCGTACTGACAAGTACGAAGTAGTAACGTACGTGTACTTGTACACGAGAGTGGCCGTGTGCGGAGACACGATTGAATTTCCACAGTTGGTTGTGGAAATCGGGTCAATTTGAATTACGAGGACAAAATTCTTTAAGGGGTGAAGATTGTAACGACACGTCTCGAATTAGCGGGATTAATTAAGGATTAATGATGGATTAGCTAGGCTAATCGGGGATTAGACGAGGATTAGCAGACGTGCGGTGCAAATGACGATTTTGCCCCTTGAATGGGTAAAATGTTGACTTTTTGTCCGAACGGTCAAATGGACTTCGACCAATGACCGTGACGTAGTTCGGGACGTCACGAGTTCATATACAGGTGGCACGCTCGATTTCGACATTCGAGGAAGAAGTTGTGACGTTCGAAAGTTCAAGGGCATTTTGGTAATTTGGGTGAATAGAGGCCAATGGTTGACTTTTGACCCAGGAGGTCAGATGGCCGAGGGCCGAGGACCGTGACGTAGATCACGACGATACGAATCTGTAGACAGGTGGCACGTCGAATTCGGACGTTCGACGGTGAAGTTACGGTTCACGGAACTTCGAACGTACTATTGCACGTTTTTCGAGACGGGGACTATTTGGCAGCAAGTGGGGCCCAGATATTATTGGACAGGCCAATGGATGAGTGACAAGTGTCACCCATCCATTGCCCATCCAAACCAACTCATGCATATCCCTTCCCATTACATCGATCACCCATTTTCTTCATTCCAAACCCAAAACCGATCCACCATTTTCATCCAAACCCAAACCCTTGACCCCTGAACATTTGGGAGAGGCCAGAGAGATGAAGAGGACCGGCTGGACGTGGTGGCTGGCCAGGCAGAGCCTCCATGCATGACGGAGAAGAAAAACCCGAGCAAGGTATCAGTTTTAACCATTTTCAATTCAATTTTGATTTCGTTTGTTATGGGAGGTTTTGGACGTTTTGTTTGAGTTAATAAGGTTGCTAGGGAGTTTTTAGGAAGGTTTTGGAAGTGGTGAGACGTCGAGAAGCCCTGGGGTGAATTTTGAAAATTCGAACCGTGAGGGGTTTATTAGATCGATCGGGTTTAGGATATTTTAGGGGTTCTAATCGATTAGGTTAGGATCCTAGGATTAAATAATGAAGATTAGGATCAATTAAAAAAAGAAATGGTGAAGATTGGACCGATTATGGACCTGGACCGGTCACGCTGTTCCAAGTTGCAGGAAAAGACCGAACCAGCCGGTCGGCTGAAGGTTGAAGACGGGCACTGTAGCAGGCGCGTGAGGCCCACGCGCATCAACTTCAGGCGGCGCGTGCGGGCGCGTGGGGGAGAATTTGAGGATGGTTCCAACATATCAAATCATCTATTCAATGTAACGAACATTTTAGGACTGGTTTCGAGTCGATCGGACATCGTCTCGATATATTTCGGGTTGTCCGAAGGTTTCGGTGCGCGTTTAAAAATAGTTAAAAATCCCGTAAAATTAGGGGGCTTTAGTGAGGGGTTAATTAAGTAGTTAGTAACCCTCTAAAGTGATTTGGACAGGTTTGGAAATCCCGGAGATGACGGTTGACCCGGGAAGGCGTATGGTGCGCATATCGAGGTAACATCACGAACGGTCTGTGAGTGGACTTTCTTTCTGAAATCGATGCATGCATAAATGTTTTATATATGTTTAAATATGTGTTTTGGGATTCCTTGAGTGCATTTTGGTGTGTGTTTACGTATGGGCACGTACTTCGAGGTTTTCTGGTTTTATACGTGCTTATACGCGCTTACTCTTTCGGTTTTCATGAAATGGTTTTGAAAAGTAAAACGACCCATTTGGTATTGATTTTAACTCGGGCATGAGACCCTATTGATGACCTACAGGTCAGAGTCGTGGTCGCGACGGGTGCTATGTGTACGGCGACGGACGACGTGACGCTCGCCTCCGGATTGGGATACGTTCCTTCCGGAGAGGTCACGATGCACGTCCCGTTGTTGAGCAACCACTGGAGGCTTGACTTCGGAGTGCTGACGGTTTAGAGGATCGATCGGCGACGTGTACACCATGGTCCCGAGATGGTCGCGGTAGTGATGTGTTCACGGCGACATACTAGGATTGAGAGCGGTCCTGGATTGATGGTTGCACGCATCGCTATGATCGGGATCGTGACTATCCCTGAGATATCGGGCTCGATGCCCAGTTGATCTGAGTTCGGGCTCGAGGCCCAATTATTGTGAAATCGGGCTAGAGGCCCTGTTGAGTCGTATGTTCGGGCTGGAGGCCCAGTTGCTTTATGTTATCGGGCGTGAGTCCCGTTTTTGTGGTTTTTTATACGAGTATGTATATACCCGCCTTACGAGATTATTGATTAGTCTCCTCTAGCGTCGACCTGGAGAGTCACGATCCACAGACCAGAGTGGGTATCCCCATAGGGATCTCGTTCCTGGAGTGGAGGTTACTTATTATGTTGTGGTCCTGGACCACATTCCAGAGGGATATGTGGACTAGATCCGCAGAGAGAGCTCGGACTAGATCCAGAGATTGAGCCTCCCAGATGGAGAATTCCTGGGAGAAGACTCGGAGTGAGACCCCGAGTAGTGTGCACACTAGTATAGAGATGACATCGTGACTACATCGGGGATGTGTTCCCTAGGGGCTGTGTGCCCCGAGATGGCATCTTCTCCGGAAGTGCCTAGGATGGGTTATATATGTATATATGTATATGTGTGTGTGATTTCAATGAGATGGCGTTGGGCTGTGACCCACGTGTATTGGTTTTGGGCTGAGACCCTTATGAGGTGGTTTTGGGACGAGTTCCCACGTGTTTTGGTTTGGGCGGAGGTCCCAGGTATTTGATTGATGGATTTCGGGCTAAGGCCCAAATGGTTTGATAGTTCATGTCGGTTTGTGGGAACCAGGCATGAACCCTAGAAATGGTTTTCAAATGCATGCATATGTTTTTAATGAAGGGCATAAAGGTCTTTTATGAAATGTTTTAATAAAATATTTGTTTTGTCCACTCACAGCGTTTATGTTTTGAATGCCCTTCAGGTTGATCGTGTATGTGGCTGTAGCAGAGACGAGACATCGCATTCCACCTTCGGATCCTGACGCACTCTGATAGCCCCTGTTGGGTAAAAGACGAAAATATCCCTAGTCTGACACTTCGTGTCAGACGGGAGCAGGTACATCCCACGCTAATCCTGAGGGATTTGGGGCGGGTCCTGTCAGCTTGGTATCAGAGCCAGACCCTGACCAGGAAGTGTGCTAGCAAGGACGCTGGGCCGTAAGGGGGGTGGATTGTAAGACCCGTGTCCTGGAGGGAACGGTGAACAATCCCACATTCCTGCGAGGGGGAATGGTCTGCGAGAGGATGGTGGTGTGACTTAAAGGTGTAGGCACACACCTATCTAGCACTAGGATTTTTGGGAGCTCAAGTTACTTTGGGGGGATTGGAACCCCAAAGTTAAGCGAGTTGAGACTGGTGCAATTCCATGATGGGTGACCCCCTGGGAGGTTGCACCATGAGCTCCCGAAAACAAAACCGTGAGGGCGAGGCCCAAAGCGGACAATATGGTGCTAGATGAGTCGGGTCCTGACCGAGGAGGGTCGGGTCCTGACAAACTCCAAGTCTGAGAGTTCGTAAATCAAATGGGCATCATGCCCGATTTCATATTTCTAAATCCAAAATCCATTCATTAAATCGTCATTGAAAACACCGTACGCAAAGGTACGACATAAAACCAAAAACCTCGAAAAACGTGCAAATGTGTCGATCCTAAGCTACCACAAATAAATGCGATCAAGGCATCACAAAACATGTTCTTAAACAATTATAAAACATTTATGCATGCATAGATTTCGAAAGAAAGGTCCACTCACAGACCGTCCGAAGCCGCGCCTCGATACGCGTGCCATAAGCGTCTCCCGAGCCAATCGTCACCTCCGGGATTTCCGAACCTATCCAAACCATAATAGAAGGTTATTAACTACATAAATAACCTCTCACTAATGTCCCGTAATTTTCCGGAATTTCTAACTATTTTTAAACGCGGACCTAAACCTTCAGACAGCTCGAACTATATCGAAACGATGTTTGATTGACACGAAACTAGTCCCAAAATGTTCGTTACATCGAATAGATGATTTGACACGTTGAACAATTCCCCAAAAAAGGTAGCACGCACCCCAAGAACGTCCTGCGCGTGGGCCTCACGCGCCAGGACACTGTACATCTCCTACCTTCGATCGAACCGGGTCCGGCTGGTTCTCTGGTTTTCCTGGGCCGGCGTGACCGGTTCGGCCTGGTTCCTCACTCATTTTTTCGTTCGTTTTCTTCCAATCCAATCCCTAAATTCCTATTTTCTCATTTCCTACAAATTCCAATCCTCAAACATAAGCAAAACCCACCTAAAACCCACGGTTCGAATTGAACCTCACGGTTCAGTTTTCTTTTTTTTCTCCCACGGCTCCCCAGCCGTCAAACCACCATCAAAAACTTCTTAGGACCTCCGTAGCAACCCAATAAACCTACTCTAAACATCTAAAATAGTTCATAACGTCAAAATCTTAATATTGGATTCGAAAATCAAAACTGAGCCCTTACCTTCTCTCAGCCGTGCACGGCGGCCCAGCCGCCTCCTGCCACCGTCCTCAGCATCCTCAGCCTCCCCTCACTCTCCTGGTTCCTCAAGCATGGTCATATGGGGTGAGGGTTTGGATTGGGGTAGATTGGGTTGATCGGTTTGAATGAAAGAACAAAGAAAGTGAGATGATATGCATGAACCAATTTGGGTGGGCAATGGATGGATGACAAGTATCATTCATCCATTGGGCCTGCCCCAAAATATCTGGGCCCCACTTAAGTCCAAAAGTCCCTCGTCTCATAAAACGTGTAATAGTACTTTCGGACTTCCGTGAACCGTAACTTTTTCGTCGAACGTCCGAATTCGACGTGCCGCCTGTCTACGGATTCGTATCGTCCTGATCTACGTAACGGTCCTCGGCCTTCGACCATCAGACATCCCAGGTCAAAAGTCAACTCTTTGCTCCTTTTCAACTAAATTACCAAAATACCCTCGAATTTCCGAAGATCATAACTTCTTCCTCGAACGTCGGAATCGAACGTGCCACCTATCTATGAACTCGTGACGTCACGAACTACGTCACAATCATCGGCCAAAGTCCATTTGACCTACTGTACAAAAAGTCAACTATTCGCCCATTCCAAGGGAAAAATCGTCATTTCTCCCTGCTCGTCAGTTAATCCTCGTCTAATCTCCGATTAGACTCGCTAATCCGTCATTAATTCTTAATTAATTCTGTTAATTCAGGACGGGTCATCACACGCGTGGGGGCCCGTGGGAAAGTTTCTGGGAAAGTGTTCAACATGACTTTTAATCTATTCGATGTAACGAACATTTTGGGACTGGTTTCATGTCGATCGGATATCGTTTCGATATAGTTCAAGGTGTCCGAAGGTCTAAGATCAAGTTTAAATACGTTTAAAAATTTGGGAAATATACAGAGCTTTAAAGAGTGGTTAATGAAGTGGTTAGTAACCATCTAGTATGATTTGCACATGTTCGGATATTCCGAGGACGGTGATTTAGCCCGGGGAGGCTTATGGCACACATATAGAGGCGACAGCTAGGACGGTCTGTGAGTGGACATTGATTTCTAAATTGTGATACATGCATAAATGTTTTATATGTTTTATATAAATGATTTCTACGAATATGATTGTGCTATTATTGATTTACATATTTGCACGTATTTCGAGGTTTACAATTTTATACTGTGTTTATACATGCTTGTATGTCAATAATGGTTTGATGAACTGATTTCGAATTTGGAAATATGGAATCGGGCTTGAGACCCATTTGATTTACGAACTATCGGACTTCGAGTCCATTTGATTTAATAAGGCATCGGGCCGGGGGCCCAGTTGGTTTACATGATCAGGTTTGAGGACCAAGTGGTTTAAGATATAAGGCATGAGTCCCATTTGTGGTTTATAAAATGTGATTTCGGGTTCGGAGACCCTAAATGGATTTGGATTTGGAAAAAGTGGATTTCTGGATTCATGACGGTTTTATGGGAAACCAGGCATGGACCCTTTGAAAGGTTTGAAAGGTTTTGAGATGATTGGGAAATGTTTTTCATATACCATCCTTTTATCTATGGATTGTCTCCTCCAGGGAGGGACGTTGGCCTGGGTGGACCCTAGAGTAGTCACGGAGAACTAACTGAGAAGAGTCGCCCCCGTGGGGTACCTCCCTCTCAAGAAGGCATTATGGATTATAACCCCTAGGGAGGATCATTGATCTACGGACATTGACCTGGGTGGACCCTGGGGAGACTTGGGACTTGAGACCCCGAGTAGCACGCGTAGCGTTGGAAACCGTGACAGTACTGATTGTGACGTCGAGGATGTCAGGCATCAGGGATGTCAAGGATTGGTTATATGGTATATGGTGAACATGATTTATTGGATTTATAAAATGGTATTTTTGTGCTTACGGATTTGTATTTATGGATTTGGGAAGTGGCCCACTCGGATCTGGATTTACGGATTTTGGGTATTCTATGGTTTTGGGCTGAGTTCCCATATATACAGTTTTGGGCTAAGACCCTAATGATTTATTTAAGTAAATGGTTTAATTTTCGGTTTTTGAATGCATGCATGCTTTTTAATGAATGGCATAAATGTCTTGTTACAAAATGTGTTTTATTAAATTATTTATTTTCATCCACTCATAGCTTTTAATAGTTTAATGCCTTCAGGTTGATCACAGATGCGGGCTGTAGCAGAGACATAGACATCGCACTCCTCCTCTGATCCTGGCACGTTCTAGAAGCCTCGGTCGAGCTGAGGTTTTTAGTTATCCCTTGTCTGACACTTCGTGTTAGACAGGAGCATGGCACATCCCGCGATAATCCTGAGGGGGTCGTGTCATCAGTTATAATATAAAGAAACAAAGCCAGATTGAATTTACACACTAACCCTAAAATGGGAACATCAGAAAGGAACCCTCAATTTCTAGTCGATGATTAGATTAAAGAATTAACATACAGATCTGATGGTGCTTCCAAGATTCTTCTTGAGCTTTGATTAAATCGATTATGACGAAGGCTATACGCTCCAAGAGTAGAGAAGAAGCCGTGCTGCTCTGGAAGAAGATCGAAGACAAAGGCCGTGCGCTTCAAGAGAGGAGACGAAGGCGCGGTGCTCGCCTTTTTTTTTCCTTTTTTCTAGATCAATATATTAGCATGAATGTGCAAGATGAAGGTGCGCTGCTCTTGAAGAAGACTGATGGTGAAGGCCATGCTTTCCAAGAGTGGAGACGAATCAACGCTTTGTTCCCTTTTCCTAGATCAATTAATTACCATGAAGAGTGGTTGTGCAGTGTGTGGCTAGGTTTGTTCATTTTCAGCCAGAAAAAAAAATTGAGCGAATTGGAGGGGTAAATACATTGTTTTTGCAACCGACAGAGAAGGGTTGCATTTGTTACCTTTTTACAACCCTTATTGTGATGGTACTAAGCATGGTGTCGTGAATGTTTTCACCCAAATGACTAACACTCAAAATCACTTCTATTTACGACGGCCGTGTCCTCCGTCGCAAACTATCAGTCGCAAAAAGCCCTTTTTTTGTAATGAACTAGGAACCCTATGCTCTTGAACCCAATTCAGGTTATTGAAGTTTTTGATGTTTGGGCCGTAGATTTCATGGGACCCTTTCCCTCTTCTCATGGTCCTCTATACATTCTCATAGCAGTTGATTATGTCTCAAAAGGGATGGAAGAAAGGGCCACCCATACTAATGATTCTAGTGTGGTTGCCGATTTTTTCCGTTCTAATATTTTTTTTTCTAGGTTTGGCATGCCTAGAGCTATCATAAGTGATGCGGGGATCCCATTTTCGTAACCACGCAGTAGATTCTTTGTTGAAGAAGTACAATATCACACATAAGGTGATGGTAATGCTAAAACCAAGCATCAAATTAAACACTCAACACTTAATGAAAACGCATGCGACTTAAAACCCTTTTTTTGTAAATGTAGCATTGGTAAGTAGGGATCGTTCTAAATCGGGGATGTGATACGCTAAAACTAAGTATTAAAGTAAACACAAAGTCACACTCAACATTTAAAAAATATATATGCAAATTAAAACCCTTTTTTGTAGATTGTAGCATTGATAAGTAGGGATCGTTCTTAACCGGGGATTGAGGGTACCTAAGCATGATTATCGTTTGATTAATTAATTAGGGGGTAGTTGATTGTTTCTATAATCCTACTTGATTAACTAATCTAAACTAACCTAATCTATTATTTACATGGTCAACTCATTTTTAACCTAGCTCCTTCATAAATTATTCTAATTCCAAAATCTACAAAATTCCATAACCTTAGTTCTAGGAAAAACAAGCATATTATCTCAAGTACTTGCTTAGGAACTGCCCTATACACTTTCAATGATCTAGACTAGGGAACTACCCTATATCTAATCAAGCATTAAGTACAACATACAAGTATAACAAAAACCAAGATATTGAAACACATGGAAGATTATTGGAATTCATATAAGATATAAAACCATAATTATATTAAAGAGCAATCCAACAAAACGATCATTCAATAACAAAAGACAATCACAGGGTAAAGAGGTCGTCTTACACTTTTTCTCTTCAGGAACTGCCCTATGGATGCTAAGTGGTTGACTCCTTGGTGAGACACTCGGGAACTGCCCTATATATCACGGATGAAGTTGTTTGTGAGGGAGTATGGTGTAATTGGCTATCGGAAAAGAAATCTCAAATTGTTGAAGAGGGAATTTGGGTTCAGCACAGCTTTGGTACAAAAATGAGCGACCCATACAAATAACCTAAGCCTCTATATTTATAGGCGAAAATTAATCCACAAATAATAGGAGTTCACAATTTAAATCCTAAAATAAAAATGATTAAACTAATTAATATTGAAATCCTAAAGAAAAAAGGCTTCCTTTGGAAAAAGGAAACAAATCCTAACTTGAATTGGACAATTACTCCACTAGAAAGAAGGAAAAAGCTGCTGGAAATTGAACAATAGACGAATCGGTGGAAGGCCACCGAAAGTTGGGCTGGAATTCGGCAGTCAAAGGAAAGGTCAACACGCAAACTGTTGTTGGAGACATCAGTGGACGCGCGCTGAACGCAAGGAAGGGTTTCGATAAGCACGAGATGAATCTGGCTGTAGGGATTCAGGGGGCGTGCACCGAGCAGCAGAAGCACACTTTGGTACAGGCGCATCGAGCATTTTTCTTGGACATCGGTAAGCGTTTGCCGAACAGTTTTTAGGGCTGCCATTTTGGATTCGGTAGCGTCCTACCGAATTCCTGAGTGGTTTTTGGTGGCTTCCTTTCATTGGGTCATAACTTCTTTGTTACAACTCTGATTGACATGATTCTTTTTCCTAAATTCTCGTAATTTCATGCTCTATCCAATTCTACACATTTCTTACAAAATAGATTATTTTCTCCTATTATTTGATATTTAAACATTAAAAGATAAGTATAAAAGGTATAAAATAATGCTTAATTCAAGGCTTATCAAATACCCCAATACTTAAACTTTGCTAGTCCCTAGCAAATACCAAAACAAACTATGAGTTGACAACAAAATTATTGTTTTTTTTCTTTTTAAAAAAATAATTAAGAAAAATAAATTAAGCCCTGATTCATTTTAAAAACAACAAAATCAGGATTGACTCCCCCACACTTCAACGTTGCTAGGTCCTTAACAAAACAAAACAAAAGAAACAAACAAAGTCTAAGTATTTTTTTTTTATTTAGTAAAACAACTCTAAAGCCCTTAACCAAATGTCTCCGAAATAATGATAAGTATATGACATTGTGATATTCAACAAATATGCATAGGGAATTCAAGAGATAATAGAAATATAATCATGCCATGAACAAGTAAGACTTGGAGAAAATAATGGTGAAATTAAGTCTGTGCATGCTTCGAACAAGTTAAGATCACCTCACAATGGATGCACACATAATCTATTTCACTCATGAAATAGGGTTCACTCAAAGATATGTGAAAGAATTGCTCACATATTTCAACAACAAAAACACTTAAACAATACCACATGAATAGAATGATTCCTTGCACAAATGAACCCAAACCATATGCTTACTCACCAAACTTACTCAACATATCAAAAGCTACTTATCTCATGGATCATAAAGATCTTTAATCATAGGTTGTAATGGGTCTAGGGCTAAGGAATTCAGTTTTCTAGCTAGGTGGTGGTAAAGAACATTCCAAAGATTTAGTCGTGGCACCAAAACGTATTAATCACAAGCACATCTGCTTCCAAAATGTCACCAAGAGCATGTGGGAGCCAAACATCATCTTGTAATCAATCCAAATACTTACATACAAAACATATTACTGGAGAGCTAAACATATATATATATTTTTTTTCTTTTTAACAACTTTCTTGCTCTCACAGTCATCGATTTTTTTTTCACTTTTTTTTTTCAATTTTAATCCGTTTTTTCTTTTTTTTCGACAATTGCACAATACATCAAGTAATTTGGACAAGCCTATTCCCATACACACATCATCACCTCGAATAGAACATCTTCATGTCATCTTCATGTATGCTAGCTTCGAAATTTTCAACCAAGTTTTTAGAACAAGGGTAAGGATACCTATACTAGGCTAAGAGTTTAGATATGCATGGTAAAGAACGAATCCTAACTTGAAATCCTAGGCTAATATTGAAATCCTAAAGAAAAAAGGTTTCCTTTGGAAAAAGGAAACAAATCCTAACTTGAATTGGACAATTACTCCACTAGAAAGAAGGAAAAAGTGGCTGGAAATTGAACAGGAGACGAATCGGTGGAAGGCCACCGAAAATTGGGCTGGAATTCGGTAGTCAAAGGTAAGGTCAACATGCAAATTGTGGTTGGAGACATCGGTGAATGCGTGTTGAACGTAGGGAAGGGTTTCGATAAGCACGAGATGAATCTGGCTGCAAGGATTCAAGGGACACGCGCCGAGCAGTAGAAGCACACTTCGGTACACGCGCGCCGAGCATCACTCTTGGATATCGGTAAGCGCTTGCTAAATGGTGTTCTGGGCTGCCATTTTGGATTCGGTAGGGTCTTAACGAATTCCTGAGTGATTTTTGGTGGCTTCCTTTCATTCGATCATAACTTCTTCGTTACAACTCTGATTGAGGTGATTTTTTTCGCCTAAATTCTCGTAATTCCATGTTCTATCCAATTCTGCACATTTCTCACAAAATAGATTATTTTCTTCTATTTTTTGGTATTTAAAGATTAAAAGATAAGCATAAAAGGTGTAAAATGATGCTTAATTCAAGGCTTATCAAGATTATGGGCACCTATGTATGAAAATTTTTGGATTATAGAATGGTGGCAAGACTAGAGTTTCTAATTTCCTACGTAATTAAGAATGAAACAAAACCTAACCTATTATCTACATGTCATCATCTCATTGTTTATGCCTTACTCATCCATAAAATATATCAATTTCAAAACCAATGAAATTCCATAACCTTGGCCTATGAAACACATGTATATTATCATTGGTGTGTGCTCGGGAATTGCCCTATACACATTCATTAATCTAGACTTGCGAATTTCCCTATATCTAATCAAAGCATTAAGCACAAACATACAAGTATAACAAAAGCTAAAATATTAGAACACATGGAAGATTATTTGGATTCATATAAATTATAAAACTAGAATTATATTAAAGATCAATCCATAAAGACAATACTCAAATACAAAGGAGAACCACAGAGTAAAGAGGTCGTGTTACACTTTTTCTCTTCGGAAATTGCCCTATGGATGCTTAGTGGTTCGACAATCTTTGGTGAGACACTCCCTATATGTCACAGAGGATGGTGATGATGGTGGAGTATGGTGTGGTTGGCTTCATAGAAGAGGTTTCGGGTTTAAGGTGAGGGAAATTTGGTTTGGCAGAGCTTCGGTGCGAGAATGAGAGATACTTTGGGTGCTATCCGAAACTCAGCTTATATAGGCCTATAAGAAAACCCTAGGAATGAGTAGTCTAATCATATCATAGTCCATCCACTCGAAAGTAGAGTCCATGCAGTTTAGTGCACTTCTTTCCTTATGCTGCAAGGAAATCATCATTGTAATTATCACTCCCGCTTTCTCTTAATTGCACAGCAGCCTTAACCTTATGGGATGAGGAATTAGACTTTGGGACAACTGAAAACATGCCTAGGTGCGCAAGGGCTCATCTCCTAGTTCATCGAGGGCTCTGGAGACATGTTGGCCTGGGTAGCGCACTGGGCCTGCCGCTGGGCTGCTAGAATTTTGGCGCATGTGCAGGGACCTGGCACACGGGAACCATGACATGCTGGTGACATGGCTGGCACAAAGTTGGAACACAAAGATGGAACAAGGGTGGTACACAGGCCTGATGACATGTTCTAGTGAGATTACGGAAGCAAAAAACATGGAAGAAAGTTGGAACAAGGCTATTGACACGCTGAAGGCACATGCATGTCAGGTCTAGTGACATAAGTTGGAGGTCCAGTCACACAGTTTAAGGTCGAGTGACATGGTTTGAGGTCCAGTGTCAGGACCCACCCCGGTTTCACCCCGAAACCCGAGGTAAATCCCGCTCCCGTCTGACTCCCCGACACAACACCCAAGTAACACTCACGCAACCCAGTCAGACGCAGGAGTAATTAAACAAAATATTCCGACGTTAACGTTTACAGAGCATAGTACGAAAATACAGGGAACTAAAAGTCGATAAATACATGCACACGGAAGACTTAAACTACTCCGGGACCCCTCGCGTGACTTCTATGCCTCGGTCACTGCCTCGACGTCAAGACCCCGCGCTAGCTCCACAACCTGGAGGGCAATTTAAGACAGAAGATGTGAGTGGACCATAAGAACAAAAAGGTTTCTAAAACCATTTATCAAAAAGCCGAGTTTAACCCTCCGTTTTGAAACCACATGCATAACCAACAGTGTTATAAAATAATCATTATAAAACATCATAAGAAACAGAAACACTATAAAATATCATAAGAAACCATAGCATGAGTATCAGAAACCGTATCAAATCCTCATTTCCCGATCGAACCTGCTGGACCTATCCGAGTCTTTAAACTCCCGAGTCTTTAAACTCAATCCAGGCCTTTATCATATCCGAATCTTTAAACTCCCGAGTCTTTAAACTCAAGGCCTACGGGGGAAAATCAATATATCCGAGTCTTTAAACTCCCGAGTCTTTAAACTCAATCCGGGTCTTTAAACCCAATCCGGCCGGTCCCCCGTCACATATATCCGGGTCTTTAAACCCAATAACCAGATCCAACAAATCCAATCCCAAAACTATTTTAAAACCATTTTCCAAATCCTCATCCAAACCCGAATCCGAAATCACTGGTCCGAAGCCCTTCCGGCATCCAGAACCGTCATTCCGAACCCAAATCCGGAAAAATATCCATTTTCATACCAAAACCACATGTAATCACAAATCATATTTCATAACCCATTTATCATCATCAGAAAATCTTTATAGGTGAAAATCCCCAAATGTGTCATCAAAATCCAAAAAACCAGCATTTTCTCAAAAACGTGCAAAATCCCAAAAATGTCTCGAAAAACGTGCAAACATCTCAACCACGTATAATCACGTAAAATCATCATAACATATACAATAAACATAGTGTCTTAAATAAAACCATCAAAAACGTATATAAAAACAGTTATGCATGATCGAGTTTAAGGAAAGGGTCCACTCACAGTACTGAGCCCTACTCGCGTCCCGAACGTCCAGCTCGTTCCTCGGCTTCCTCGGGAAATCCCGATCCTGTCAATCACCGTCAAATTACGTCACTAATACATCTACGAAGCAACTACCTAATTTTCCTTAAAATTCCCCGAACCAAAGACTTAAAACCCCGGACCCTAAACATTCACCCTCGCGGAACTAAACGCAAACGACTTCCGATTGACCCGAAACCAACTCCATTGAACTCACCACAACTCCTAGACCAAAAGTCATGTTGATCGCTTCTCCATACGCCGCCGCACGCGCCCCCACGCGCCGCCCAAAGTGGCTGCGCGTGGCCTTCACGCGCCAGCTACAGTGTCACCCCCAACCTCGAGTGCACTGTGCTGAACCGGCCGCTGCAACTGGACCGGCGAGAGGCATTCTCTGCCGTCCGGCCACCAATTCACTCCCTCTCTTCTCCTACAGCTTCGTCCAGACACCACGAATCCATCCCTCAACTCCTCTAACCTCAACACAGTCCCGTCATCGTCGATTCAAGCTCGAACCAGACGGCCATCACACCCCTGTTTCACGATCCATCTGCTCCGGTCACCTCCCGTCACGGTGGCGACATCAGACGATTCCTAAGTCTTTACTGAACCTAGACCTAACCTCCGTTACCCTAGACTCACCCCCAAACTCGTCGACTCACCATTTGAATTTTGCGGCCAAACAGAGCATCAAAGTGCTCATCATCGCCCGAGCTCCGCCGTGGACACCCCCGTCACGGCGACCATCCTAGTCGACACCTAGGACCTCCCTGAACACTATCCCGACCTCCAATCCTCTCGATTCTCAGCCCAGACCCACGACTTTCCAAATGAAAATCACAGGAAAAATAGAGCAGGAAGACTTACCCTTCGGTTGCAGCTCCGCCGTGCGCACCGCCACCTACCACTGTGATCGTTGGACTCCTTGCAACCTCCTCAGCCTCCCCTTGCCTTGGTTTGCCTCACCTCACGGCGTAGCCACCACCTCGAACTCTCAGGCTCCCTGTTTCCCCCAAACTCCTCCGCACCTCCACCGTGCCGCCGTGCACGATCACAGCTCCAATTCACCACCACCAGCTCACACTAACCTCCCTGTCTCTCCCTCACTCACCCGCACTCAACACCAGCCAAGATCCTTCCTCAATTCTCCCTCACAAGCTCACTCTGTTTCTCTGTGCTTGTCGAAAAACCACACACGCACACACGGGTTCACCCAAGTAATTAGGACCGTGAACACACAGGATTGCACCAGAAGCCTCTACACACATGCCACATGTCACCATCCACTCAATCCTGATCCCACTTGGTTAAACCTCAGCCGTCCATCTCCTTTCTCTCTGCACAAATCCCCAGAAACCAAAAGACCAAAATACCCTCCTGTTTTACTCATTTTTACGGTTTTACCAAAACTTCCTAGACCCGTAACTCTCATCTCGTAAGTCCGATGAATACGTGCCGCCTGTCATCGAACTCAGGACGACGAAATCTATCTAACCACCCTAGGTCAACCTACCAAAACTCGATTATTCAAAAAGTCAACTTTTCCCCCTACTTTACCAAAATTACGATAATGCCCTCGACCTTCCGAACATCACAACTTCCTCCACGGATGTCGGAATCAGGCGTGCCACCTGCCTAGGGCTTCGTGACGTCCTAAACTACGTCCTGGTCACTGGTCAAAGTCCATCGGACCTCCCAAACTAAAAGTCAACGTTTTTGCCCGAATTAGGGGCAGAATCGTCATTCTACACTTACGGACCTATCGGGACCACCTAACCGCCGATTAACCTCACTAATCACACCTTAACCATTCTACTTATCCCGGCTCTCGGGACGGGTTGTTACATCCAGTGACACGGTTCTTCATTTTTCACTAGATTTTGACTTTAAACCATCAATTCATGAGGTTAGCACCTAAAAACATCACAAAAAAGTTAGATAACATGTTACTAAGCTGATAACATAGCTAAATGAAAGAAGAGAGACAATAATAATCAAGCTTAAAATGCGTAGTTCATGTGTCTACACCTTAACATCCCCACACATCCCCAAACATGTGGGCATGCCAAGGTTTCTAATTGAGAAATCAAGAAAATCATAGAGAAGATCGTGAGCCCAAGCTGCAAGGAATGGTTCCAATGTCTCAAGGATGCTTATAAGACTCATATAGGCATGCCCCCATTTTTCATAGTATACGGCAAGCTGTGCCGCTTACCTATGAAGCTGGAACACAAGGCCCATTGGGTCATCAAGACCTTCAATATGGACATTGATGATGCAGACCTCCATAGGAAACTCAGACTTCACGAGCTTGAGGAGATAAAGAATGACGCATATGACAATGTGGGGATTTATGAAGAGACAACTAAGGCGTTCCATGATCGAATGATTCGAGGAAAGGCCTTGGAGATTGGTTAGAAAGTTCTCCTTTACCACTCAAAACTCTGCCTCTTTCTAGGTAAGCTACGTTCCCATTGGATAGGCTCCTTTATTGTTAGTAACGTCTTTTCTCTTGGTACAATCCAGATAAAAAGCTTGATGATAGGGAATGAGTTCAAGGGTAACAGACATAGATTAAAGCCCTATTATGAGCCTTTCAAGAAGCACACAGTGGAGACAGTACCCCTCCAAGATGTGCCACTTCTAGAGATTTATAGGGATACACGTCTTGCCCAGATGATAAGTCATTATTTATGCATTGTTTCAATGCCATTTCCTATCCATTTTACTTAGCTTTTGATTATATTTGTGCAATCAATAGGAAGAAATAATCCATTTTGTGAAACTTGTGTAGATTCTTAAAGTTAAGTCAATTCTTTGAATGCAAAAAGAATGGACGAAAATCGGAGTTATAACAAAGAAATGGCCCAAGGATGAAGTTCAAGTCCCATCGCATGTCACTGAACCCATGTTACTGAGATGTTACCAGTGACATCCCTCGAGCCCGTGTGCATGTTTGTGTGCCCATTAATGTGACCATCCGTGTACCCGCCTAGTGTTCCCATCTATGTTCCTACTTTCTAGCCCAAAGTCCCTACCGAGGTCCCCTAGCGTGTGCCAGCACATGTGCTTATCGATGTGCCCCTACCGAAGTCCCAGGAGCCAGCCCATGTGCCTTCCTGCATGCTCATCGTTGTGCTAGGGCCACGACACTGGGATGTCACCATTGGCATGTTCCTGGCCCATGTGCCTACTTTTCTCGGTCTTGTGCCTGTTTTCTGGTCAGGTGTGCTTGTTTTTAGGGCACAGAGCTAGCAGTTCCTAATTTTGGCCTCATCGTTCTGCTAGAAAAAATTCTTAGCTCTAGCCCTAATTTTTACACAATTTGCTCTATTTTGTGTTTTCTATCTAGTGGTGCATTCGGGGCCTAATTTTATGGAAATTCCATTTGAGTTTATTTTGAGGCCATTTTGGGAAAATTTGAGGGCCTTGGCCTTGTTCGGGCACGTCCCCATGTCTTGGATGAAATCTGCCTGCCCAGATCATCTCCAGGTGTCCAAGCCACGTCATCTATGCATTAAATTCATCCTAGATCGAACAAGAACGTTCATGCCCTTTTCTTAGCTGACCTAGACCTATGTTCACATTTGAAATATGTTTTGTACCAATCATAATCAGGATAGCTGTCCAAGTCTGAAATTCAGGGTAATCATCTCCTTGTCTTCTCCTTATTTTTAGCTCGATAAGTCCCTTAAATATTGGAAAATAAGTCAGAGTCCTTATCGTGGCTTCTTGATGCCAAAGTAACCTTCTCCTCATCAAATGTGGATTGGCTTTCCACTCAGACTTGGACAAGTGCTCCAATCATGTTTCTACTTGTAAGATCTGCCTAAGTATCTCCATATTGTTATAGCATTCGTGCCTCTATAAATAAAGTTCTATTTTTAATTATAAAGGGTTACCATTATAGAGATCAGAAATAGTTTTCGAGTTACACTAGTCCCTTGAATCACAAATTTCAATAAATAGCTTTCTATTCAATTTTTCTCTTATTTTTTGGGATGTGAAGCTTGGAAAAGGAAGCATGGTCATGACCTACTCCTATGCTCATGTTCCTCGTGATTTCATTCTCTAATCCCTAGTCTTTTTTATTCTATATAAAATTAAACTATGTTGTTTTATGTAATTATGTGTGAGTAGTCCTCCATCGAATTAGGGCTTCTTGAAGACCTAACCATAAGGGTCATGTGACATGTTCATCCTTCGATTATGTTGTGAATGTGATTGTGATTACTATTTTCATGTGATACATTGTTTCTAAGTGGTTACTTGATTCAATGCGTCATTGGTGAATCGTTGCATATTGATTGATCACCATTGTGCAATTATTAAGACCAACGGTAGTGTCTTACATCTTACTTGTAATCTGATCCATGACCCTTCAGGTTTACGAAGTTTCATAGGGTAGTGCAATGTCATTAAATTCCCCTAGCTCTTAATGCATTTAATTGTAAAATTGAATAGGTTTTCTAAGGTGAACGACATGCCTAGAACATGCTAAGTAAGGTGACTCAACGGCAGGACCCTTGCACTGGCATTGAATTCACTCATTCGTAACAACATAGAGTCTGGTACAACACGTGAATGGCTCAATTGGTTAAGTGATGGAAAGAATGCCTTAATTTGCCTTAATCATCCATCTTAAATGTTTACTTGTTGAGCACTTTTACTTACTGTTTTGTTTTCCAATTTCGTGCATCACCACCCCCCCCCCCCCCCCCTCCCTTTTTCTTCTTGTTACTTGTTTGTTCTTCAAAGCAAAGCAAAGTGGTTGAGTTAAAACATTCATAACTAAAGTGGAAATTCGTTGAAAAATTCCTTGAGGGATCGACCTTTACTTGTGCTTTACTATGTTCTAAATCGATATTGTGCACATGCAAGGTTTTAATAAGGATTGGAATAAGTTCATAATTGTGTGTTTGTTTTCATCTATCATGCTTTTAGCGCCGTTTCCGGGGACTTGTCCCTCAATGGTAGCCACCTAGTTTGAACTATTAACTTGACTTATCTTTTGTTTTCAAGTATTTGGTTATAACCTCCTTGGATGGCTCTGTCCAAGCTCTCAGCTTAGGTTCTGCCTCCCCTTCTTGGATCAATCCATGCCCTTCATCTCGTACATCTTTAGTCCAAGGCTCTCCACCTCCAAGCCCTCGCATAGCACCAATGCTTCGGTGACTCATCTCATGCGAATACTTGGGGGCATCCTTGTTCAAATTAGGGACACATTCATTTCGGCTTACTTCTACATCCTCAAAATGGATAGGGCAGATCAGAATGACGAGCCCCCTTGATCTTTAGGTGACCTTTCCTAGCCACGACTAACTACATGATTTATGTGAGGAATGGATAAGTCTCAATTAAGGTAATGAATGAAACTCGAACTTTTTCGATTCATTATGATGTTCAATACCCAGCGGATCCCATTGAGGACTTCCCACTCAAGACTATGGACATCTTACTCCATGAAGCACTTTCCAACTCTTATTTTGATGACGATTTGGGCAAGGCCCTCACTCATGTCACACCACCCAAGACCCTACAAGACAAGGGTGTCATTGAGGACTTGAAATCCCTCAACACCGTGAGCTATGTCAATTGGCAACAACCCATTGAGAAGTTACCTCCTTTGGGTGACAAGACCCTCCCATCCATTTGCATGACCCTTGAGCTTGAACTCAATCCTTTTCATGAACACCTCAAGTATGCATACTTGGGAGGTAAGGAAACTCTACCTGTCATTATTTCTTCTAACTTAAGTTTGGTAGAGGAAAGGGCTATGGTGCAGGTTTTGAAGGCTCATAAGTCAGCTCTAGGATGGACCATTATAGACATAAAGGGGATAAGTCCATCTAAATGTATGCATCGGATTCCACTTGAAGATAAGGCCAAACCTATCGAGGTAGTACAAATATGGTTCAATGCTCCTATGAAGAAGGTTGTCAAATATGGATCCTTAAGCTCTTGGACGTAGGGATCATCTATCCTATCTCGGATTCAAAGTGGGTCCTTCCCCGTGCATGTTTTCCCTAAGAAAGTGGGGTCATAGTTGTAAAGAATTTCAAGGATGAACTTGTGCCCCAACAGATCCAAACACATTAGAAAGTGTGCATCGACTACCGGAAGCTCAACACAACCACTCGTAAGGATCACTTTCCCTTAACCTTTATAGATAAAATGTTGGAAAAACTAGTAGGACACTCTCCCTATTGGTTCCTAGATGGCTACTCTAGATGCAATCAGACTTCCATAGCTCACGAGGATAAGGAAAAGATAACATTCACATGTCCCTATGGTACGTTTTCTTATCATCATATGCCTTTTGGTTGGTGTAATACACCTGCTTCTTTTCATATTTTTATGAAGAGTATTCCCCAACATGGTTGAGGATATCATTGAGGTCTTTATTGACAACTTTTCTATGTTTGGACACTCATTTGATCTTTGTTTGGCAAATCTGACCCGAGTCCTTGAGAGGTGCTAAGAATGCAATCTAATTTTCAATTGGGAGAAGTGCCACTCTATGGTTTGACAGGGCATCGTGCTTGGCCATGCGATATCCAGGAAAGGCATAGCTGTAGATAAGGCCAAGCTTGAAATTTTTTAGAGGCTCTCGTACCCAACCACAGTGCGAGGGGTAAGGTCCTTCCTTAGGCATGGAAGGTTCTGCCGTAGGTTCATTGGGATTTCTAGAAGATCATAAGACCATTGTGTTCGTTATTGGCCAAAGATGTTGCATATGACTTCAAAAAGAGTGCCAACATACCTTCAACACTCTCAAGGTTCCAAACTCACGGAGGCCCTCATCATTAGGCCCCCGGATTGAAACCTTCCTTTTGAGCTCATGTGCGACGCTTCAGAATTTGCCATTGGTGTTATTGGGGCAGCGTATCAACAAGCTTCAACATGTGATTTATTATGCAAGTATGACCTTGAATGATGCCCAAATCAACCATTCCACAATCGAGAAGGAACTAGTTGTTGTCATCTTTGCACTTAAGAAATTCGGTCATATCTCATTCAAACCATGGTAATCATTTATATGAACCATGTTGCACTTAAGTACCATCTTTCCAAGAAGGATGCCAAGCACCAATTATTGAGATGGATGCTCCGAATTCAAGAATTCGACTTGGAGATTTGTGACAAGAAAGGAAGTGAGAATGTTGTTGCGGACCATATGAGTCGATTGATCTATGTGTCTCATGAAGAAGTGGACCAACTTCCCCTTTAAGAAACCTTACCAAATGAGCAGCTCTTCACCCTCATGACAATGGAACCATGTTCTACAGATCTAACTAATTTTTGTGTCACTAAATATTTTCCTGCTAACATGAATAGGTACAAAAAATACAAGCTCCGAAAGGAGGCTCGGTACTACATATGGGACAAGTCCTATCTTTGGAAGCATTATCCGGACCAAGTTAGTAGAAGATGTGTCCGAGCTTGCAGGGGACACTTTGGAGCCAAGAAAATAGCACTTGAGACGCTCCAAAGAGGGTTCTATTGGCCAACTTGGTTCAATGAGGCCCATGAGTTTGTGCTTACTTGTGATTGATGCCAAAGGCACAAAGGCAAGGTAATCTTGGCCCACAAAATCAAATGCCCTAGCACCCTATCTTAGTTATTGAAATCTTTGATGTATGGGGCATTAATCTCATGGGCCTCTTCCCTAACTCTTTTGGTTTCACATACATATTTCTTGTGATTGATTATGTTTCGAAGTGGGTGGAAGCAATCCAAACATATACTAGTGATTCTAAGTTTTTTATTAGCTTTTTGTAAGGCCATATTCTGTCTAGGTTTGCAATATGTCCTTTTCAGCCCTCAACAAGAAGTATGGTGTCACTCACTTTATTGGAACCCTCTATCATCCATAAACTAGTGGCCAAGCTGAAGTTTCCAACTAGGAAATCAAGGTCATCCTAGAGAAGACCGTGAATCCATCAAGGAAAGATCGGTCCATGCGACTCAATTACGCACTATGGGCATATCAAACAGCTTTCAAAACTCCCAAGGGCATGTCCCCATTTCAACTTGTTTATGGGAAAGGATGTCATTTACTAGTTGAGCTCGAGCGCAAGGCTTTTTGGGACATCAAACAGGTCAACATGAGCATTGATGAGGCCAAGCTACACGGAAAGCTTCAGATTGGTGAGTTGGATGAGATATGTAATGGTACATTTGAAAGTGCCCAGATCTACAAAGAGCAAACCAAGGGTTTCCATGACCAATGCATTTGAGGTAAGACTTTCCAAGTAGGACAAAAGGCTCTTCTTCTTAATTCACATCTTAAATTTTTTCCAGGAAAGCTCTGTTCCCGTTGGTCTGGGTCCTTTGGCCTAATCAACCTTTAGATGATCAACATAGTATTTTCCTTGTTGAACAAACAATGAACATATAAAAATAGAATCATGGAAAAAAAATTCCTTCTAAACCCAAACAGTGTTACAATATTTTCGTGTCTCCTTCATCACTATCTTGTGAATCAACAGTGATGCAATAAGATCAGTTTGGGTTCAGAATAAGCTAATTTCTAAAAATGAAAATGACACTTCTTTACGAAAGTTTTTGGGCAGCCAAACATAACCATGGAGAAACAATAAAATTATGAGAAAAAAACTTAGTGATGGTCGGCCAACACATACGTGGATCAAAACAATTTTCAACCTTGATCACATTCCGTGATCTTGAATTCGCAATATAATATCAGTTTGGGTTCAAAATGACTCTAAGTTCAAACTAAAATGACACTTCTTTATGAAGGTTTCTAGGACGCCAAATAGAACCATGGAGAAACAATGAAATTATGAGAAAAAACTTAGTAAACGCCATCCAACACATATGTGGATCGAAACGAATTTCAGACTTAATCACATTTAGTGATCTTGAATTCTTAATTCATATCAATAGTTGGAACAATGAACATCACTAATCAAGAAGATATAAGAAACATAAATAACCCAAAATTGTTTTACCACAAATCTCAGCAACAAATCCTCAAATTCTAACAATCTCTAGAAACTAGGATTACCTAGAGAAGTAGATAACTAACTCCACGGCTCAAACATCTACATTCGAGCTTTGCTTTTGTAGGATTTCTGGATTTTCATCGTCCGCTAGGAAACATCGGCCTGAAGGCTTTGCGGGGTTTTTTGGATTCGAGAGTAGATCGTGATGGGAGGGGATTGGTGGTTTTTGATGTTTTGGTCGCGAAAGGCAAGGAAGAACAAAGGTCTTCAGGTTTTTTGGGTTCACATCGCGAAGGGTTGGGGTGGTTTTTGCCCTTCTCTTGGATATTCACCGTTTTGGTCGTGAAAGGGGAAGAAGAACAATGCTGGTTTTTTCTTGTCCAAATGAAATAATGAGGTTTAAGGAGGCTACGTTTTTTTTTTCTTTATATATAAAATTGGGTCATTTGGATAAATATATGAAAATGGTGTTTAGTTTAGATAGCCTTTTTGGGAGTCATTTTAGAATTCATGTTCCCTAAAGGAGCCATATAAGCCAATTACCCATCATCAAAACCCTAACACTACTCATCAATATAGGATAACAGTCGCCGTCACATTCTGATCTACCACCGCCACCACCACCGCCACATCCAAATCCATCACTACCACCGCCACCAAGAAAAAAACGAAAAAAGTAGCCAAGAAAGGAAATCAATAGAGAATGGTGTTAAGAGGAGCAATCTACCAACTGACAACATTCTCAAATGATCCAAGAGGTCAACCATGATTTTGAGTAAACCCACCCACAAGGATTGGAATTTCAGTGGCAAGTTGAGGCTAAGAGAATGGAGGGATTAGGGATTTTAGAAAATGGGAAGGAGATTGGACGAAAAGGAGAGATATGGAGGTTGAGGGTGTTGGAGGTGGGTGAGAGAAGGAGATGAGTGGATCTTGAAGACTAAAACTACATGGAAGGGAAGAGGTAGATGAATGAGCCAAAAATTGGGTCACATAAGTGAGAGGCATACCAAAACAGTTGGACAACCACACAAAAGGTGGGGGAGAAGGCACACCACTTCAAGTCGGATGCACAGTTGCAATTGAGAGCTTCGGTAAGGAGGAAGAG
Source organism: Prinsepia uniflora (assembly GCA_032719365.1). NCBI lineage: Eukaryota > Viridiplantae > Streptophyta > Magnoliopsida > Rosales > Rosaceae > Prinsepia > Prinsepia uniflora. The sequence continues at coordinate 44,658,809 of CM064863.1, forward strand.
AAGAGCAAATGGCCGGGAAGGAAAGGGGGAGAAGGAAAGAGGAAAAAAAAATAACCACCGACCCCAACCAAATCGTTGGGGCGGCTAGGTTGTTCTTAGAGAGAATATATCTATCGAAATTGGAACAAAATTTAGCATAACTTAGATACACATAACATGGATAGGTGAAGAATACAAATCGTTAACCATTGCACAGTATTCACACCAACAACAAATATAATAATTTCTAAAACCTGGCTTCAATTTTCAATTTAGAACTCAGTCCTCTGGAGTATATTAAAGCATAAGCTAGTGGTAACAAGATTACCACAAAAACAAACTCTTCAACCATTATTGAGAGTTAGAACCATGTCTCCTCTTCTTCTGTTTCTCATGTTTCCTCTCATCTGAGGGGTGCCGTCTTCCATGCTTTTCACGCCTCTCATGTTTCTCTCGCTTTTTCTCTTCGTGTCTCCATTTCCTTCGATTGCTTTCATCCGCGGATTCCTCCTCTTCAAATTTTTCTTTTGGTGGCAAGTTAGGCACATCCATGTTTCTCATTTCAGTTGGGGCATCCTTGACTGTTGGTTGAAGAGAACTTGATTCGTCCCAAGGGCAGGGTGCTCTGCGACAAAATGGATCAAGAATAAAAAGCTAAGCAAAGAAAAAGACAGAAGTCAAAAGTAAAAATAATATTTACCCAAAAAGAAAAAATTGAAAATTTACTAGTAATTAACCTAGTAAAAATCTGGCTGTATGGATGAAAATTTACTAGTAATTAACCTATAATTCAATCAAGTTGTGTGTACAATGTGCTCTTTATCATATACCAATACGACATTCCCATTGTTGAGCATGTACCCCAAATTAGTTTCAAGACTGCGTTTTTTTATGCAATCAAGCTATCGCCATGGTTAGTTCACCCAGAGTTATCACTTGTTGACCTTAAACTCTAGTTGCATACCTAAGTAGCATGTCCTATTTAACTAAACATTGTGAGAGCTTGATTGCCTATACTCAGGCCAACCTTGTTGGGGTTCTTAATTAATTCCATCTAGAAATTTGGATCCAAAAGATTTAGTAGCAAATCAAAGTATCATGTCTTATTGAACTAACCTCAGAAGAAGTTTCAACACTTCGCAGTTATAATTTACAAGGCAGGATGTACAAGGCCACCTCAAATAAGAATATTTCACCAACATATGCCCAACCTTGGAAAAGATGGGTTTTTCACCTTTTTTGTTACCTCTCTTGTTGTGTTTCACCCATCTTGATATTCTCGTCCCAAATGCCGATCTTTTCTGCTTCCTAATCTATCGAGGGTCGTCGCTAAGTCATCAGTCTGGTCATATGAATGAATCTCAATGAGAGCTCATACATTGTGGAGTAGTAAGAGAGTTGGGAGCTGTGGTTTAATGATTGGGGTATTGCTGGGTATTTAATCTGCCAATCTGCAAAACTGACAACCCAATCCATTTGACATGGAATAGCCAAACCTAAAGCAGACAAAATTGGTTCAGAATTGGTTGATACTGCTAATGCCTGGACAACCCAAACCAAGCCTAGCTATGGTATAATTTACAAACAAAAGAAATAAATTCAGGAGGCTCACATCAATGGAAAATTCAATTCCCGTCTATACCCAAAAGTAACGGTACATACCACTGATGTGAAACACGCTAGGTGTTTGTCACATCTCTAGTCCTACCAATGGATTACACACCTCTTCAGCCGTCACCTACCCCTCTTCCATCAGAGATTAAGATTAAACAGATGCCTACAGAACAGGTCATCTAAGTTTGAACAATCTCATTGGAGTGAACCATTCCAGAGGTGTCATCAGTTTTTTCTAATTTTTTGAAGTCTCTCATCTTTGCTTGTATAATTCTGTCTGCAAACGAGCATAAAACAAGTACACACTTGAGGAGGATTTGAACACACATGAAGTTTTAACCTTTGGAGATTACTGCTACAACCTTGGCATAAGGGGCTTTGGAGAAGCTCCTTCTCTGCAACATTTTCAAACAGTGGAATGCAAAAGTTAATCAGTATCCGTTTTTCCATTGATGACTCCCTGATGCTCTTAAGGTTGTTGGTAATATTTTATGACCTCTCCAGATTGTTGATCCTGTTGACATCTTGTCTGTCGTTTACTGTACAATTTTTTATCTTTAAGATATTTTGTTTCCTTTAAAAAGAGGACTTGCTAGAAGCTACTTCCAATAACTTTTGGTTCCACCATTGTAGTGTGTGATAAAAATACACGAGAATCAAAGGAGATTGAGGATCAATCCCCTTGATTCTCTGATCTCATTAGTCAATGGAATCCCTCCGATTCCTTCCTAAACAGTACAAAGATCAGTGTAGATACTTCCCTAGTTAGGTCCACGATTTCTTACCTAGTCTACTGCTGTATTTCCTTCTTAGTCTTAACTAGAAACAGTATATATAGGATCTTCCTATTGTAAAGTATTGAAGCATTAATAAACAAGGAAATTCATACCTCTTTATGGTATCAGAGCATTAAGGCAACCCTTCATCCTCCTATTTCCTTTTAATGGCCGCCCCACCCACCTCACTTGTTCTCCCTAACCCACCAACCACCACCGATACCACCTCCCCCTTTTCCTCTCTCAGCTCCATCAACGCCGCCCAGTTCCCTGTGAAACTCACAACCACCAACTTTTTCCCTTGGAGAGCACAATTCAATTCTCTCCTGCTCGGATATGATCTCATAGGGTACGTTGATGGTACCCGCCCCTGCCCACCCTCCACTGAAACCGTGCCTCGTGCCCTTTCGTTTCGCCAGGATCAGCTAATCTTTCACGTGATCCTTGGTTTTGTTTCTCCTTAGGTGGTCACCCTGATAGCTGCTGCCAAAACCTCTTAAGCAGCCTGGACCCACCTCACACGGCTCTATGCCAGCAAGGCTCGAGCTCGTGTTCTAGGCCTTAAGGAGCGGTTGAACCTCCTTCGCCGTGAGAATCGCCCTGTCACTGAATACCTGCAGGAGGTTCATCTCTTCTCGGATGAAGTTGCTGCCATTGACGCACCTCTCTCAGATGATGATCTCCTCCTCTACGTCCTTAATGGCATCGGCTATGCCTTCAAGGATATTTTCGTTGTTGTTCGTTCTCGAGACACCCTTGCCTCATTTGAGAACCTGCACAATATGTTGGTTCAGCATGAGGCCGCCACCTCCCGTGAAGCTTCCCCTATTAAATAACCCTAGCAGGATCTGGTTTAATGTAACCAACGACAATAGATTAAAACTAGCAAAATTTAGGAAACTTAGAAACACACAAGAATTATACTGGTTTGGCAGAACTTTTGCCTACGTCCAATTGTGATTTCTCTTGGCAGAGAAATCACGACTCCTTTTATTAATAATAGAGATTACAGAACTTTTGTAACCTTAGAACTAATCTCAAAAACTCTTGGCTGTTCTAACTGTTTTTCCTCTTAGAAATAAGCCTAGCCGCATCCTATTTATAGATATAAAGTTGGCATACATGTCCCAAGGCTGATTGAATTCCTCTTCCTAAGAAGGATAGGAAATTAGACTTATTTTAAACCTAATTGAATAGGGAAACCAGAAATTCTTTCCTAATCCCTTTTGGATAAGAATTGGTATACTTCTAATTTTCCTAAAACAATCCTAAACTAACTAGGACATAATTGACGAGCCAAAAACCTAACAATCTTCACCTTGGTGAGTCAAACCAAGTCTTGATCGTTGCACCCCAGAGTATCTTTGAACTTCCTTGAAACAGCTCTGGAAATCTTCAAGAGTCTTCACCTTGGCAATCTTCATCTTGCCTTATTGCACCTCAAGTGAGGAGGTGCTCTACTTTAATTAATCAACGAGATTGATAAGTTCAAGCAATACTTGAACTTCTTGGCCGACACTATCTTTGTAAAGTAATCTGCGGGATTGTCAATCCGTATGGATCTTTTCAATCCAAATCTTCATAAACTCCACCCAATTTCTGATTATGTGATATCTTATTTCAATGTGCTTTGATCTTCCTGAAAAAACTTCATTCCTTTCCAAGTGAATGGCACTTTGACTGTCACACTTCAGCTTCACACAATCTTGAGTGATTCCCATTTGACTTACCAAACCACTAAGCCAAATTGCTTCCTTTCCAGCTTCATCCAATGCAATATATTCTGCCTCTGTGGTTGACAAAGCTGTAATTGGTTGCAGTAGTGCCCTCCAACTTATCGGTCCCCCTGCACATGTAAACACATAACCAGAAGTTGACCTTCTCTTGTCCAAGTCCCCTGCATAATCGGCATCCACATATCCCAATACCCCTGCATGTTCTTTTTGCTTTTCAAACATAATCTTTTGTCGCCAAGAACCCTTCAAATAACACAAAATCCACTTCACTGCTTCCCAATGTTGCCTTCCTAGATTTGCCATGTACTGGAAACGACACTGATTGCTTGAGCTATGTCGGGACGTGTGCAAACCATTGCATACATGAGGCAGCCCACGACATTAGCATAAGGCACCTTCTTCATTGTTTGCTGCCCTTCCTCAGACTTCGGACACTGTTGCTCACTTAACTTCAAGTGGGCTGCCAAAGGAGTCGAAACTACCTTTTCTTTTTGCATGCTGAACCTCTCAAGAACCTTCTGAATATGCATGGCTTGTGATATCCAGGTCCTTCCTACAGTCCTATCTCTCTGAATTTCCATGCCAAGGATCTTCTGAGATGCATCTAGATCCTTCATGTCGAACTCCTCAGCCAACATCTTCTTCAAGTCTCGAATTCTAGACTTGTCTTGACACACGATTAGCATGTCATCCACATATAGCAATAACAATATGATCATCCCATCTTGGAATACATAATAGTACACGCAACAGTCATATAAACATCTTCTAAAATTAATTTTTAGCATGAAGTAATCGAACTTTTTGTACCACTGTCTTGGAGACTATTTCAGGCCATACAAAGACTGCCTTTTCTTTCTGTGGCACCCAAGGGCACAGTGCAAAGCGTTGTCCACAACTCCAACACAACTCTGCTGCCCAACCCGTGGCTAACCCCACCAACCCAGGCACTTCCTAACCAGGGCTCCTAGACTCCGGAGCGTCCCACTACGTCACTGCCTCCCCACAACACCTGTCGGAAGTCTCCGACTACCAGGGCCTTGACGAGATCATCATTGGTAATGGTAACGAGCTTGACATCACCCATGTCGGCTCTACCACTCTACCTTCTACCTCCTCTCAATCCTTTGCTCTCCATAATGTCCTTTGTGCACCTAAGATCACTCAAAACATTCTTTCTATTTCCCAGTTTAACAAACAACACAACACAACACATCTATTGATCTTTTCCCCTCTTGTTTTCATGTGAAAGACCTAAGCACGGAGGCGGTTCTCCTTCAAGGCCCGAGTAAGGATTGCGTCTATGAGTGGTCACCTACAACCTTACAGCAGCCACAAGCACTGGTGGGCATGGTTGTCTCTCCCAATCTCTGGCATCGTCGTCTTGGCCATCCCCACTCCAAAGTCCTCCACAACGTCCTTCGTCAATCCACCATCAATCTGTCCCACAAGCTCCAAGAGTCCCCGCGTATGTCCTGTCTATGTAATAAGAGTCATAGGTTGCCATTTGGCACCTCCTCCCTTCAAAGTCACCGCCCTCTTCAATTAATATATATTGAAGTGTGGGGCCCTGCCCCTTACACTTCTGTTGACTGTTTTTCATATTACATCATTTTCGTTGACCATTACACGAAGTATACATGGCTTTATCCTCTAAAGAAGAAATCTAATGTCTTTTCCACATTCATTGATTTTAAATATCTGGTCGAAAAATACTTCCAACAACCCATTCAAACCCTATACACTGATGGTGGTGGTGAATTCACCAAACTAAAACCCTTTCTTGACACTTCCTCCCATCGTCTTTATGTCTCTCGTCACGTCCAATTCGATGAGTCCACTTATTCTGGCCTCAACCTCATGTCCCCTGTTCCCCATGTCACCCCAGATGCCTCCCAAAACTGGCTCACTTCCCTACCTCTTGTTTCCACTCCCAGGCCCTGATTCGACTGCCTCACCAGTGCCACCATAGGCTTCTCCTTCCCCTCAAGGCCACTCGGATTCATCTTCCTTCCTTGCTCTTGACGCCGCAACCGCCCCAGTTCTAGTTCAACCCCTGCCACTGCCCCAACAGACCACCAGCGCCACGGCCCCAGCTCCTCCTACTGCACCACCCCCTCCCCTCTTCGTACCTACACACGGCGGTCCTCACGGCCGCCACCCATGCCTGCCCCCCCACCCCCACAGCTAGCCCCAACGGCCCATCCTTCATCCACGCCTCCTGAACCACCAGCACCTACTCATCCTATGCTCACCCGCAACAAAACAAGTTGTGTTGGCCAAGTTCCCAGCTATGCCCTCACAACAACCACCCACCCCCTACCTACCCTAATTGAACCCACCTGTGTTTCCCAGGCCGTGAAACACCCACAGTGGCTCTCTGCCATGTCTGATGAGCTCAATGCACTTATTCGCAATGGCACATGGGTTCTGGTCCCGCCTCGGCCTAACCAAAACGTTATTGGCAACAAATGGGTCTTCCGGATCAAACGGAAGCCCACTAGAACTGTGGACAGATTCAAGGCCTGTCTCGTGGCCAAGGGCTACCACCAACGCCCAGGGCTGGAATTCTCTGCCACTTACAGCCTAATCGTTAAGCCCACAACTATTCGCACGATCCTCTACCTTAGTGTGACACATGGTTGGCCCATACGTCAGCTAGACGTCAACAATGCTTTTCTGCATGGAACCCTCACTAAGACTATCTACATGGCCCAACCTGCTAGGTTTGTGGACCCCCACAACCCTACTTATGTATGCCAGCTCAAGAAAGCCCTATACGGCCTCAAACAGGCTCCTCGAACCTGGTACCAAGAGCTCCACTCCTTTCTTCTGGCCCAGGGTTTTGTCAACGGCAAATCAGATGCCTCTCTTTTCCTTCACAGGCAAGGTTCTCACGTAATTTATTTTCTCGTTTATGTTGACGACCTCATTGTTACAGGTAGTGACCCTTCACTCATATCGAAGTTCATCACCACATTGGCCAGTCGGTTTCGGTCAAGGATTTGGGCCCCTTGAACTACTTCTTGGGTGTGGAAGTCATTCCCACCACTGACGGCCTTTTCCTGTCACAGCATCAGTACCTGCCGGATATCCTAACTATGGTGCATATGGAGGGGGCCAAACCCGTGTCCACACCCTTAGTAGTCTCCCCACCCCTACTCCTCAACGATGGTTCCCCACCAACTGATGCCACTCTTCCGTCAAATCGTGGGCAGCCTCCAGTATCTCAACCTCACCCGCTCGGATGTCTACTATGCGGTCAACCGTCTTTCTCAATTCATGCATGCCCCAATAGATCTTCATTAGCAGGTTCAAAAGCGTGTGCTACGCTACCTCGAGGGCATAGTGATCTTCGGCCTTCACCTCTGCCGCACTGCCACCCATCAACTCCATGCTGTCGCACACTCATTCAACACCCTCAGTGCCTTTTCAGACGCAGACTGGGCTGGGGACCACGACAACCGCAAGTCCACCACTGCTTACCTCGTATACCTCGGTGGGAACTTGATCTCTTAGAGCTCATGCAAACAGCAGTCGGTCTCTCGCTCATCCACCAAGGCGGAATACCAGGCTGTTGCCTCCACCACTGCTGAACTCCTCTGGGTCCAATCTCTCATGCGTGAGCTTCAAATCCAGGTCACAGGGACACCCACAATCTCCTGCGACAACCTCGGCACCACATTCTACTGTGCCAACCCAGCTCTACACTCCAGGATGAAACATGTGGACATCGATTTCCAGTTCCTCCGTGACCAGGTCACTCGTGGCCTCCATGTCCATCATGTGCCAACTAACGATCAGCTCGCAGATGCCCTCACCAAGCCGCTTCCGCTCCCGCGCCCGCGCTCGCGCTCCCAGCTCCTCTGCGCCAAGATCGGTGTCGCTGACGGCTCCACCGTCTTGCGGGGGCGTGATAAAGATACACGGGGAATCAAAGGAGATTGAGGATCAATCCCCTTGATTCTCTGATCTCATTAGTCAATGGAATCCCTCTGATTCCTTCCTAAACAGTACATAGATCAATGTAGATACTTCCCTAGTTAGGTACACAATTTCTTACCTAGTCTACTGTTGTATTTCCTTCTTAGTCTTAACTAGAAACAGTATATATAGGATCTCCCTATTGTAAAGTATTGAAGCATAAATAAACAAGGAAATTCATACCTCTTTAGTGTGTAACATAAGACGATGTTGTTTCCATAAAACTCTAAAATTTATCGCCTCACACCTTTTTCCAGATCAAGTATCTCTTACTATGTTCTAACCTATGGAACAATCTACAGCGGCTCTTGGTCTTCTGCATCCACAATATCTCTTCTGGAAATCCAATCCTTTCTGCCTAAGCCATGCCTCTTGGTTCCCCTATTGTCACTCAAGTTATTTTCTACATTCAGAAGACCACATTCCTTAGTTCTTCCTTCCACAATCTCTTTTTTACCGCATAGGCATTCAATCTATTCTAGCCATTAGTCTCCATTAATCTTCCTTCCACTTCCCATTGTTGGAATCCAAACAAAATTAGACAAGGGCCAATTACCATCGGATGTAGGACAGAACAACTTAGCGGAAGAACCAATAAGAATAAAACTAAAAGAAAAGGTCTAGAATCACTCCATGGGCTTCACATCCGAAATTGGATAGATTCTACTAATATCACACCAACAGAGTTCTAGGAATCACTCCTAGACTTACAGGCATCGCACCTAGGGTTAGGTTGCATAGGACGAAACTGAAAAGAAGCAAAACTACATGATTTTGATTCAATATCAATTCTCCCTCTTCTAGGGTTTACAATGATAGTTTATGTACAACACTTAAACCTAATAACATAGGAAAATATCTTCCTAAAAATAAAAAAGGAATTCAATCTAATACTTAAAGAAACAAGAAAACTAATCCTAGCCCCTTTAGGCCTCTATGAAAAACGGTAATTAATTAAAAAAAAATAAACCCTAAATGCCTAGAAGACTAAAATGCCCTTGACAATTTTGCATTATACCATTATCACCTTTACAATAGCCCTTTTATCTCATATTTTTTCTCTTTTCTCTCTAACAAAATTTTCTTCAGAAATGACTTCGAATCTTATTTCGAATCTTATTTTGTAAAGAAAACAAAATAATCATATTAATAAAGGTGACGCGTACAATCAAAGTCAATCAGCAGTCAACAAGAAATATACCTCAGAACCTATACTAGGCAAAACATCAAACCCAACAACATCAACATGACCCGATTTTCAAAGAGATAGGTGAAAGAAGTTGCAGTATTGCAAGGAAGCTAAGACTAAATATCAAAATAGGAGATAGGAAGGCGCAAATTAACATCATTATCTTTCTTTTTTTCAGTTACGTACCTTGAAAAACCAAGACCATGTACATGTGCTGCTTCAGCATGCCCGGCGCCTAAGTCCTCTGCAGTAGAGCCTCGCTTAACAAGTTCTGAAAACTCATGCTTATCAAGCCGATTACCTTGAGCTCGGTTTGCACGCTTAGGAGCCAAGCCAAGAGCCTCCATCATAGCCTGCTCCTCCTCTTCCTTAACTCTTTTGATCTCCTCTTTAGCAGCCTCCATTTCTGCATTCTGTGCTTTTTTGTCTCTCGTATACCAGTGTAGATCTTTACCTGTTGAGCCAATAAAATGAACAGTAATAAAATCTTTTAACAATAAAAAACGGTGCAAAGTCTTGCATAAAAATAGATGGAAGGGAAAAGGAATAAAAATAAATAAACAAATAAAAAATATTTAAAAAAAAACCTTCAATCAAAAGAAACAAAATCTAACTTTGCTGGTAGCATCATTTCAATTTCTAGAGATTAGATACCCTTTCTTTTTTTTTATACAACTTAAAGACTAGACCCATGTAAAAAGTATTATACAAAAAGAAAAAATACACTGCAAAAGGAATCCATAGCTTCTCATATATTTCAATCATGAAGTGGATTATGTTTACAAAGCAGAAGAAACACACAATCCCTTGGTGCACTACCCTTCTATAAATTATATATTCAAAACATGAATGGCTGATATGCCAATCCAGTTCTTCAAGTTTCTAGTAGAAGTCCATGGAATAACATCTCAGAAGGTTTGGAGCAATTTACTCTACACTGGCAATTCTTCATAAGTAACGGAGGAAGTAACAGACTTTGGGAAGATGTTTATGTGGGGGCCCATTCTTTTTCAGTCCTATTCCCAAGGATTTATAGTTTATCCAGGTATAATAATGTTGTGCGGAAGCATCTCAAAACAATGTAATAAAGTACGAAAGTAAACTAACAACACAAAGAACTATGTGGTTCGGCAATAAGTCTACGTCCATGGGCGAAAACAGAGAGAAATTTCACTAAAAGATTATAAAAGAGATTAACTCTCTCAAACCCAAAACCCGGGTCCTAAATACTCACTAACAAACGGTGGTGTCCAACAAAAAGACACCACACATAAAACTAAGGCCTATGCGCCTATTAAATACTACTCTTAGCATATCCTAATCTTATAAAGAGTACAAGCCCAGAAACCTTATAAGACAAGAAACAAAGTCCTACAAAGATTAGGAACTCTAATCCTTATAAAACCCAAAACCAAAAACAGCTCACAATACTATTTACTAATTGACTTATAATTTAAGGCAGACTACAACAATCTCCACCTTGACTTAAATTTTACTCAAGTCTTCAAACGAAACTTTTCCTCCAGCATCTTCTCCAACACAAAACATGCAAAAGCATGCTAACCAAAAGTGCCTTGATCAATTCAGAAGTGACTCAAACGAGAACCTGAGTTCTCCAACATCACCAAACAAAACCAAGCACACCAAAACAAAGCTGAATGAAGTATCAAATACATGAAAAAACTCCACCTGCTCACAAACACTATGGTCTTAAACCGCCCAAATAGACTCACTCCACAAATGTTAGGCATATTCTACAAAACAAAGCTGATTACACATTATGGTGATAAAGGGTCCAAAGTGATTCAAACAAAAAACATTCGCCCCAAATTCAAATCCTAGGAATACCAAATTTTGCCTTTAACCCAAGCCTACCATCATTACTTGAGCACCAACGAGACAACAAATCCAAATAACCAGCAAGAGTTCAAACCAAACAAAGTTTTCAAAACAATTTGCAGTAGATGGAGACCAACAAACCAAATAGCAGGGACAAACAAATTCGGCCAAAAAGTCCGTAAGCCAACCAAATTAGAAAGCATGAGGCTTTCCTTAAGAGGAACCACAGATATATTCTACACTCTTGCAGAACCTAACAAATTGGTCCTCACAAATTATATACTAATCAAAAACTCCTCCAACGTCTGAATCTGACAAAGAAAAAATTGATGTAGAAACCCACATCCAAGTTTCTCAAATTCTGTACCAAATCATCAAATTGGTTTTGCATAGGTCAACTTCGAATCAAATCGAGAGTATGAACACTACTTTAACTGTAGCCAAACTGGTGAGGGATTATCCAAAATCTCCAAGTCATTCCTCTTGTTGAATTTTCCAATTCAATATTATCCCATCATGCAAACATAACCCAAGCCCTAAACTCAAGCTCTGATACCAATTGTTGTGCAGAAGCATCTGTAAAAAATGTATCAAAGTATGAAAATAAACTAGGAACACAAAGAACTACGTGGTTAGACAATAAGCCTACGTCCACGGGAAAAACGGGGAGGAATTCCACTAATAACGAAAAGATTACAAAAGAGATTAACTCTCTCAAACCCAAAACCCAAATCCTCACTAACAAACGGTGGTGTCCAACAAAAAGACTCCACGGATAAAACTAAAGCCTATACGCCTATTAAATACTACTCTTAGCTTATCCTAATCCTACAAGGACTACAAGCCCAGAAACCTTATAAGACAAGAAACAAAGTCCTACAAGGATTAGGAACTCTAATCCTTATAAAACACAAAACCAAAAACAGCTAGCAATAGTATTTACTAATTGACGTATAATTTACAGCAAACTACAACACATAATTCTGCTATAGCAGGACCTTTTACCCAGGGAGTTGAGACTGGTTTTAGAAGCAATTTGAGCGACTTGCAATCAAAAGGATTCCTCTTTATTGATGATTGTAGTAGATGGTGTTCCATTGTGTGAGGGTAGAGAAGATTTGAGGTAGTGGAGTCGAGTGTACTCTGGGGCTTTCTCTTGCAAGCTGTTTTTCAGCTTTATATTCTAGATACCAAATTTTCCTAGTTCTAATCCAGCGGGAACAATACAGGACGCCAAAGTACGGACTAAACTAAAATTTAAGTTGGTTGGTGGTTCCTAAAAAAAATATCTACTTTTTGTCTATGCTAGCAGGAGAATAATGTGTAAAATAAAAAGGGGAGAGTGCTGAACCATCTTTTCATTCACTGCTCCCATAGTGCTATAGTTGTGGTATGCTTTATCTCAAAAAGCGGGTAAATTGGGTAGTCCCTGGAGATTGTGACCCGTTACTCAGTGAGAAGCATCTAGCTTTCGGTAAAGGGAGAAGGGTGGAGCATTGTGTGGTTGTTGTAGGCTGGTTTTTGTGGACGATTTTGTCAGTAAGAAATAAAAAAGATCTTTAACAACCATAAGGGCATGGCAACTACTGAGCTATGGAAAGAGTGAGGGTTCTTTCTTCTCTTCGTGCATTAATTTCTTTAGCCTATGTTTGGATGAGGAACTGCAAAGTACCAAGGAAATTTAGGCTAAATTAGTTAAAAAAATTGAGTAACTTATCATTACATGGAGGGATTTTAAATAACTAGATGCAATGCATTTAGAGAGATTTGTAAGTAACTAGTTGATGGGTGTTACTTTGGAAATCCCTTGTCTAGTGGTTGTGTTATGTTCATGTGGTGCATGTGCTCCCTTGTTAGCTGCTCAACTAGTTACAAATCCCTCCATTTAATTGCTTGTATTGCATTTCTTAGTAATATACCCTAAATCTCTTGGCACTTGAAAAGCACCTAGCTTTTGGAAGAGGGAAGAAAGCTAGATTTCTGTGGGGATTTGCAGGTTGGCTGTGTTACGGGTGATATAAAAGAAATAGAAGGATTTTTTATGTTTGCAAAGAGTTGGGTGTTGCGGAGTTGTGGGAGAAAGTGAGGGCATTTTCACCTCTTTGGGCTTCAACTCCATGAACTCAAGAAATTTCCCATTTCATCTATTCTACTTGACCAGAGAGGGCTTTCAACGGGTGTTTGGTCTAGTTTTCTTGAATCTTTGTGTTCTTTTAATTAAGTGGAAACCTGGTTCTCATGTCTGTTTTATTGTACAATGTTTTGTTCACTATACCTTTGTTTAATTCAAAAAAAAATGATGTCATACAATAGGAAAAATTGGACACAAGAAGAGAACTACACATTCTACATCTAGACCTCTCTCAGCAGTGCTCGGTGCAACCATTAGAGAAGCTGAAGTTTGAATGTCTTCATCTTTAATAAATAAATTCCAAAATAAATTTTACAAATCTGTATGTGTGCCAACTATATTTTCTGGGCCAATCTCGTGTAGTGTAAATAATTGATGGACCAAAAATATGGAAAGGAATTTTGAGGAACACAAAGAAAAAGAGATAACTGCCTCTTTTCGTACCTCTCAGGAAAAGGTAGAAAGAGAGGCAAGTGGCAAAATAGAAATGACAAGTAACAGTGGAAAAATAAGCACCAAGTGAAGAACAAAATGATATAAAGAATGAAAAAATATGAGAATACCAATGTGCTGGAGAACTTAAGAGAATCTTGTTCATAATAAGAAATCCGATGAAAATAAAGAAAAAAGACCCACTAGTTAAGCAGGGAAGAAAAGTACGCCTTAGTGATCCGATTGTGCCAAGTGGAAGACTCATTGCTTAACGGATTAAAGTTAGCATAGGTATAACAGGCTAATCTTCCCCAAGAGCTCACATTGACAGTAAGGTTTGGCACCTTGATGTCTGCTCTTCACCAGTTGGGGATACCATAACATAATCGGAAGATCCAAAATGTACTCTTACAAGTAAACAGGGTTGGAATAGATAATGGTTGTTTTTGAAAGGTTATACATTGCTTTACAAGAATGGAACCAAGCAAAGTTTACATAAAAGATACTTCTTTTGTATTATATTAGCATTTCATGAGTATTAGGTTCAACTTAACAAGTTACTAGATCTATAATTTATTTTCCTTTTTTTTTATAAATTGCCCAACCTCTTAAATGTGTATTAGTTTGGCTGTTTGTCAAAAGAACCCCAAAAGTACTTGCAACTTCAAACTAAACTGAATATTTCACATAATGTGGTCCAAATGAATGAATCATAAACTGAATGAACAATAAATCTCACCTTTTTGCCACCTTCCAACAGGTGCCTTTATACTGTGACCAAGATAATTCTCTCGATGTTTATCAGCCTTAACATCGTCCCAACTAAACTCTGTACACCAAATGAGAAGCAGAAAATTAATTGGACATTAAAAAGCTTCCAAACATAAGAATGCACCTATATGGACAAATGCTATGTTCACTGATCATGACAGTGAGTTTCGCATAAAGATGTGATGTACGTACAGAGGCACCATTATGTTATATAGATTTCCATACAGTATTTCCATTTTGGAATCTTCCTACTATTTAGGGCATAATTTTTAATTGTAATCTCTTTAATTAGCAGGGTTTTCTTTTCTACTACTATAATGGTTTCCTTGCAGGTTTTATTGGCATGCTATGCTTCAACTGCCTATTATACAATAGGCCTTATTTAACTAATTGCGTCGAGTTGAAAATTGAACACTAAAATCTTATTGCCCCCATGTTTTGTTTTTCTTCTCTATCCTCCAATATTATTAACCCTCTTTCCCGTTTCTTCCTCTCCCTCATCACTATTCCCCATTCCAACCTACATCAATATGTATTTAAATCAGGCACTCAAATTTTTCTATGCACCTTTCCAGGAACGAAAAACAACCAAGTCTATATCAGAACAAACCCACATCCATGAAAACTATTAACAAACATATGGTGAGCTAATTGAACATCTCCACATGAGCATTTCGAAGCAATTATTTTGTAACCAATAATCAGGAAATTATAGGTAAACGCCATTCACTTTTGTGTATCCAATTGGTGGAAATTACTGAAGGCCTGTTGCTCAAAAGTGTTTGGTATAGTTTTTTAAGTTTTTTTTTTCCCAAATAATTATGTGGATTCCTGATCCTCTTATTTGTTTTATTGTACAATACTTTTTCATTAAAATCTTGTTTCTCCCAAATAAAATGGTCGAAATTCTCCCCCGCCTGCATGAACCTAAGAAACAACTTATCATCGATTATAAATTCCACAATGTTCACTATTTATCGTGAAGTAAATGAAAGAAAAAGATTCACTAGAGAAGAAATCCCTACAAATTGGCATAAAAACAGATATATATATATATATATATATATATAGTTATGTATAGAGACAAATAAATATATGTAGGGGGTTGTTGTTCTCTTACGATCTCGACCACCACGAACACCGCCTCTAGTAGGATGATACATATTAGATGTGTACAGAGAAGGATTATGCGCCTTTGGGTCAGCAATCAGCAAAAGGCTCCTCCTCTAGATGTTTGGGATCGTTTAGCGTATGTTATTCTGTCAACAGCAATTAGCACATCAGCATGTTCCAATATGAGTATTAAATAAAAGGACGATTACCCGAATAAGAAAACCCAATGCATTCACCTAAATGCACAGGATATGTCAACATATATCATTCAAACCTGCTCAACATAGAATTATTGAGGAATAGAACATGACGCACAGAAGGCAAACAACCATTCTATGCCATGCTCAAATATATGCAATCCACCAACCAGAAAAGACAAAAAAAGTATAAGATGAAATGTCACTATAAAACACCAGTGTTTCACCTGTGAAAGTGCCTCACCAAAATTATGTAACTCGATGACCTAAATAGTTTACAGAAATGAGGTGGTAGCCAAAATTTACACTAAAACATTTAATTATTTAAAAAAAAATCTCCAAGCACCAATCAAAATAATCAAACACAATTGCTGAAGCAGAAATCCAAAAGGATTGGAACTGTGAGATCTAGACATATTAAGCCAGTATGCTAGTAAACTAGACAAATTAATGCAATATATACAAGAATAAGCCTAACTCGATCACTAGATTCAATCATAGCTGTAGCCTGTAGCCAAACTCTTACTATCGTTTCAATCACGCGGATAAAACCACATCTAATTACTCAAAAGCAGTATGAAAAACTCCACAGTCAAATTACAGAAGTTTGAGCTGCTGATTCAATATCAAATAAAAGATGACAGCTAGCTAAGCTGGATACCGATTAAAAACCGATTTCGGCTGCAAATTCAAGCTGCAGGAAATAAAAGAAAAAAAAGTTGGGAGAACATTTCAATTACTCTTGGACTCAACATGGAAATGATCTTTCGTAATTAACTAAGAAATCTGCAGAAAACTAATTATTAGGCATAGACTAGGCGGTGTTATTAGGCCTAAACATCTAAACCAATTTTTCGAACTTATTAAGCCAAAATAATATGCATTCAAATCTAGCTCCTCGAAGTACAAAAAATCGAGTGTGTTCACCAAAAAAATTAAAAATTAAAAATTAAAAATATCCAAATTGAATAACAATCCACAAAAAAAATATCAAGAAGCAAGGGAAAGACGGCAGAGAGAAAATCAGACGCATCAAGATAGTAAATCACGTACAAAATCACAACCACCATTAAAAGGACGCCAAACAAACCAGAAAGCACGGACATAGAAATGTTACAAGAGAGCAGAAGCATGTTACAGCTTCAACAGGATACTCAATTCAAAGAAACACGAACAAATCTGATACCAAAGATGAAAACATAATGCGAAATCGTAGGGATTGAGGAATCTTACCCCAATACACAGGAATCCGAACAGAAACCCCGACCTCGGCAAGCAAACTCGCAAGAATTGGGCTATCCCGACACCTAGCTTGAGTAAAATCGCAAGAAATCAAATAAACACAATCAGAAAATTTCAAACGTGCGCGAGAAGGGAGGGTGTCACGAAAAAAGAGGCGCTTGCAACAGTTTCGGATGAAATGGGGCGCTTTCGGAATTTTGTTCGGCTTTTAACTCAAAATGTCCATTGAATGGCTTTAGGTTGTTTAATATTTTTGTTGGACCCCCCGGCCGATTAAATCAGTTACAAATTAATGCAATAGCCCACATTGAATGTCAAATGTCCCCAGCATTTACGGACCCAGCCCATTTTGGGGCTCAATTCACTTTAAATGTAAGAAAAATACGAAATAATTAAAAGAATTTTTTATTAAATACTATTTTATTAAAAAAATTGTCTTTAAATCAATCTGTTTTCATTTTCAATCTTGAATTCGGCCCATCTTTATTTTAAATTATAGATTCGTACCTGGTGCTCAGATCACACAATGAAATAATGAGGACTAATTGGGAATAATATACAATTCTTGATGATGTTAGCATTGGTATTCATGATGGCTTATTGTGAAAATGTTCAAGGTTTATATATTTATATATATAGTTTTTATATATTGTATTATTTAGTATATTTTGAAAGCGGAGTATTCATTTTTCATAGTTTATCTAAAACAAGAATATTTTAATAAGGTCACATATATATGTCTGGACTATATTTTATTATACATTCTTCTCATTCAATGAAATTTAGTATCTTATCTTAGAAAAATGATATGATTTAATATGAATTTTAAAAATAGAATAACATAAATATATTTTAAGTTAACCTTCATTTGAACCTTCATCTTTTTTTTTTAATTAGACATTTAAACCTTTATGTAAAAGTGTTTCCAAAAGAAGACATGCTAACGCAACACAAAAAGTAGTCTCATGTTCAAACCTCATGACATATTGTATAGAAAATTTCCAATCCCCCCTCCTATTTAATCAGAAAAAGCAAAAAAAAAAAAACCATCTATCAACTAAAAATAAATTTAGGACATTTTGGGAAGAACATTATACAAACAACATATGGAAAAATAAATAAAGGGAAAAATTAGAAAATCTTAACGTAAAGGGTAAAAATTAAAGTGCAATATTCCTTGCACCGGAAAAATTAGAAATTTATGACATAAAGGGTAAAAATTAAAGTTCAATATTTGATGCACTATTCATTCAACAGTGCCATAATTGCTTCCATTTTAGAGGCTTATGGCAAAAATAAAAAATAGGTGATCAATTCACATACTTAATTATTAAAAATATAAATTTTGTAAATTGATTATATTATATTTATATTAAACGGCCTCGTTAAAACTTTTGTTAAGAAAAAACTCATTGGGACAAAATCTCAAACAAAGGAAAAAAAAAGTACCTCATATTCAAAACATTACATTTATTATTTTTTTTAAATCTTATACTTCTTTGGTGAACCCAACGAGCAATCTACAACTCTATATAAACTTTCATATTCAATACAAGTATGGTCTTCAATTGAGAGCTCCACCCTTGGATAAAAAAAATTCAAATCAAATCTTGACTCTTGGTATTCAATTTCACTAATTGTTTGTTCATCTAAATCATCAACTTTATTTTCATTCAAATCATCAATTTCATTTACATCATTCACCTTTTCTAAATCCTCCAAATTAATAACGGGTTCAGTTTGTAAATCTTCCAAATCAATATTAGGTTTAGTTTGTAAATCTTCCACATTAATATCAGTTACTAAATCTTCATATTCAACTAATTTTCAGGATAAGAATCTGTTTCTTAACCAAATATTTATTCAAAGACCCCCTGAGACTTAGATCAATTTCTTCTTTTTTCTTCTTCTTTCTTTTTTTGTGTCCAGAGAGATGTTTTTTAGGAAACATATTAACAGGATCTGTCTCTAAAATCCATAAAAAAAAATAAATTGGACATGGTTTACTCCCGTTTGACAACTTTTATCAAATAAGGGATCTTATCAAGTTTTATTCGTACCCATAATTTATTAAATTAACCAACATAAATTTGTCCTTGCGGGATTTCCACCCACGTCCAACCCACTAATCTCGACCATGACGGAAATTACTAACTTGACTATTTTCAATTCTACTTTATACTTATATTACTATTCACCTGGTTCCAAAACAAATACATAATTCCTCACTTACTTATTTATCATTTAACTCAATATGACTCATTAAAATGTCACATTTCTTTAAATGATTTCAAATATATTCATTCTAAACTTTTGACTTAACCATCACCACAACATAATTATCATAATCATACTTCAAATCATAACAAACCAAAATTATCCACTAATGGTGTGCTTTCAAGTATCAAGCATAACTTTTATACAAAATAATAACTAACATATAATGAAGTGCACAATTCCAAATTCTTAAGGTTTAAAATTTTTAACCCTTAATATTTATCATTATAAGGTCGCTTAGACTAAGACTTGACCACAATTAATTCCTTGTTTAACCCTTAGTAGTAGGATTAACTAGAAATGATTAAATAAAGCATATAATATTCAAACAAGCATAACTTCTTCATATGATGTCCATTTGACTCAATTATTGAACCATGATGTAACGACCCGTCCCGAATTCCGGGATTAGTTTAGTGACTAATCTTGATTAGTGAGGTTGAACGGTGGTTAGTAGGGCGGAATCGGACAAAATGTGCAAAATGACCGTTTTGCCCCTGGTCGTGGGCAAAATGTTGACTTTTTGTTCGGGCGGTCAAATGGACTTTGACCGATGACCGTGACGTAGTTCGGGACGTCACGAGTTCATAGACAGGCGGCACGTTCGATTCCGACATTCGTAGAGAAAGTTATGGTGTTCGGAAGTTGAGGGGTATTTTGGTAATTTGGCTTATTAGGGGCCAAATGTTGACTTTTTGATCGGGAGGTCCGATGGGCGAGGGCCAAGGACCGTTACGTAGGTATCGTCGATACGAATCCAACGACAGGCGGCATGCCGAAATCGGAGATCCGACGACGACGTTATGGTCAAGGAAACGAACTAACGAACCGAGGCCGGGATTAAAATAATAATATAATAATGAATAGTGACCGTTGACTCAGCACACCTGGATGAGTGACAAGTGTCACTCATCCCTTGAAACCAGAATCCTTGTCTTAGGGGAAACATCATTATGATGTTTTAATATTAATTAATTAATTAATTAATCATTTTAATTTCCATTAATCCCATTTATGTTTTCTTAACCGTGTACAACCAAATCCAGTTTTCTCCCACCCTTGATTCCTCTTCCATTGCTGAACCTGAGAGTGCGAAATTGTGAGTGAGTTGGATGTGAATTCAACTGGGTAAACACGAGAGATTAACTGTGAGGAGGAACTGAGAATTCGAAAGATTGAGTTTTGGGAGGGAAAATCAAATTGGACGAATTGGGCTGTGATGATCGAATTGGAGGTTACAAACATCTTCCTGAGGTTGTGACGAGTCGATCCACATCAAAAACGAGAAGGAATGGTGCCGTTTTGGCTCTGATCGAGCTTGGTGACAGAGGAAGAAATCGAGGCTGAGTCGTGGAGTTTGGGGCTGTGATTGATTCAATTGTTGTGGGGAAATGCTTTCTCATGATCCCACGATGCTTCTGGGATCATCAATTGAAGGAAAACGTTGGAGAATGGCAGAACTCCATTGTTGAACAGTGACGGTGCTCGAGTTTGAGTCGTGACGTTTGAGCACCGGTTTGATGCAATTGATGTGGGGGAATTGTTCCTCATGGTCCATTGATGCTTCTGGAATCATCAATTGGATGAAACCTGCATCAATTGAGGGACTTCCATGATTGAACAGTGACCGGGTGTTCTTCGTGGATCATCATCGAATCGTGGGAATCTGGGTAAGGATTTGTGTAATTGAGTTTACAGACTTATAATTGGACTTAAAACGAAGCTAATGGATTGATCAATTGAAGGAATTAGGATCGAATTGGCAGGATTGGAACCGGGTTGTGTCGCGGGTGAATTGGACCCGTTTACCAGACAAACGGGTTGGGCTGGTGACACTGTAGCAGGCGCGTGGGTTTCACGCGCAGCCACTCACGGCGGCGCGTGGCGGCGCGTGGACACGAATATCGAGGTGAGGTCAACATGACTTCTGTCCCATTTAATGTAACGGACATTTTGGAATTGGTTTCGTGTCGATCGGACACCGTCTCGATATTGTTCGGGATGTCCGAAGGTTTTAAATTAAGTTTAAAAATAAGTAAAAATTCGGGAAAATTACGGGACTTTGATAGGATGTTAATGTTGAGGTTAGTAACCCTCTAATGTGATTTGGACA
The DNA here is from genome assembly GCA_032719365.1 of Prinsepia uniflora. Lineage (NCBI taxonomy): Eukaryota > Viridiplantae > Streptophyta > Magnoliopsida > Rosales > Rosaceae > Prinsepia > Prinsepia uniflora. Next base: position 44,680,202 of record CM064863.1, read on the forward strand.
GGATTGGGAGTCCCGGTGATAGTGGTGTGGCCCGAGAGGGCCGGTGGCACGCGTATCGAGGCACACGGTTAAAACGGTCTGTGAGTGGACTTTGGTTTTATAAATCCTATGCATGCTTAAATGTGTTATATGGTTTATATACATGATTTCTATGATGGTATTTGTGAGCATTGATTTTGGATATGTTGCGCGTATTTCGAGGTGTTTTCCGTATTTCACGTATATCGGGATTAACGGTTTATTTGTGGTTTTGTGTGCTTGTGGTTAAATAAATAATATGATGAAATGGTTTTGAAATTGGAAATATGAACTCGGGCTTGAGGCCCACTTGTTTTGGAAATTTCGGACTTGGAGTCCATTTGAGAATCGGGCCGGGGGCCCAGTTGGTTAATGAAATCGGGCCAGGGGCCCAGTTGGTATGAAATCGGGCTGAGACCCATTTGAGTTATATTATCGGGCCAGGGACCCAGTTGATTTGTGAATTCGGGCCGTGGGCCCAGCGGGTTTATAAGTCGGGCTGCGGGCCCAGTTGGTTTACAAATCGGGCCGTGGGCCCAGTGGTTCATAAAATCGGGCATGAGGCCCAGTTGGATAATAAATGTGATTTCGGGTCAGGGACCCTATATTTTATAATGGTGATTTTGGGTCAAGGACCCTAAATGGAATTATATGGTTTTATGGAAATTTCGGGCAGGGCCCAATGGTAATGATGTGATAAAAGGATTTAATAAAACTGTTTTTTCCATATACCATCTGGATACAAGGATATATGATGGTCTCCTCCAGATGTCTGGGACACTGGGGAAGTCACGGTGCATTGCCTGCGAGGGGTCATTATACGGAGCAGCCGGACCGTATGATGACTCAGGAGCAGGATTGCTATGATTGACGTCAGGGACGTCGGACATCAGGGATGTCAGATATATGGACCCGGAGAGACCCCGGACAGCACGCGTAGCTTATGAAACCGTGAGATATGACGTCAGGGACGTCTAGCGTCTGGGATGCTAAGCATCTGGGATGCTGGTGATGGTAATGGTAAAATATGGATTAATGAATAAAATGGCTTATTGGTTGGATATGTGTTATGTGGTAAAAATGGATTATTGGTTATGAAATGGTATGTCGGGTCAGGGACCCTAAATGGTTTTGGATTTTTGAATTAATGTTCATTTATGGTAGTGGGTGGTGACCCACATGGTCGTATATGTATGGTGGTGGTATTCCACGGTTTTGGGCTGAGTTCCCACACTTGGTTTTTGGTTAACGGTTTTTGGGCTAAGGCCCTAAGGGCTCGGTTGAGCAAACGTTTTGGTTACTGGTTTTGGTGGCATGCATATGTTTTTATTGGAGGGCATAAATGTCTTATAAATGTATTTGATGAACTTATTGGTTTTTGTCCACTCACAGCTTTTGGTTTTAATGCCCTTCAGGTTGATTACGGATGCGATTGCAGCAGAGACTGGGACATTGCACACCTCCTCCATCGATCCTTGCGCACTCTGGATGCCCTGTTTGGGCAGTGGCTCTTGGTCATCCTTTGTCTGACACCCCTTGTTGGACGGGAGCAGGGCACATTCCATGGTAATCCCGGGGGGATTGGGATGGGTCCTGTCAACTTGGTATCAGAGCACGGTTGCTCTTTTGTGTGCGCAGGTCGAGGGTGTGATGTCTCTTTGGGCTGCAATTCGTTATCAACCTGATAGATAGTTTTTGGGTTCGGATAGTGGATGGAGTGTGATTGGCCCGATACGCCGTGCATTAATGTGATTCGACCCAAGTGGGGTTGATTGTGGTGAACTGGTATAGTGGGACCGTCGGTTCGGTCATGAGATATTGGATTGTTGTGCTGCTAGGTGCAGCCAGGTTCGGGGAACCTCATGTGAGTAATGGTCTAAAATGTGAACCCTTGTGGTGGTTTCTAGTGTGAGGGATGTTGGTTCATCGGAGTTGGCCGATGACCTAGTGGTGGAACCCACGTTGATGGGATGGTAGGATTGGATTTGACGTCTATTCGATGTCTAGACCGCGGGGTCGGTCAGGTTGTGGATTTTATATTACGGAGAGCTGTTTGGTTCGGTTGAACCATAGGGTGTGATTGTGGAACCCTAGTGTTAAAAGGTAAACCTTAATAATGATTAGCGGGTGAGAACTTGTGCTGCGATGAGCGGCTGAGGTCATGGATGACCATGTGGATGGCTCTGGTGAGTGTAGGCAGAACTATGGGATTCGATGTACGGATACGGTTCTGAGATAAATTATGGAATCCCGTGTTGGATCGGGTATTGGTGTGATGTGTGGATGCGGATCTCGATAGCAATGACAGTTAGTCGGAAGTCATATGGAGATGACTGGCTATCGAGGGTAATTGGTATGGTTCTGATACTTGGGGATCAGGGGACGTTCGGGGAACGTTCATTTTCCTGATAGGGATTGTCAGAATAGTGGTACCCATAGTCGTGAGGTACGGGATCGTCGTTCCGTATGAACGGAGATCCAGGGTTGTCGTATTTGCACACGGTGTGCAGTATGGATGTTTGCGGGGTTGGTACTTTTGTGCTGATGCTAGTATGGATGCATGTGTGCTGATACTAGTGTTGTTGATAGAGTGTTGGTGCTGGTACTAGCGCTGGTGCTAGTGTCGGTAATGGTGTTGACGATGAGCCACAAATTGGGGTGTGACTCCGTCATGATGAACATATGTTCGGTCTTTGAGATTCGGTAGTGGTTGAGGGATGGACTGGATGGGATCCAGTTAAGATTGTGCTGTGTTGGGATAAGTTCCAATAGTGGTGAGATAACCAGTAAGGAGTGGATTAAAAATGGTATAATTGAGACTTGAGTAATCTTGGGATGACGTCCCCTACGTCATGATAATTGGTGGATTTGGGGGAGTTGTTGGCAACTCCAAAATTTGTACGATTTTATGTTTTTAAATATCCCTAAAATGTACGTGGAAATGATTAAAACTGGAAAAGACGAGGAAAACCATTAGTGGTATAAAGGTAGGAATTTGTAATTGAGAACTTGGGAAACCGAGTGTCGAACCGGTAAAGGTCGGGATGTGCGAACGGAACAATAACGGATTGATTGTGGACACGGGGTTGTCCAAGTGAATTGAGGAGGTAGGAAGTCTAGTGGTTGGACTTGACGTCTTGTTGGGAGCATGTCTGTTTCCAACATGGTTGGAACTTTAGTGTCGAGGAGAGTTGTGATTGGGGAACGAGAGTGGTGCTCGTTTTTGGTGATTGGTATTCCGAAGTCATTGGGGTTGACTTCTTGCCTTCTGCCCTGGCAGACGTTGAGTGTAGTTACCAGTACGTTGAGCGTGTATTGGTTGGTGGGCCCATGTGTGTTTGTGAGTCATTAGGAGGAGCTACGTATTCGAAATTAGGTAAACGAGATTTCTCATTTTCTGCTTGGTGGCAGACGATGTGGTGTCACATGGCGTGGTGAGTGCAGTGAGTTTTGTTGCATCCATGTAGGATGAGTATTGGTGTCATTATTTTGGATCATCCTTGGTTTTCCTAGGTGGAATGACAAGGATCGATACGAACTTGGGTGTGTGAGTCGTAAATGACGAGATTGAACTTCTTTTCGAAGTGGGGCCCGTATGGTATTCTACTCGGGTGAGTAGGTTTCCAAGGTAGTTGAATTTTGTCAACCTTAGACGTGTGGAGGTTGGATTGGCTTCCCTATGAAGTCAATCAAGTGTATTGAACGGGTAACCGATAGGTTAGGTTTTGGTGTGTCTTGGTAAATGTGAATGAGATTTCGGGATTTGGAATCGAATTTCTGGGTGACGATTCAGGATTCGATTTTGGAACTTGAAAGTATATTTCCGGGTTTGGGTACGGAATGATTATTCCAGATGCTAGCTTACGGAATAATGATTTCGGATTCGGATTTGGATAAGAATTAAAATTTGATGTTTGGGCTTGGATCCGGGATTTCTTACGAAATTGCGGATTCAGATTCGGAAGTGGAACTAGATGTTGGGTGGAGTTTCGATTTGTCTCATGCTGGATTGGGCAAACGTACTCCATTATTGGAACGTGTTCGGCTATAACCTAGGTGGTTGTAGTCTGGTTATTAGGTAGATGTGTGTACTTCGTACATGGTTCGAGGTGCAATACCTTGTAGACTTGTGATGTCTAGTTACGGTATACGGGATATACCCGAGGTGTGTCGGTGAACGTGTTGGTAGTCGGATTGGTTCCGATACCATGGGAACGGTTGTGGACCGGACATTACTATGCAATGGGTCATGGTAATTCCGATGTGTTTAATTACACACAGGTCGTGTGAAATGTCGGTAAGGGTATTGGTGAGTCGAGTACGTTGGTGGCATGTGTAGCCACGAGTGAGTCTAGTGTCAGTTTTCGACTGACAACAACTGTGTGGTGACAGTTTGTCAGGATGTGTCAACATAGATTATTGAGTGGGTCAGCTGACTCCTAGTGGGAGTGGGAAAGGAACCGTCGAGTTGTTGCGTCAACGAGAGGATTGATTTGACAAGTGGGGTCAAATTCGAAACAAGTAGTTTCAGTCATTCGACGGGGTCGAATGTAGTCGTTGCGTTTTGAGTATTAGTGGTACGTAGAGTGCAGACAAGTTTTGCCTGGTTAGTTGGTGTACGGGTGTACACGTGTTATGAGGTTGATTCCACTTTCCACAGGGTGTTTGTGGAATCAGGATAATCGAGTTTCGAGAGCGAAACTTTTTAAGGAGGGAAGTACGTTGAAATTAGATCGGTTGGAATTTCGAGGACGAAATTTATTAAGGAGGGAAGATTGTAACGACCCGTCCCGAATTCCGGGATTAGTTTAGTGACTAATCTTGATTAGTGAAGTTGAACGGTGGTTAGTAGGGCGGAATCGGACAAAATGTGCAAAATGACCGTTTTGCCCCTGGTCGTGGGCAAAATGTTGACTTTTTGTTCGGGCGGTCAAATGGACTTTGACCGATGACCGTGACGTAGTTCGGGACGTCACGAGTTCATAGACAGGCGGCACGTTCGATTCCGACATTCGTAGAGAAAGTTATGGTGTTCGGAAGTTGAGGGGTATTTTGGTAATTTGGCTTATTAGGGGCCAAATGTTGACTTTTTGATCGGGAGGTCCGATGGGCGAGGGCCAAGGACCGTTACGTAGGTATCGTCGATACGAATCCAACGACAGGCGGCATGCCGAAATCGGAGATCCGACGACGACGTTATGGTCAAGGAAACGAACTAACGAACCGAGGCCGGGATTAAAATAATAATATAATAATGAATAGTGACCGTTGACTCAGCACACCTGGATGAGTGACAAGTGTCACTCATCCCTTGAAACCAGAATCCTTGTCTTAGGGGAAACATCATTATGATGTTTTAATATTAATTAATTAATTAATTAATCATTTTAATTTCCATTAATCCCATTTATGTTTTCTTAACCGTGTACAACCAAATCCAGTTTTCTCCCACCCTTGATTCCTCTTCCATTGCTGAACCTGAGAGTGCGAAATTGTGAGTGAGTTGGGTGTGAATTCAACTGGGTAAACACGAGAGATTAACTGTGAGGAGGAACTGAGAATTCGAAAGATTGAGTTTTGGGAGGGAAAATCAAATTGGACGAATTGGGCTGTGATGATCGAATTGGAGGTTACAAACATCTTCCTGAGGTTGTGACGAGTCGATCCACATCAAAAACGAGAAGGAATGGTGCCGTTTTGGCTCTGATCGAGCTTGGTGACAGAGGAAGAAATCGAGGCTGAGTCGTGGAGTTTGGGGCTGTGATTGATTCAATTGTTGTGGGGAAATGCTTTCTCATGATCCCACGATGCTTCTGGGATCATCAATTGAAGGAAAACGTTGGAGAATGGCAGAACTCCATTGTTGAACAGTGACGGTGCTCGAGTTTGAGTCGTGACGTTTGAGCACCGGTTTGATGCAATTGATGTGGGGGAATTGTTCCTCATGGTCCATTGATGCTTCTGGAATCATCAATTGGATGAAACCTGCATCAATTGAGGGACTTCCATGATTGAACAGTGACCGGGTGTTCTTCGTGGATCATCATCGAATCGTGGGAATCTGGGTAAGGATTTGTGTAATTGAGTTTACAGACTTATAATTGGACTTAAAACGAAGCTAATGGATTGATCAATTGAAGGAATTAGGATCGAATTGGCAGGATTGGAACCGGGTTGTGTCGCGGGTGAATTGGACCCGTTTACCAGACAAACGGGTTGGGCTGGTGACACTGTAGCAGGCGCGTGGGTTTCACGCGCAGCCACTCACGGCGGCGCGTGGCGGCGCGTGGACACGAATATCGAGGTGAGGTCAACATGACTTCTGTCCCATTTAATGTAACGGACATTTTGGAATTGGTTTCGTGTCGATCGGACACCGTCTCGATATTGTTCGGGATGTCCGAAGGTTTTAAATTAAGTTTAAAAATAAGTAAAAATTCGGGAAAATTACGGGACTTTGATAGGATGTTAATGTTGAGGTTAGTAACCCTCTAATGTGATTTGGACAGGATTGGGAGTCCCGGTGATAGTGGTGTGGCCCGGGAGGGCCGGTGGCACGCGTATCGAGGCACACGGTTAAAACGGTCTGTGAGTGGACTTTGGTTTTATAAATCCTATGCATGCTTAAATGTGTTATATGGTTTATATACATGATTTCTATGATGGTATTTGTGAGCATTGATTTTGGATATGTTGCGCGTATTTCGAGGTGTTTTCCGTATTTCACGTATATCGGGATTAACGGTTTATTTGTGGTTTTGTGTGCTTGTGGTTAAATAAATAATATGATGAAATGGTTTTGAAATTGGAAATATGAACTCGGGCTTGAGGCCCACTTGTTTTGGAAATTTCGGACTTGGAGTCCATTTGAGAATCGGGCCGGGGGCCCAGTTGGTTAATGAAATCGGGCCAGGGGCCCAGTTGGTATGAAATCGGGCTGAGACCCATTTGAGTTATATTATCGGGCCAGGGACCCAGTTGATTTGTGAATTCGGGCCGTGGGCCCAGCGGGTTTATAAGTCGGGCTGCGGGCCCAGTTGGTTTACAAATCGGGCCGTGGGCCCAGTGGTTCATAAAATCGGGCATGAGGCCCAGTTGGATAATAAATGTGATTTCGGGTCAGGGACCCTATATTTTATAATGGTGATTTTGGGTCAAGGACCCTAAATGGAATTATATGGTTTTATGGAAATTTCGGGCAGGGCCCAATGGTAATGATGTGATAAAAGGATTTAATAAAACTGTTTTTTCCATATACCATCTGGATACAAGGATATATGATGGTCTCCTCCAGATGTCTGGGACACTGGGGAAGTCACGGTGCATTGCCTGCGAGGGGTCATTATACGGAGCAGCCGGACCGTATGATGACTCAGGAGCAGGATTGCTATGATTGACGTCAGGGACGTCGGACATCAGGGATGTCAGATATATGGACCCGGAGAGACCCCGGGCAGCACGCGTAACTTATGAAACCGTGAGATATGACGTCAGGGACGTCTAGCGTCTGGGACGCTAAGCATCTGGGATGCTGGTGATGGTAATGGTAAAATATGGATTAATGAATAAAATGGCTTATTGGTTGGATATGTGTTATGTGGTAAAAATGGATTATTGGTTATGAAATGGTATGTCGGGTCAGGGACCCTAAATGGTTTTGGATTTTTGAATTAATGTTCATTTATGGTAGTGGGTGGTGACCCACATGGTCGTATATGTATGGTGGTGGTATTCCACGGTTTTGGGCTGAGTTCCCACACTTGGTTTTTGGTTAACGGTTTTTGGGCTAAGGCCCTAAGGGCTCGGTTGAGCAAACGTTTTGGTTACTGGTTTTGGTGGCATGCATATGTTTTTATTGGAGGGCATAAATGTCTTATAAATGTATTTGATGAACTTATTGGTTTTTGTCCACTCACAGCTTTTGGTTTTAATGCCCTTCAGGTTGATTACGGATGCGATTGCAGCAGAGACTGGGACATTGCACACCTCCTCCATCGATCCTTGCGCACTCTGGATGCCCTGTTTGGGCAGTGGCTCTTGGTCATCCTTTGTCTGACACCCCTTGTTGGACGGGAGCAGGGCACATTCCATGGTAATCCCGGGGGGATTGGGATGGGTCCTGTCAATGAACTCAGAAGACAAGAAGGAACAAGTTTCATATTGACCGTTCTTCCAGATTCCAGCCAATGCGCCCTCACGGCCCGGGAGAAGTCAGGGACCCCTTCTGTGTGTGGTCCTCGAGCGCAAATGCTGGTCCTGGTTTCGGGTCTTCTTGATCTGTGATCGTGACCCAGTTATTTCTCCCATCTTTCATGTCTGTTTTTCGCATTTCATGCATCTAAAAAAACTTAAAGAGCCGTAGGAATGGATCTATAAGATCAACAACTAGAAAACTTACCTCAAACGGATACTCCAAGTTCATGGCATGTCGGCCATGGCTTCTCACACCTGCTGCTTCCATTCCAGTCCTCCACACATCGTTGTTTCAGTCCCGGAGTGACCCTAGGAACTTCGTTAACTGTCTAAAAACCCCAAATGACCTCTAGAAAGTCTTAGAGATAAATGGTGATCCATGGTCACCATAACCCTCACGGATTTTAAGTCTTGGGATCACCGAGAACCTCCACACTTCGTCCCTTTCCCTTCATTCCATCATAATGTCCTTCTTTCCTTATTTCCTTCTCCCCCTGCTTCCTTATCTTTCTTTCATGTTTTCCCTTTCTTCTTTTCCCTCACGTTTTTTTTGGCTATGTTCCACCGAAGTACCACCCTTTACTCAAACAGCACACACATATATATATGGAGTGACACGACCCATCCCAATCCCCCCGGATTAACGTGGGATGTGTCATGCTCCTGTCTGACATGAAGTGTCAGACAAGGGATAATACGTACCTCTGCCCATACGGGGCGCCCAGAGCGCGCCAGGATCGGTAGAGGAGTGCGATGTCTCTGTCTCTGCTACAGCCCGCATCCGTGATCAACCTGAAGGGCATTAAAACCATTAAGAACAGTGAGTGGACGAAAATTAATAAGTTCATAAAAACACATTTCATAAAGACATTATGCCCTTCACTAAAAAGTATGCATGCCTCGGAAATCCGTAATTCAAAACATTTACTCAAATAAGCCATTAGAGCCTTAGCCCAAAAATCGTAACTCAAAATCAAGTGTGGGAACTCAGCCCAAACAGTAGAATACCAAAATCCGTAAATCCAAAACCAAGTGGGCCACTGCCCAAATCCATAAACATAAATCCAAAAGAAAACCATTTCATAGATCCATTAGTCCATATTTACCACATAACCATCTCCGGCATCCCAGATGCCTAGCGTCTCAAACGCTTGACGTACCAGACGTCATATCTCACGATAATAAGCAACGCATGCTACCCGGGGTCTCTCCGGATCAATATCTCTGACATCCCAGATGTCTGACGTCCCAGATGTCTGACGTCCCAGACGTCTAATCATAGCAATCTTGCTCCTAAGTCACTATATGGTCTTGTAGCTCCGTATAATGACCCCTCGTAGACAATGCACCGTGACTTCCCCAGTGTCCCGGACACCTGGAGGAGACCATCACATATCCTCGTATCAAGATGGTATATGGAAAACAATTTTTACAAAGTCATTTCACAACATCTCAATGGGCCCTGCCCGAAATCTCCATAAAATATCATAAAACCATTTAGGGTCCCTGACCCGAAATCACGTTTATGAAACATAGGGTCCCAGACCCGAAATCACATTTATAAACTCAACTGGGCCTCATGCCCGATTTTGTAAACCACTGGGCCCCCGACCCGATCACATAACTCAAAAGGCTATCAACCCGATTTCGTAACCAACTGGGCCCCTAGCCCGATTACATAATTCAAATGGGTCTCGTGCCCGAATTCATCTTTCTAAAACCAATACCATGCCATAGAATCATAATTACACTCACAATCATATAGTCATATCATAAACTCGTAAACCTCGAAAAGTGTGTAAATACTGGTTTACCTCGAAATACGTGCAACATACGCAAAATCAATAATCACAATCATCATCATAGAAATCACGTATATAAAACATACAAAACAGTTATGCATGCATAGTATTTATAAAACCAAAGTCCATTCACAGACCGCCCTACGCTGTCGCCTCAATAAGCGTGCCATAGGCCTTCCCGGGCCCCACCACTGTCACCGGGACTTCCAAACCTGTCCAAATCACACTAGATGGTCACTAACCTCTTCATTAACCTCCTATCAAAGCCCCGTAATTTTCCCGAATTTTTAACTATTTTAAAATTTGATCCTAAATCTTCGGACATCCCGAAACATATCGAGACGGTGTCCGATCGACACGAAACCAGTCCCAAAATGTTCGTTACATCGAATAGAATAAAAGTCATGTTGGAAGTTTCCCCAAAATACCCTTCACACGCCCCCACGTGCCGTTTGAACCCCCTACGCGTGCGCACGCGCGCGCGCGCGGGCGGGGGGGGGGGGGGGGGGGGGGGGGGTTGTATTGTTCATATTCGTCCTCAGATCGACCCCGTTTGAATCGGTTCTGCAAATCTGGTCCAACCTTGAATCGGCATTCACGGTTTCTGTCCAATCCGGCCCATTTTCTATCCCATTTAATCCCATTAGGTTTTTCCTTTCATTCTAATTGATTCCAATAATCAAAACCTGAATTTAAAAGCTCAAACTTACCTCATATTGCGAAGAAATGAACCCTGCTTTTCCCTCTCAGTGTTCTTGCGTCTCAGGCCGCCGTTGGCCATGGTTTCCAGCCCATTCGACCCCTGGAATCTCAAGGAACAAAGTCCAATCGTCATAAACGATCAACACTCCCTATAACCAAACATACCATTTTTGAATTGAAATGGACATTTCACGACATCTTACCCCTCTGTCATCATCGTGTGTCACCGTGGCCATTACTGGTCTTCCCTAATCTCCCTGGTCAACTTCGATGAACAACCGATCACCAAAGAATCCCGTTTAAAGGGGCTTGGTTTCTCACTTGTTCCCTCATCCTCTGTTTTTCACAAGTTCCTAACGGTTTCAGGGCCACCGTCAGCCATCACCCACGGCGATCACACCACCACGATCATCTCAATCTCTTCTCTCAGTTTCCTTCACAAGTTACAGGAAAAGAAATGAAGATCAAGGGGGGTTGTAGAGATTGTTTCTCACGGTTGACTTACACACACACACCACCCTCACACTTGTTCCTCACAAGCTACCCCAAAACCGTGCAAACTCATCACCCATTTTTACACAATTAATCATGGATTAATGGGAAACATGATCCATAATTTAGGGGTCTCAAAACATGGAATGAGCAACACTTGTCACTCATCCAAGGGTCCATAATCATTGATCAAACTTCAATATTTTATTATTATTTCAATCGAATCCCTGGGACGTAAGCTTAACCGATTTCACTCCCGTGACCACAACTTTTCGGTTCGATGTCCGATTTCAACGTCCCGCCTGTCTATGGATTCGTATCGACTCGATCTACGTAACGGTCCTTGGCACTCGGACCTCTTGGGTTAAAAGTCAACTTTTTGCCCACATTTCAACCAAATGACCAAAGCACCTGTAATAACCCGTCCCGAGAGCCGGGATTAAGATAGTGATTAAGGTGTGATTATTAAGGTTAATCCGTGGTTAGTTGGTCCCGATAAGGTCTTTGGCGTAGGATGACGATTTTGCCCCTGGTTTGGGCAAAATAGTTGACTTTTTGGATAATCGAGTTTTGGTAGGTTGACCTAGGATGGTTAGGTAGCTTTCGTTGTCTTGAGTTCGATGACAGGCGGCACGTACTCATCGGACTTACGAGGCGAGAGTTACGGGTCTAGGAAGTTTTGGTAAAACCGTAAAAATGTGTAAAACTGGAGGGTATTTTGGTCTTTCTACACATTGGGATTTGTGCAGAAAGAAGGAGATGGACGGCTGGGGTTTAACCAAGTGGAATAAGGATTGAGTGGATGGTGACATGTGGCCAATGTGGAGTGATTTCTGGGACGTTCTCGTGTGCGCGCACAACCCAAATAATTGGGGTGCACTCGTGCAACCCGTGCAGTTCTTCGATACACAGAGAAACAGAGTGAGCTTGTGAGGAGAAATTGAGGAGTGATCGTGGCTGGTGATGAGTTCTGGTGAGTAAGGGAGGAACAAGAGACTGAAGGGAGGCTGGTGGTCGTGAATTGGTGGTGCAATCGTGCACGGCGGCACGGCGGAGGTGCGGAGAAGGTTTGGGGGAAACAGGGAGCCTGAGAGTTCGAGGTGGTGGCTACGCCGTGAGGCGGCTCAAACCACGACTGTGGGACGTTCAGGAGGTTGCAAGGAGTCCAACGAGCACCGTGGTAGACGGCGGTGCGCACGGCGGAGCTGCAATCGAAGGGTAAGCTTCCTTGCTCTGTTTTCCCGTGAAAGTTCATTTGGAAAGTCGTGAGGTTTGGCTGAGAGTCGAGAGAATTGAAGGTCAGGGTTCTGTTCAGGAGGGTCCTAAGTGTCAACTAGGATGGTCGCCGTGACGGGGCCGTACACGGCGGGGCTCAGGCAAAGATGAGCACTCTGGTGCTCTGTTTGGCCGTGAAATTCAAACGGTGAGTCGACGAGTTTGGGGGTGAGTCGAGGGTAACGGAGATTGGTTCTAGGTTCAGTAAAGCCTTAGGGATCGTCTGGTGTCGCCACCGTGACGGGAGGTGACCGGAACAGGTGAATCGTGAAACAGAGGGAAAAGGGCCGTCTGGTTTGAGCTTCAGTCGTGAAGCTGGGAGTCGAATCGAACCATGAGAGTGTGGGGAATGAATTTGCGGTGTCTGGACGAAGCTGCAGGAGAAAAGAGGGAGTGAATTGGTGGCCGGACGGTGGAGAATGCTTCTCGCCGGTCCAAGCCACGGCGGCCGGTTCAGCACAGTCATCTCGAGGTAGGGGATGTATTGTAGCTGGCGCGTGAGGGCCACGCGCAGCCACTTTGGGCGGCGCGTGGGGGCGCGTACGGCGGCGGATGGGAAAGTGGTCAACATGGATTTTGGTCTAGAAGTTAGGGTGAGTTCAATGGAGTTGGTTTCGGGTCAATCGGAAGTCGTTTGAGTGTAGTTCCGCGAGGGTGAATGTTTAGGGTCCCGGGTTTTCGGTTTTCGATTCGGGGATTTTTGAGGGAATTTAGGTGAATGTTTATAGACGTATTAGTGACGTATTTTGACGATGATTGACAGGATCGGGATTTCCCGAGGAAGCCGAGGAACGGGCAGGACGTTCGGGACGCGAATAGGGCTCAGTACTGTGAGTGGACCCTTTCTCTAAACTCGAACATGCATAACTGTTTTCTATAATTGTTTTATGGTTTTTAATCATGATTTTATGTTTATCGAATATGTTTGGTTGGTTTTACATTATTACACGTTTTTCAAGGAAATTGGTTTTTAGCACGTTTTACGAGGAATGGTTGGTTTCTGGAATTTATGCTATGGTTTTGGGATTTCAAATGATAAGTGGTTTTCAATGGTAATAAGTGGATTTTGGAACATGATTTCAATGATCAAGGTTTTTGGTTCTAGAAACGGATTTCGGAAATGGAAGTTGGTTTTAAAGTGGGAAAGTGGACTCCGGATTTGGGTTCGGAATGACGGTTCTGGATGCCGGAAGGGCATCGGACCAGTGATTTCGGATTCGGGTTTGGATGTAGATTGGTAAATGGTTTTCAAATGGTTTTGGGATTGGATTTGCTGGATCTGGATATTGGGTTTAAAGACCCGGATATATGTAACGGGGGACCGGCCGGATTGGGTTTAAAGACCCGGATTGAGTTTAAAGACTCGGGAGTTTAAAGATTCGGATATATTGATATTTCCCCCGTAGGCCTTGAGTTTAAAGACTCGGATATGATTAAGGCCTGGATTGAGTTTAAAGACTCGGGAGTTTAAAGACTCGGATAGGTCCAGCAGGTTTGATCGGGAAATGATGATTTGAGCTTTATGGTTTATAATACGGTTTCTGATACTCATGCTATGATTTCTATAACTGTTTTATAGTGTTTCTGTTTCTTATGATGTTTGATGAGAATTGATTTATAACTGTGTTAATAACTATTGGTTGTGCATGTGGTTTTCAAAACGGAGGGTTAAAATCGGTTTTCTGATGGCTGTTTTAGAACTTTTCTTTTATTATGGTCCACTCACACTTTTGTTTTGACTTGCCCTCCAGGTTGTGGAGCTAGTGCGGGGTCTTGACGTCGAGGCAGTGACCGAGGCATAGAAGTCACGCGAGGGGTCCCGGAGTAGTTTAAAGTCTTCCGTTTGCGTGTAATTTATCGGTTTTTAGTTCCTTGTATTTTCGTACTATGCTCTGGAAACGATAATTTTGGGTTATGTTGTCTAATTACTCCTGCGTCTGACTGGGTTTGAGTGAGTTTTACTCGAGTGTGGTGTCGGGGAGTCAGACGGGAGCAGGATTTACCTCGGGTTTCGGGGTGAAACCGGGGTGGGTCCTGACAGCACCCCTCGACTTCCGAACATCATAACTTCTTTCTCAAATGTCGGAATCGGACGTGCCACCTGTCTATGAACTCGTGACGTCCCGAACTACGTCACAGTCATCGGTCAACGTCCATTTTACCACCCGAATTAAAAGTCAATATTTTGCCCACGACTAGGGGCAAAACGGTCATTTTGCACATTTCGTCTGATTTCGCTCAACTAATCCCCGATTAGTCATTCTAAACCATAGGTAATTTATATTTTATCCCGATATTCGGGACGGGTCGTTACATGGAGAGTCAATGGAAGGAGGAAAAATCCGAGGATTGTAGAACACCCTAGAATCTCATGTAAAATGACCAAGTTGCCCTTCGACCAAAATTACCATAATACCCCTAACTATTTTGGAACCATAACTAACTTTTTCGGATTCTAATTTTGGCATGTCGCCTGCCAATGTACTCGGGAAGCCGAGACCTTTCTAACGACATTTACGGAAAAGCCAAAAGCTGGCCCGATCAAAAAGTCAACGCTTTGACCTTGGTCAAAAGTCAACCATTTGACTTAAGGGCAAAATGGTCATTTCAACCCTCGTTGAAAATCCGGGTCGTTACACATATTCAATTTTGTTCAACAAAATCAAAGAATCAATCCCCCAGTATTATATATAATTATCTAACAACTAACAAAATAACAAGATGTTAATTGTCAAGATTTAAGAACAAAAAACCTGGATTCTAGAGCAGAAAAAAGCAGCAACAGTGACAGGACTCCTCCTGATATGACTAGACAAACATGAGGGATCCTGCTCCCTTCTGACAGTTTTTGTCAGACAAAGGATAATTATCCAAAACCAAATTTGTCCTTGCGGGGTTATTGCCTACATCTAACCCACTTAAACACGACAAGTAGGGGACTTACTAAATTGACCTTATTTGGGGTCTTATGTCCTTTAGTAAAATTGTTATTGTTTACATAAATTAACCGCTGCCGTATAACTTTTTAAGTCGTACCTTGTTGGTCATATTCAAACCTCACACTTACAAGTTCACGACTCCTAATTTTCTCAAATTCACTATACAAAAATAAACTAACCATAATTTACATAGTAACTCGGATATACACAAGTTCACTTCCCACTAAAAATCATACACCATAAATATATATACATACTTCATTTCACACTTACTCCTCATGATTATCACAAGTTTCTATTTAACTAATGTTGCATAATTATCTAAACCTATACTAAAATAGAAGTTGGAAAATCATTGTAGATCTGCAGTGATTTTCCACTTCTACCCTTTTTTTTCCTTTTTTTTTCTTTTCCTTTTTCCTTTATTTTATTTTTTTCGTTTTCCTTTATATTTTTTTTATTTTCCTTTATACATATCAAATTTTTTTTCCCTTTCTTTTTTTTTTCTCTTCCTTTATATATTTTTTTCTTTTCCTTTATACATATTAAAAAATCATAAAAAATATATTAGAAAAAACACTGTTCCCCCACTGTGTTTTACCGGTTCTGTCTTTTTTTTTCCCTTTCCTTTATAGATATAAAAAAAATCACTACTCATTTATGGAAAATTACTAATACTCAATTCAATAACCCTGCGGCAACGCGCGTGCCTAATTTCTAGTATCATCTATATGTATACATACTATACATAACATTTCCCACAAGATAATGTCTATTCGTTCTTAATTACATACTAGTCACATGAGCAACTTTCCTTATTCCTTTCCATAAAGGATTTCCCATACACTAGCCCTTATAGTTTATGTCAGGGCCCACCCATAATCCCCCGGGATTAAGGGCTAAACCCCGCTCCCGTCTGACTTACGCATGACACAAGGGTCAAACAGACGTCTAACCTTCGTGTGACATGTAAGTCGGACAAGGGAGTTCCGATCCGACCGTTTCAATAACTTCTGAACTTCTCAAAGTGCGCAGAGTCTACTGTCGTACGTGAGATGTCTTTGACTCTCTCGATCGATAGTCCGCGCCGCAACAACCTGAAGGGTATCGAAAACACGAAAAGTGTAACGCCCCGGACGTTCCGGAAATGTACTATTATAAAAATGGAATAAAATGACATTTTTACCCCTGTGATTTGTGCGGTCAATTCGTTGACTTTTTGATTGAGAGGTCGAACGGACGTTGAGCGATGACCGTGACGTAGTTCGGGACGTCACGAGTTCATAGACAGGTGGCACGTTCGATTCGGACGAACAGGGTGAAAGTTATGATGTTCGGAAGTTCAGGGGCATTATCGTAATTGGACGTTATAAAGGGAAAAAGTTGACTTTTTGTTTGACAATTGATATTCATTTGACTCGAAAACCGTTATGTTCGTCTCGACGCCCTGAGAACAACGACAGGCGGCACACGTGAAACAGACGTCGGATGACCGAGTTACGGGTCACGGAAGTTGGAGGGCAATTTGGTAATTATTGCACAGAGGGGCATTTTGGTCATTTTCACAGCGGTTACTGTAGCACCACCGTGAAAAACAGAGTGCGGCCGTGGAGCTTTGTGCGTGCAATTGTTTATGGCTAAGTGGACTGGTGAGTGGGTTTAGTTTATGGATTTTGAGGTTGTGGGAAGCATCCATGCGTGTCTGGGCAGAGACAGACTGCACGGGAGAGGTTTTAAATCTGTTCTACGGGTCTGTTTGCGGGAGGCAACTGCGCAGTGACCAGTTGAGGGATTCTCACGGGTTGTCGTCTCACTTCGATCGATTAACTGAGTTAGAGGATGTGGGGAGGTCATTTTGGTTCAGTTTGGGAGCTGAGTTTGTGAGGAACTGTGAGAGGAACCGTGAGGAAACATTTTCGGGTTTTTGGGGGGAATCGCAGAGTTCAATTTCTAAGGGTCGAGGGATCAATCTAAACACACGGTGAGACTTCTGGGAGTGAAATAATCACTACGGTGCAAGAACTGAAGGGATTGGAGCCCGTTTCGCCTAGGAACCTGAGTTGCGGTTCAGAGATGAACCAGTTGGAGGGAAAAATTGAATTCGATTTCTGAGGCTTGTTGATCGAAACCAAGGGCCATTCTAGTCTTCTGGGAGCAAAAGGAAACCAACCACGTCGAATTCGAAGGACGACACTCACGAATTGGCCAAGAACGGAGCTCCCTGGTTCTGAGTATTTTCGAGCTTGAGGTCGACGACTTCCAGGTAACGGCGAGTCCAATTTATTGTACCCTTGTGTTCGTATAAGTCCCCTTAAGCTACTGGTGAAATTAATTTGGAAATGGAATCGTGTAGGGTGAGTTCCAGACGTCGACTTGATCGACTGATTGAGTTTGAGTTGGGTCGTTCTGGGGTTAGTCGAGGTTAGTCATCAACACAGACCAGAAATTAATGGGTTAGAGAAGATAATAGGATAAAAAACGAGAGGAATTGATTGAGAATTGGGCTTGAACTGGTCGGGTTGAGTCGCGGGTAATAGACCCGTTTATCAGTCGATTCGGGTAAGGACGAAGGTACTGTAGCTTGGCGCGTGGCTTTCACGCGCAGCCACTTTGGACGGCGCGTGACGACGCGTGTGACGTCAACTCCGATCACGGTCAACATGAGAATTAATCCTTTTAGTCTAATTAGCATTTTACCTTTAGGATTCGAGTTGTTCGGGAGTCGTTCGGGATAATTTCGGGAACTCGGAAGTTTAGGTCCTTAAGGTTTATTTCGCCGAAAAATCCGGGGAAATTAGGGAAAAATCATACGAGCTATTTGAGGATGTTTGTAACCCTTCTTGTACGTTTTTACAGGCCCGGACACTTCCGAAGCTACGGAGGAGCGCGCGGGACGCGATTGACGCGTCCTAAAACCGTGAGTGGACCTTTTGATTTCTAAATTGGGCATGCATGACTATTTTGCTTATTTATCTCATGGTTTTACCTATGATTTCATGATGGTGATATGATATATCGGTTTTACATGTTTCCACGCTTTTCGAGATATTTATCGTATTTCACGCATTTCGAGATTATGGTTTTTGCTTATGCATGCGTGATGATTTTGATGAAGTACCTGGATATGAATATGCATGTTTCGGATTTATGATGTTTGATCACATTGTGAAGTAATTTTCGGAAATTGCATGTGTTAGAATTTGCATGTGAATTCGGGCATAAGTCCTGTTATGATGAGAAATGTTTTCGGAATGATGTTGGAAAACGGTTTGTGATGAATCCTGGTTTATTGTGTTTAAAAACGGTTTTGGGTTTAAAGACCCGGTTAATGGTTGGATCTGGTTTTGGGTTTAAAGACCCGGTATGTTGATGACGGGGGCGGGCCCGAAAATTGGGTTTAAAGACCCGAATTGAGTTTAAAGACTCGTGAGTTTAAAGACTCGATTATTATGATACCCCCGAGGCCTACTAATCATGTTTTGAGTTTAAAAACTCGTTGACATCCCGGGAAGGCCTAATATTGAGTTTAAAGACTCGGATGGATCCAACGGCATAATTGTGGTTATTGATTCACGTTTTACTTGATTTGTGCAATTAACGTTCAAAATGACGGTTTCTGAAACCTGGCATTATTAAATGGTTTTTACATGAATTAGGGCGATCCTTTGTAACATTTTTCATGTGTTTCGAAAAAAGAGTTTTCAAAAGTTTAATATGCAAATTTTGAATATTTGGTTATGCATGCGTGTTACAAAACTGGAGGGCGAACCCGATTTCGGAAAAACTGTTTTTCCTGTAAAACTTATGTTTCGGTCCACTCACACTTTGTTGTTTTAAATTCCCTCCAGGTCGTGGTACAAGTGCGGGGGCAAGCGCCGAGGCAGAGGCGGAGGCATAAAGTTTTCCGTTGCGAAGTAGTTAGTTCACAGAGTAGGATTTGTTGCTTAAACTTGTTTTGTAATATTATGCTCTGTGAAACTGTGGACTTGACGTCCAGTCGGTTGTATTTGTTTAATCTCCCTGGTCTGACAATGGGTGTGTTGTAATATTAATTAGTTTTCCGGTCTTTTGGATTCGATTGTCAGACGGGAGCAGGATGCTTCCCGATTATCGAGGCGATAATCGGGGTGGGTCCTGTCAAAAAGACTGTGAGTAGACAAAAATAAAGTTTAAGTTCAAAAACAGTTATCAGAAAACACATACATTTAAACCCTCCGTTTCAAAACCAATGCATGCATATCAAGTTCATGTCATAAAATCATGTACGAAAAACCAAACATATTTTCATTTTTCTCAAATCCCGGGCCTCAGCCCAAAATCACCGCAAACCATTTCATCCGGGCCATTGCCCAAAACATCGGAAAACCATTATTCAAAACCACATCATCACATCTCTGTAAAATCCAAAACACAATTGAAACCACATTCTCATCCATCGAACCTGCTGGATCTATCCGAGTCTTTAAACTCAATAACCAGGCCTCAATAATCCGAGTCTTTAAACTCCGAGTCTTTAAACTCAACAGGCCTACGGGGGAAATATCAATATATCCGAGTCTTTAAACTCCGAGTCTTTAAACTCAATCTGGGTCTTTAAACCCAATCCGGGCCCGTCCCCCTTCAATCACAATATCCGGGTCTTTAAACCCAATAACCAGATCCAGCAAATCCAATCCAAATCCGTTTGAAAACCATTTCTAAATCCATATCCAAACCCGAATCCGAAACCACTGGTCTAAGCCCTTCCGGCATCCAGAATCGCCATTCTGAATCCAAATCCAGAACTCATATCCATTTCCTTTCCAGATTCGAGTCCGCAACCATCATTCCGTAAGCTAGCATCCGGAATAACCATTCCGAACCCAAACATGAAATTCCATTTCAAGTCCCTAATCGTCACCCGGAATTTCGATTCCAAAACCCGAAATCACATTTTCGGAAACCACTTTGAACTGGACATTAAGCCCGAAAACACTTTCCAAAATCCGTTTACTTTCCTTGAAATCCAATCGTATTTCAAATCCCGAAATCAAATCGTTAAACCAGGTTCAAATCACGATCTTTATCAAAACCTCGTAAAACGTGAAAAACTATCATTTCCTCGAAAAACGTGCATAAACCGTAAATCATCACAATCATAAATCAAATCATAGAATCACGTATGAAAACATATTAAAACATATATGCATGCATTAGAAGTTAGAAAGCGAAGTCCACTCACAGACCATTCAGACGTCGCCTCGATACGAGCGCACTTACGCCGTTCACAGCCATTCTGTTATCCTCGGCTTTCCCGAACCTGTTCAAATCCCATAACGAGGTCACTAATGACTTATTTAAGCTTCTATTAAAGCCCCGTAATTTTCCCAAATTTTTAACTATTTTTAACCGAGTCCTAAAACCTTCGGACATCCCGAAACATATCGAGACGATGTCCGATTGACTCGAAACCAGCGCCAAAATATTCGTTATATCGAATACTTTAAAAGTCGTGTTGACAACTTCCCCATGAACAGTGCCACACGCCCCCACGCGCCTGGACTGTTCATCGTCTTCAACCTCAGTCCACCCGGTTTAGACAGGTCCGGTCGAACCGAACCGGCGTGACCGGTTTTCCCCTCAATTCCAACCCATTTTCAGTCCAATCAATCCCAATAGCTTCGTCCTTGTTTGTATGATCAATTCTACTAACTAATTCATGAAATAAGGTACTGAAACTCACCGTCCAAAACTCGACCCAAACCCCTGAAATTTTCAGTCTCGGTTTTCCGGTCACCCGCCATCTCCTCAGCCTCTGGTTCAACCCTTCAGGTTACTGGGGACTTCCTTCACTTATTAAAACCAATAGAACAGCTCGACTCAGCTTCAAAACCCACGACTTCCATCTTGAACTTAAACGGAAAAACAGAGGACATCGAAAACTTACCGTCGTTCTGGCCTCCGCCGTGCTCACCGCCATGTTCCTCTGGGTTCACAGGGCTGTTCTCAGCCTTCCTAACACTCCCTCGAACTTGTTTGGACCAATTTAATCGATTGTGGTTGCACCACGATCCTCGACACCTCTATGTTTTCCTGAGAAATCTCACCCTCCTCTCGGCCTTTCCTCACACAATTCTCACTCAAGACTCACTCACCAGCTCTCAATTAGTCTCTGCTCACTCTCACCAGGTCACAAGGCCTCACACACACCTTGCCATCGATCGATTTTCCTCCCTAGCACCGTCTTTGTTTCCTTCTCAAGCACGACTCAAACCAACACAACCCATTTAATTTTGCACCGTGCAAGTGCTAGAAGCCACTAGAGCACCCCCACGTGTCCTCCATCCAACGGTCCAACCCAAAAAATCTCCAATCTCTCAAGCCACATGTCCCCCTCTGATTACTCACAATTCCCAAGGTGCCAAAAGACCAAAATGCCCCTAAGTGTCCAAATTACCATTTTGCCCCTCCAACTTTACAGAACCATAACTTCATCGTCCGACGTCCGATGACAGCGTGCCACCTGTCGTTGTACTCAGGACGTCGAGACCTATCTAACGGTCCTTGGTCTACGTGAAAACTAAGGGTCCAACAAAAAGTCAACATTTTCCCTCTTTTAACCAAATTACAGTAATGCCCCCAACCTTCCGAATATCATAACTTTCTCCTCGGATGTCGGAATCGGGCGTGCCACCTGTCTACGGACTCGTGACGTCCCGAACTACGTCACAGTCATCGGTCAATGTCCAATTGACCACCCGAACTAAAAGTCAACATTTTTGCCTATTCCAAGGGCAAACCCGTCATTCTACGCTAATGGGCCAAAAGTAACCACTAACCACCGATTAGCCTAGCTAATTCGTCACTAATCACTTCCCTAATCCCGACTTCCGGGACGGTTCGTTACAGTTTAAGTGTGCCCAAGTTGGATTGTCATCTAATCCTCTAATACCTCATCATCACATTCCATAATAAGTTTCTCACTATCCATCTCCAATTTTCCATAAATAATTTCCTAATTTCTAAGCATACATTTACCATAAAGTCATATTCCATAATCTTACTACATTTTCCTTTTATAACAACATTCAACCTTCAATATGGTTAACTTATATAATCTTTTTTTAACCATAATCCTCAGTACCATTAATTATCTGCGTACTCCTTAACTCAAATAACCTTTAGTAATAGTCCTTTATTTTTTTCCAAAATTAACAACAAAATAGGAATTAACACTTACAACTTTGAATAACCACAACTTCCTCAAAAGATATCCAATTACCTCAATTCTTTGACCATTTAACTCAGAATAACAAGCTGAACACTTTTCATGTTGAAGGGAATGTCCAAACCCATATTTCATACACATATATACATATGTAATGGCAGGACCCGTCCCAAATCCCCCGGGATTAACGTGAGACGTGTCTGCTCCCGTCTGACACGAATTGTCAAACCAGGGATAATTCTGTTGACAGGACCCGTCCCAATCCCACCTGGGACCACCCGGGGACGTGACCCGCTCCCGTCTGACAATGACTCTAAACATACCAAAAGTACCCTTAAATAAAAACCGAAGACTCACATAGATAGATAATGTAACAACACAGTGTTTAAAGTGATACTGTCAGACAAGGGAAAGTAAAATACAACATGTGAGCACACTAGTCAGAGTACATTTATTCGGTGCTCAACCTACCCACAAGTGGGTGTACAGGTGCACAGCTAGGCAAACTAAACCTCTGCCTCCTCCTCCGGATCCTCCTCCTCTATTGCCGTGTCAGGGTCTGGAGGGGTCAGTAAAACAAGGGTGAGTGGGCCAAAAATAACAGTTTAGAAATCAATTTAATAATAAAATAATCATAAGGTTTTACCCCTCCGTTTTCCAAATCTTGCATACAGTGAAAACATAATATTATAAACCAATGAACCACAATAATAATCGTAAGGTGAAACCAACATATCAGTGCACTGTAAAAACCCAACCCAAATGATGTCACGGTTCTAAGGCTACGCGTTGCCACTCAGGGTCTCACACCCGAGACTCTCTAGGTACATCAGCTCCCGGTATCCCGGTCACTGCCCGAGGTATATGAACATGCCTTCCAGAGAGTAAGCAGCCCAACGGGGGTCAACTCCACTCAGTCAGAGCCCCGTGACTACTCCAGGGTCCACCCAGGCCAACGACCCTCCCTGGAGGAGACAATATACACAGGTAGGAAAGTACAGTACAATAACAGTATAGTTTACCCTATGTCCCCCGGACATCCCAAACAAAATCCACATATAATCCAGACGGGTCTCATGCCCAAAACATCGTAATAACATATATAAACAGTTCATAAGACTCATCAGTGGAAATAGTAAAACAGTTTATGCATGCAAGCCTTTTATAAATCAAACAGCCCACTCACACTCGGTCCTTGCTGCTCAACGATCTCTATAAACCTGTATTATTATTCCTGAGGGTTACTTAAGGACCCTACAATATCAATACCAAGACCCTAGAACAGATCCGCCTCAAAAACGCGTCCCAGGCACTATTCCCGGTGCTTCAAACCCCCTTTTGACCAACTTAACGATCTCCGATCGACACGAAACCACCTCCATTGGATCCGTATCGTCGAAACCTTGAAAATGGTACCGTCCCCACCAAAATTACTGTTCACACGCGCCCCCACGCGCCTGGTCAACGCTTGGGTCAACGCTGCTACAGTACCGCTGACGTCAGCAGTGACGTCATGCTGACGTCAGCAGTGACGTCATGCTGACGTCAGCATGACGTCATCACTGACACTTGTCAGGTGACACGTGGCACGTTCTGATTGGTCCCTGGTCTGACAACATCTGACAGGATGACGTCATCATGACGTCAGAAGTGACGTCAGCATGATGACGTCATCATGCTATAGTACCGGGTCGACCCGTTTGACTGGAACCGGGTCGCCGTCGACCCACGGTTTGACCCGATTCCATCACATGATTCCGGCCACCATTTTCGACGGGGTTGATCCCTATGGGATCGTCTAGGTCTGTCCTATGGTTCTACAACCTCAAAACAAGAAGAAAGTGGAAGAAAACTCACCAGAATATCTCTGAAACTCACGGTCACGGTCCGGTTGTCGTCTCCGGTGATCCACGGCGTCTCCGTCGTCCAACCCGGTCCCAAACGACTCGTCACTCACCCTAGGACATGTCTATCACCTAACAATCCATTTCTAAGCATTAAACACGATCGGGTCGAACAGGGAAGGAAAACGGGCTTATCGGGTTTTGGGTCTTACCGCCGCCGTCACGCCGCCGTGGCCCTCGCCGTCGTCCAGTTAGGCTCCTAGGATCCCCACGGTGCAGACTGGAGCTCCTCCCGCGTCGAGGTGAGGTGGTTATGGAGGTTTGCTTCCTGGATCGGTTTCCTTGAGGTTTTCGGGTCGTGTTTTGGACGGGATTTTCAGGGCTGAGAAATGGGGTGGTGGCTGCCGGTGATGCTCGGGGATGATGAGTAGATGATGGTGGTGCTGCTGGTGATCGGGTGGTGGTGTGAGAGGGGCTGGTTTGATCGCCTGGTTTGAGAGAAAAGGGGAAGAATGCACGGGTTTGTGAAGGGGGAATGGATGTGTTTGTGTGTGTTTGTAAGCAAAGCAGAAAACAGAACGTGCATGAAGCAGAAAAAGCAGAGGAAATGGAAGGCTGGGATCCATTTGAGCAGATGATCCAACGGCTGGGATTAAATGGAGGGAAATTAAATAATATAAAAATTGATTAAATAGTGTTAATTGCTTTATTGGAATAGTAAGGCTTTGGATGGGTGACACTTGTCACCAATCCATCGGTTTGATTTAAATATTAATTTGGCACGGATTCCCGTAATTAATTAATATTTTATTCCGTTGTTCTCGGTTCGTAAATTCCGCTAAAACGCTTCCTTGACCATAACTTCTTCATACGAACTCCGATTTCGGCGTGCCGCCTGTCTACGGATTCGTGACGTCCCGATCTACGTCATAGTCATGGGTCAAAGTCCAAATTATTTCCCGAGAAAAAGTCAAAGTTTCCCCCCAAGGGTAAAACAGTCTTTTTACATTAAAATATTATTATTTTCGGTTCGGGTCGTTACATCTGTCCTTTGCCCAACCGAGACTATCAGAGAGCGCCAAGATCAAGAGGGGGAATGTGATGTCTCGTCTCTGCTCCAGCCCGCATCTGCGATCAACCTAAAGGGCATTCAAAAACCACGAAAAGCTGTGAATGGACAAAACAAATAATTTATAAAAACATTTTCATAAAAGACCTTTATGCCTTTCACTAAAAAGTATGCATGCATTCGAAAACCATTTCTTAACATAGAACACGGGGCCTTGGCCCAAAATCTAAAATAAGGAACCCAGAACGAGTCTCCTTTCCAAAACATGAAACATAGGGTCTCATCCCAAATCTAATACATGTGGGTCTCAGCCCAAAATCATCTCCGTGAAATCTCATACACATATACATATATTCATATATAACCCATCCTAGACATCCTCTGATGTCAACTCGGGGCACACAGCCCCTAGGGAACACATCCCCCATATATGTCACGATTTCTGTATATATAAGTATGCATACTACTCAGTATCTCACTCCGAATCTCCCACCAAGAATTCTTCATCTAGGAGGCTCTATCTCCGGATCTAGTCCGAGCATCTCTCCGGAATCTGGTCCTGGACCACAACATAACTCTCACTCTTGGAACGGGATCCCTATGGGATCACTCATTCCGGGTAGTGGATCGTGACTCTCCAGGTCGATGTCTGGAGGAGACCAATCACCTCATAAAGGAGGGTATATACATACTAGTAAAAAAACCACACTCGGAACGCACGCCCGATAACATAAAGCAACTGGGCCTCCACCCCGAACTTATGACTCAATGGGGCCTCTAGCTCGATTTCACACCTAATTGAGACTCAAGCCCGAACTCGTAAATCAACGGGGCATCAAGCTCGATACCTCAGGGGCAGTCACGATTTCGATCATAGCGATGCGTGCAACCATCAATTCAGGACAGCTCTCAATCCTGGTATGTCGCCATGAACATATCACTGCCATGACCATCTCTAGAACATGGTGAACACGTCGCCGATCGCTCTCCTATACTGTCAGCACTCCGAAGTCGAGCCTCCAGTGGCTGCTCGACCACGGGACGTGCATTGTGACCTCTCTGGAGGGAACACATCTCCAGTCCGAAGGCGAGTGTCACGTTGTCCGTTGTCGTGCACAGCACCCGTCGCAACCACGACTCAGACCCGTAGGTCATCAATAGGGCCTCATGCCCGAGTCAAAGCCAAAACTAAATGGGTCTCATGCCTGAGTCAAAACCAACACCAAACGGGTCGTTTTACTTTTCCAAAACCATTTTATCTAAAACCGAACCATAAACGTGTATAAGCACGTATAAGGCCGAAAACCTTGAAATACGTGCCAATACGTAAACACATATACAAATGCGCTCATGGCATCACAAAACATGTTCTAAAACACTTATAAAACATTTATGCATGCATCAAGTTAGAAGAAAAGTCCACTCACAGACCATCCAAGCTGCCGTCTCGATACGCGCGTCGTACGCCTTCCCGGGTCAAACGTCGTCTCCGGGGTTTCCAAACCTGTCCAAATCACTTTAGAGAGTTACAACTACTTAATTAACCCCTCACTAAAGCCCCCTAATTTTCCGGGATTTTTAACTATTTTTAAACGCGATCCTAAACCTTCGAACAACCCGAACTATATCAAGACGATGTTACATCGAATAGATGAAATTACATGTTGGAAGTTTCTCCAAATTCTCCCCCATGCGCCCACAGGTGCCACCTGAAGTGGCTGCGCGTGGGACCCACGCGCCTACACAATGTTGTCTTTAACCTCCAGCCGACCGGGTCCGACTGGCCAGTCTAGTTCGATCTTGTAATCCGGTCTGCTTGGACCGACGTGACCGGTCCAGGGCTATTCATTCTTCGTTTTTTGTCTGTTTTCTTCCTAATCAATCCCAATCTTCCTATTTAAACCTTAGAAACCTAAATGTGAAATCAAAACCATGAAAAACCCCTAAAATCCTATCGGTTTGATTTTTCCCCCACGGCTCAGTTTTCCCAGTTTCTTCCCTGGGGTTCCTCAGCCACTAACCACCACCAAAACCTTCCTAAAACCTCCCTAGCAACTTAATACACCTATTCTAATCCATAGAAACTGGCCATAACGTACAAAATTGAAAATGGAGAAAATTGGGCAAAACCGGGTACCTTGCACGATTTGCCACCGCCGTCCACGGTGGCGCTGCTCCTGGCCAGCCACCGTCCTCACGACGCTCACCTTACTCTCTGGCTTCACACATGATCAGAGGGGGGAATGGTTTTGATTGGGTTGATTGGGTTTGGTGGATGTGGAAATTATCGAACACAAAGGGAAGGTATATGCATGAACGAGTTTAGGCTGGGCAATGGATGGGTGACACTTGTCACTCATCCATTGGGCCTGTCCTCAAAAGCTGGGCCCACTTAAAGTTAAAAGTCTCTCACCTCGTAAAACGTGCAATAGTTCGTTCGAACTTTCGTAAACCGTAACTTTTCTGTCGAACGTCCAAATTCGACGCGTCGTCTGTCTACGGATTCGTATCGACGTAATCTACGTAACGGTTCTCGAGCTTCGACCATCGGACCTCCCGGGTCAAAAGTCAACTTTTTACCCTCGTTCAGGGGCAAAATCATAATTTAGCCCTGAACGTCCGTTAATCCTCGGCTAATTTCGGATTAGCCTCGCTAATCCGTCATTAATCCCTAATTAATCCTTAAAATTAGGGATGGGTCGTTACAAACTTCCCCCCTTCAGGAATTTCGTCCTCGAAATTCAAATTGACCCAGTTCTACAACCAAACTGTGGAAATCCGATCGTGTCCCACTACTCAGTTCGTTGCACACACACGAGAGTACCAGTGTAAAAGTACACGTCCGACACAGCCACGCTTCCGGCTTGTAAGTCTCACTCGAGACAGAATGTCGACGTCTCGCCGATCTCGCCTGTCGCTCACTCTGACAGGTCAATTATACTAAGTTGATTTTAGATCCTTATAGTTTGCCTTTTCGACACGTTCCAACCTCCAACCACCAGGTTACGACACGTACTCCCACTAAGGGTTACCTTTTTCCAAGCTGCCATCAAGTCGACTTTTCAGTCTGATGGTTCTTCTCATCTGACATCTAAGTCAGCTTTTGTCTGACGACCTTTCTCTTCCAACAACTAGAGCTTATTTCCTATTCAGCGTCCGATTCGACAATCATCCTCATTGCTCCTACTGAGCGATAACTCCTCCAACAGTTACTAGACGGTTACAAACCGTGATCTGCCATTAAGATGGATACCATTCTCCTTTCACACACTCACTAAGTTCACGAGCACGATCATGACTACCTGGTACTGCTCAACTCCACTGCGCTACTATGATCTCAACTCACTCTCGAGTCCTCATATCGTACACTCAGCGATCTCCGCTGACACTTGGACTCACCTCGAGTCTCAACTACCGCATTACTCGTCCTGCCGACCCACAATCAACCTCTCACCCATCCTGGTGTATAAGGGATCCTAAATCGAATACTTGTCTCAGCAGAAAACACACACCGTCACTATACCAATATGTCGGATGTGGTCTAATCATAGTACTCATCGATTCGATGCTCAATCGAGTGTCACGAGTCAGCCTCAATCCATCACAATTTCTATCCTCAATTCCAACTCGAGGCATCGGCTATTCATCTCTTCCTGATCGATACCTACGTATCGTCCTCATTTCGTATGTATCCCCATAACCGATCTCTGTCTTGTCATCTCACCAACTATGCTAAGGGATCCTTCGACCGTCTTACAATATGGTTCTCCTCTGCTCCTAGCTTAGCATAATCAGCAAGGCAATTCACTCCAATAACGACCAAACCTCGGTCTAAACGCCTCACGGTCATCACAATCACTTCTGTCATCTCGATCATCCTCACGCTACTCGATCTGATTCGCTTTGAGTACCCACTTGTCACATCATTGGATGTGACACTACGAATACTCTGATCTCCAAGTCACTCAAATTTGACCCACCACCTAGGTGTTTGGTTCTTACACCTTCTTGAACCCTTAGTTGTCATCTTCTTCCTCATCGACCCACATGAGGAAAGTCGAAGATGATGACATCAAAGTTCATCTGATGTCATCCTCCGGCACCCAATACTATTCGCTAAAGAGTAGAAAACGAGAAGTCTCATTCACTGATCTCTAAGTCGACAGTAGTTACAACTATGTTGGAAATAAGTATGCTTCCAATTGGGTGTTATGTCCAACCTCTGGACTTCCCGAATCCTCGACTAAGAGTATTCTATGATAATTACTGTAATGCTTAATCTTTTCCTTCAGGACTAAACACTTTCATTGATTCTCTTCGGCTTCTTCCTTCGCCGTTCACGTCGATAACCTAATTCGTATATGGGCCCGCCTCCGTTACATATCATATCCGGGTCTTTAAACCCAATACCAGATCCAGTACGGACTCATGACGTCCCGAACTATGTCATAGTTATCGGCCAAAGTTCATTTGACCGCCCAAACGAAAAGTCAACGTTTTGCCCAACTAATCACCGATTACTTCACTAATCCGTCATTAATTACTAACCTAATCCCGATTTTCGGGACGAGGCTTTACAAAAACCATCAAGACACAACGATCAAACAGAGTGCACTTAATCAATCATATCATCACAACAACGCTACTCACAAGTGCCTAATCAATTACACAATCATGTCGGTACTACGCGTAGACTAGCTCGGGAACTGCACTCGCACCATCTGGACGTACCATACTAGGGGACTTCACTCACGCAACATCCAAGCCACATCTAGGGGCTGCACTCGCAACATCCGACCATATCCGAGCATATCCGAGCATGTCCGGGAACTGCGCACGCACCATCTAGAAGTACACGCATTCGGGGACTGCATCATAGCAACATCCGAGGCACGTCTAGGAACTGCACTCGCATCATTCGGACACGTTCCAGTATCCACAATCGCAAACACCATCCATACCACAAACACATATCATTACATCAAGTACCACACATGTTCGACTCTAACCCTAAGGCATATATTATCATTAAACCGGGCCTATGCCTAAATCATTAGTTTCAACCAAACTTTTGACTTAAAACCAATTCGAAAGCATTTCAAAATCCCAGGCTCATGCCCGAAACATCATTTTCACCATTTTCGTAAAATGTGCCTGACAAATCGATTAAATAATCTAATAAATAATCATATCAAATTATCAGGCAATCATTGCAACTCAAATCATGCAATAAATCATGTAAAACATTTAACTATGCATGCATATCAGTGTATAAAACAAACGTCCACTCACACACCGTCCATATCGCTAGCTTTCCGAGCTGCACGCCTTACCGTAATTTCCGATACTTTCCAAGAATCTCGACTCCTGTCCAAAATCATCATTAAGGGTCACTAACGACTCAATTAATATCATATTAAGATCTCCAAATTATTCGGGAATTAATTATGAATTTACAACGTAACATAATCCTTCGGACTCTCCAAACAACATCGGGATGGTGTCCGATTGACTCGAAACCAACGTCAAAATGTTCGTTACATTGTATAGAATAAAAGTCATGTTGACCTCACCTCGAGAATCCCACTCACGTGCCCCCACGCGCCGCCGCAAGTGGCTGTGAGTGGAGTCCACGCGCCTGCTACAGTGACTAGTACTATTCATCATCTCCTCTGCCCGATTTCCCTGCAAACGGGTCCTGCGATGCAACCGGTTCAATCCTGCCCAATTCGTGGTCGATTTCAACAATTAATTCATCCTATAGCATCGTTATAACTCTAATTGAGGTCCTGCAATCTTAATTACACAAAAACATACCTTTAAACCGTCGAACTCAACCTCCAAATTTCCACACTGTCGAAGTTACTGTTCACCATTCAATTTCGTCTAAACTCGATTGTTTTCTTGTAATTGATCCCTCAAGAAGCTTCGTGGGATACTTATAAACATTCTTGCAACGTCAATTTCCTTATTCAAGCCCTCAATTTCGAATTATTACGAGATTTGAGGCGTCTGTTCTTGTCCAAAGCACCATCGATTTCCTTCGTTTTTAATAGGGTTCGAATTGCCTTGAGCTCAATAACCTTAATCCAAGGTCAATTTCACTCATGGATGTCCACAAATTCAAATTCGAACTTAAGTTTCATTGAGGGTTTTCGGGTTCTGGGTACAATTTCTCTCATTTCTTCCCTTGTTTTTACTCAACTTCCTCCTTTCTTTCTCCCTATTCTCCCAGTTTCATCTTCCCTCATTTCCTACCAATTGATCGATCATCAGAGCTGGTCATCTCCCTTATTTTCTTTGTTGTTTATCTCTTGTTTTTACACACAGCCACCTCCTGCTAAGTTGTGCCACTAATTGGCATAATCAAGTGACAGATGTCACTATATGAACTTAGGTATGGCTGAATCAGCCAATTAACCATTCAATTCACCCTGCTGCCCCAAATTACCATTTTGCCCCTATATCACATAATTGCCAAAATGCCCCTCATAGTTCTAGACCCGTAACTTCCATGTCCGAACTCCGATTGATGCATGCTGCTTGTCTACGAACTTAGCGTCTTGAGACATACACAACGGTCCTTACGGAAAGTCCAAACAAGGTCCCGGTCAAAAAGTCAACTTTGCTCCCCATAACCAAGGGCAAAATCGTCATTTCCTTCCAGTTTTCCAACTTTTCCTTTTTCGAATTTCCGGGTCTTCACAACCTTCCCCTTTAAGGAATTTCATCCCCGAAATTCGAACGGACCTCTCTAACGAAAATCCTGGAGACTAAATCTACATCGATATCTCGGGTTCTCACGTGAACCTTCGTCCGTTTTACGTCCCAAGCCTTTTCTCCATCGCCGGTCCGCCCTGTGCATTATCAATTTTGTCCCCCCATTACCAAGGGCAAAATTGTCCTTTCCTTCCAATTTTCCAACTTTTCATTTTTCGAATTTCCGGGTCGTCACACAAAGGCCCGCTAACCCACATTTTACTGAAATTGCTAGCTCTTAGCCACTTTGAAAACATTTACACAAAATATATGTATTTAAAAACCAAACCTGATCTCACTGGCCTAGCCAGTCCGATGTCCAACATCGCCATACTAGTCGAACCAGCTGCTAGTCCAACTAGCATCCCAAGTGCACTACCAGTAGGAGATTACGGGATCTAAATGCGTCGGTACGTGTAGAGTCCAACCCCGATTACATTTGAGCCCGTCTCTAGGAATCCACGGAGTCCAACTCCGGATATAGCGATTGTAACGACCCGTCCCGAATTCCGGGATTAGATTAGTCACTAATCTTGATTAGTGAGGTTGAACGGTGGTTAGTAGGGCAGAATCGGACAAAATGTACAAAATGACCGTTTTGCCCTTGGTCTTGGGCAAAATATTGACTTTTTGATCGGGCTGTCAAATGGACTTTGACCGATGACCGTGACATGGTTCGGGACGTCACGAGTTCATAGACAGGCGGCACGCTCGATTCCGACATCCGAGAAGAAAGTTATAATGTTCGGAAGATGAGTGGCATTTTGGTAATTTTGGTCAATTGGGGTCAAATGTTGACTTTTTGACCGGGAGGTCCGATGGACGAGGGCCAAGGACCGCTACGTAGGTCTCATCGATACGAATCCAATGACAAGCGGCATGCCAAAATCGGAGATTCGACGACGAAGTTATGGTCAGGGAAACGAATTTACGGACCAAGGCTCGGATTAAAATAATAATATAATAATAAATAGTAACCGACGACTGTGCACATCCGGATGAGTGACAAGTGTCACCCATCCCCTGAAATCTGATCCATGTTTCCCTCCCAACACCATCATTTCCTACATCATCATTGCTCCTTCATCATGTCTTCCATTTCCTCTTTCATTTTCTTCATATTTCCTTACACCGTGAGCAACATCAACGGAGTGCGTGAGCTGCCTTCTCATGGCAGAATTGAGGAAATTGAGAGACTTGAATACTGGATTAATTAAGAGAACACACGGGGCAGAGAGAGGGAGGATGAAATCAAAGATCGAAATTTGGGGTTTGAGAGGGAAAATTCGAAATTAAATCCTAAGGCCGTGAGGATCTAATTGGTGATTACTTTCAGCTTTTTGGGAGTGCCACGATCATAATTGTCGAAGAAACGAGAAGAATTGGTGCCGTTTTGGCTCTGAACGAGCTTGGTGACAGAGGAAGAAACTCGAGGTTGAGTCGTGATCGTGGAGTATTTAAACGACGGAATTGATGTGGGGATTGTGTTCCTGAGGATCCCACGATGCTTCTGGAGGGATCAATTGAAGGAAAACGCTG
This sequence comes from Prinsepia uniflora, assembly GCA_032719365.1. Classification (NCBI taxonomy): domain Eukaryota; kingdom Viridiplantae; phylum Streptophyta; class Magnoliopsida; order Rosales; family Rosaceae; genus Prinsepia; species Prinsepia uniflora. Next base: position 44,714,041 of record CM064863.1, read on the forward strand.
GAGATTGACGGACTTCCATGGTTGCACAGTGATGGCTATCGAGCTTGAGTCGTGGAGATTGAGCAATGGATTGATGAAATTGAGTTGGGGGAAGTGTTTAACGGAGTCCACTGATGCTTCTGGTTGCATCAATTTAAGGAAATCGATCGAAATTGAAGGAATTCCATGAACGAACAGTAACCGGGTGTTCTTGGTGTTCATCATCGAATCGTGAGGTTTGGAGTATGTAATCGTGTAATTGTGATTGCAGGCCTTTAATTAAACTTATAACGAAGCTAATTGAATGATCAATTGATGTAATTAAGGCTGAATTGATAGGATTGGAACCGGGTCGTATCGCGGGCAAGTTGGACCCGTTTACCAGAGATACGGGTTAGATGGTGACACTATAGCAGGCGCGTGGGTTTCACGCGCAGCCATTCACGGCGGCGCGTGACGGCGCGTGGGCACGAATCTCGAGGTGAGGTCAACATGACTTTTGTCCTATTTAATGTAACGAACATTTTGGGATTGGTTTCGTGTCGATCGGACACCGTTTCGTTATTGTTCGGGATGTCCGAAGGTTTTAAATCAAGTTTATAAATAGTTAAAAATTCGAGAAAATTACGGGACTTTGATAGGATGTTAATATGGAGGTTAGTAACCCTCTAATGTGATTTGGACAGGATTGGGAGTCCCGGTGATAGTGGTGAGGCCCGGGAGGGCCGGTGGCACGCGTATCGAGGCATACCGTTAAAACGGTCTGTGAGTGGACTTTGGTTTTATAAATTTTATGCATGCCTAACTGTTTTATATGGGTTGTGATTGTGATTGTATGATGTTGATTTGGTTGTTGGTAAATTGCACGGTTTCACGTATTTCGAGGCGATTTACGTGCTTGCACGTAAATCGAGGTTCCGGTTTTACATGGATTTTCCATATTTATGACTTGGATATAATATGATGAAATGGTTTTGAAATTGGAAATATAAACTCGGGCTTGAGGCCCACTTGTTTTGGAAATTTCGGACTTGGAGTCCATTTGAGTAACGTAATCGGGCCGAGGGCCCAGTTGGTTAATGAAATCGGGCCAGGGGCCCAGTTGATATGAAATCGGGCATGAGGCCTAGTTGGGTAATAAATGTGATTTCGGGTCAGGGACCCTAAATGGAATTATGATGTTTTATGGAAATTTCGGGCAGGGCCGATTGTACGGTTGTGATAAAATGAATTAATAAAACTGTTCTCCATATACCATCTTGATACGAGGATATATGATGGTCTCCTCAAGATGTCTGGGACACTGGGGAAGTCACAGTGCATTGTCTGCGAGGGGTCATTGTACGGAGTTACCGGACCGTATAGTGACTCAGGAGCAGGATTGCTATAATTGATGTCTGGGACGTCAGACATCAGGAATGTCAGATATATGGACCCGGAGAGACCCCGGGCAGCACGCGTAGCTTATTAAACCGTGAGACATGACGTATGGGACGTCTAGCGTCTGGGACGCTAAGCATATGGGATGCTGGAGATGGTAATGGTAAAATATGAATTAATGAATCTATGGAATGACTTTTCGGTTGGATTTGTGGTTATGTGATTTTAATGGATTTATGTTCATTTATGGTTTTGGGTGGTGACCCACATGTTGTTCTGTATGGTTGTGGTATTCCACAGTTTTGGGCTGAGTTCCCACACTTGGTTTTTGGTTAACGATTTTTGGGCTAAGGCCCTAATGGCTCGGTTGAGCAAACGTTTTGGTTACTAGTTTTCGTGGCATGCATTCGTTCTTATTGGAGGGCATAAATGTCTTATGATTGTGTTTAATAAACTTATTGGTTTTTGTCCACTCACAGCTTTTGGTTTTAATGCCCTTCAGGTTGATTACGGATGCGATTGCAGCAGAGACTGGGACATTGCATGACAGGACCCGCCCCGATCCCCCTGGGACCACCCGGGACGTGCCCTGCTCCCGTCTGACACCCGACATTAAAATACCAAAAATACCCTTATTGAAGATAAAATGCATAAAGAAAATCCATAGTTAAGTCATACATAGCACGCCACACAAATACTCAAATACAAATAGTGTCAGACAAGGGATGGTTCCCGAATACAGTTTATTGAGCACGACTCTAGACACACTACGTGCCAACCTACCCAGCAGTAGGGTTCAGGTACGCAACGTAAACCTATGCCTCTTCCTCCTCGGGATCCTCCTCCTCCTCCTCCTCGGGATCCTCCTCCTCGATAGCACTACCTGGAGGGGTAGTAAAACAACAAAGGTGAGTGGGCCGAAACTCAAGGTTTACAAAGTAGTTTACCATTTCGAAAACATATAGTTTTTCCCCTCCGTTTTCCGAAAAGACATGCATAGTATCATAAACCACAAAACCATATAGTCATAAGCAGAATAATATCAACATAATATAATCTTAGTCACTGCACTATACATCCCAACCCTGACATCCCAGATGCCTGACGTCCCAGACGCCCGATAAGGTCACAGTCACAAGGCTACGCGTGCCACCCGGGGTCTCAATCCCGAGTCCAAATCCCGAACTTAGTCCGAGCATGGCATTCTAGATGCCTGACGTCCCAGACGTCCAATAGTAGCAATCCTGCTCCTGAGTCACTCTACGGTCCGGTCCCTCCGTAGAATGACTCCTCACAGGCAATGCGCCGTGACCACTCCGGTGTACCTACATCCGGAGGAGATAGAATCCTAGGGTAGATCCATACAGTGCAGTACCACAGATAATATCGAGATCCATTATATATATATATATATATGACTCCAAACCATTCATAAACAACCAGACGGGTCTCATGCCCAAACATCGTAATACGTGCCATAAATCATACACAAGATAAACAGATACTTTTACTTGAATCACATATAGATATAGTAGAAAGTAAAACAGTTATGCATGCCGAAGTTTAGTGAAATCAAAGGCCCACTCACAGTACAATCCCGCTGCAATCCCGAGCGTAAAGCCCCGTCCAAGGGTTAAAGTACAATTCCTGTCATGCCCAAAACATACGTAAAGGTCACTTTAAGTCCCTACTAAACAACTAAGAAACCCTAGACTGAAACCGGCCCGGGAAAGGCGTCCGAACACGCTTCCCAAGGCGTCAAACCCTAATTTGACCAACTTAACGATCTCCGATCGACACGAAACCACCGCCATTGGATCCGTATCGTCGAAACCTTGAAAATGGCACTGGTCCCACACAAAATACTGTTCACACGCGCCGGTCAACCCTCTGGTCAACAGTGCTACAATGATGCTGACGTCAGCATGACGTCATCACTGACAGTGTCAGAGGACACGTGTCAACAACCCATTGGTCCCTGGTCTGACAATATTCTGACATGATGACGTCATCATGACGTCACTGCTGACGTCAGCATGATGACGTCATCAGCTACAGTAACTGGGTCTGAGAACCGGGTCACCGCAGACCCAAGGTTCGACCCGACCAGTTCTCATCAACCCGACCACCAAAATCGATGGGATTTGTTCCTATGAACTCGTCTGAACATGTTCTATGGCTCTGTGTAATCAAAACAGGTTTTTAAGTTCGAGAAACCACCTGAAAAATGACGGGGAACTGGCTGCCGGTTCTGGTTCGTCTTCTCCGGCGAGCCGTCACGCTTCCAGCCACAAACTCTGGTCCAAAATGCTCGTCTAGTCCCCTAGGTTAAGTCTCAAAAACAACCAAACAAGTTTAACGTTAAAAACGGACGGTTCGAGGCAGGGAAGGAAAATCGGCCGTCTCGGGTTTGCAGGCTTACCGCCGCCGTGTCGCCGCCGTGGGCTGCCCAGTCCAGTCCTAAGCCGTCCAGAGGTCACACTGATCCTAACCCTACGTTTGTTCGAGCCCAGAAGTCGTGGTTTGGATGGTTGGATGGTTTTGGGCTGCACGGGTTCCTTTCGGGTTTGTGGGTTTTCCGGGTTGCGCCGCCGTCCGTGGTGGTGGTGATGGCCGTCTGGAGGTGGCTGAGAGGTAGGCTGGTGTGTGGGTTGAGGCTGAGGGGTGGTGTGATCGCTGGTGTGTTTGTGCAGAGAGTGAGAGGTTGCACGGTTTAGGAAGAAATGAAAATGTGGGAGTATGGTTTGATGAGTTTAAAACAGAATAGGCATTAGAAACCAACGGCTAGGATTGAGTCTGACTTAAGGATGAAAGGTGAGGATTTAAGGAAATTAAATTAATTAATTACTCTAAAGGCAGACATAGATCCAGATTGTTGGGGATGATGTGGATGGGGTAGATGAGTGACATGTGTCACTCATAAAGGGTCCAAATTGATTGGGTTAAAGTAAATCAGATTCTAATATTTTATTATTATTTTAAGTTCCGAGTCTCGGTTAGTTCGGTTACGTTCTTGACCATAACTTTTTCGTCGTAAGTCCGATATCGGCGTGCCGCCTGTCTACGGATTCGTATCGACGAGACCTACGTAACGGTCATTGGCCCTCGTCCGTTGGACTTCCCGGGTCAAAAGTCAACATTTGGCCCCCAAATGGCCAAATTACCAAAATGCCCCTCGACTTCCGAACGTCACAACTTCTTCCTCGAACGTCGGAATCGAACGTGCCACCTGCCTATGAACTCGTGACGTCCTAAACTACGTCACGGTCACGTGTCAAAGTCCTAAATACTTCCCGAGGTAAAAGTCAACTTTTCCCCCCCTCAGGGGAAAAACGGTCATTTTACAATAAAATAATAATTACGAAAGTTCGGGTCGTTACAATCTACCCACCTTACAAAAATTTCGTCCTCGAAATTTACTCGAATAAAAACGGGTACTGCTCCCTCATCAAGTCTTCGGGTTCCCACGTCGCTTCCTCGACGTCATGGTTCCGCCACAGCACTTTCACCAACCGAATCGTCTTGTTTCTTAGAACCTTGTTTTTCTGATCCAGAATCTGCACTGGTTTCTCCTCAAAGCTCAGATCAGTCATCAGTTCTACTGGTTGTTCCGGCAAGGCATGTGAATCGTCCCGTAGGTATTTCCGTAACATGGACACATGGAAAACATCGTGCACTCTGGCAAGTTCTGGAGGTAATGCCAACCGGTATGCCACTAGTCCAATCCTCTCAATGATTTCGAACGGTCCAAAGTAACGTGGACTCAACTTCCCGCGTCGACCAAAACGGATAATTCCTTTCCATGGAGATAACTTAAGGAACACAAAATCTCCAACCTCGAATTCCAAGTCTCGAATTCGCCGATCCGCATAGCTCTTTTGGCGATCTTGTGCTGCCTTCAATCTTTCCTTGATGATTCGAACTGTTTCCAGGGTCATGTCCATCAAATCCGGTCCTAAAGCTGCTCGTTCTCCTACCTCCATCCAACAGATAGGTGTCCTGCACTGTCGGCCATACAGTGCCTCGTAGGGTGCCATCTTGATACTTGCCTGATAACTGTTGTTGTATGCGAACTCCATCAAAGGCAAATGAGTATCCCACGAATCCTGAAACTGCAGTACACAAGACCTCATCATGTCCTCCAGTGTCTGGATAGTCCTTTCTGACTGTCCATCGGTCTGCGGGTGGAACGCTATACTGAAATGTAAGTTTGTACCCAAGGCGTTCTGCAAACTTCGCCAGAACCTAGATGTGAAACGCGGATCTCGATCAGACACTATCGACTCCGGCGTACCATGAAGTCGAATGATCTCCTTCACAAACAGCTGAGCCAGTCAGTTTGGCTTAAATATCTCCTGTACTGGTAAGAAATGAGCTGACTTGGTCAATCGGTCGACAATCACCCAAACTCCATCGAATCCTCTCTGAGTCCTAGGCAATTTGAAGACAAAATCCATGGTAATGTGATCCCACTTCCACTCGGGAATCGGAAGCGGTTGCATTGCTCCATACGGTCTCTGCCGCTCAGCCTTGACCTGCTGACAGGTCAAACATCTGCTCACAAATACTGCAATATCCTTCTTCATTCCTGCCCACCAATAGTGGTCCCGGAGGGTACGGTACATCTTTGTACCTCCCGGATGCATGGCATAAGCCGAACTGTGGGCCTCCTCGAGAATTTCTGCCCGTAACTCTGCCACTGCAGGAACACACAAACGGCCCAGTTTCACCAGAGCTCCATCTGGTCGGATAGTAAAGTCCTGCCTCTCGTCTGCTTCGACCTCGATCCTGTAGATACAAAGTGTCGGATCCTCCAATTGTGCCTCAATGATCCGATCGACTAGCACATGTCGTACATGAAAACTGGCCAACAAAGCTCCCTGCTCATCCATCCCCAGTATAACTCCAGCTCTTCGGAGTTCCACTAGCAAAGGAAGGTACACCAGCCTCAGGTGTGCAATCGATCCTGCTGACTTCCTACTGAGTGCGTCTGCCACAACGTTCGCCTTCCCTGGATGATATTCAATTGTACAATCGTAATCCTTGATCAGTTCCAACCACCGTCGCTGCCTTACGTTCAACTCCTTCTGAGTGAACAAATGCTTTAAACTCTGATGATCGGTGAAGATCCTGCAAGTCACCCCGTACAGATAATGTCGCCAGATCTTTAAAGCGTGAACCACCGCCGCCAACTCCAGATCATGCGTAGGGTAGTTCAGTTCGTGTGTCTTTAGCTGCCTCGATGCATAAGCGATAACTCTGCCATTCTGCATCAGCACGCAACCCAAACCTTGCAACGATTCGTCACTGTAGACTTCGAACTCTCCACTGTTATCCGGCAAAGCAAGAACAGGTGCGGTAGTTAACCGACGTTTTAATTCCTGATAACTCTACTCACACCGTTCATCCCAAACAAACTTTACTCCCTTCCTGGTTAAACGAGTCAACGGTGCAGCAATACTAGAGAAGCCCTCAACAAATCTCCGGTAGTATCCTGCCAAACCAACGAAACTCCGTACCTCTGTCACGGTTGTTGGTCTAGCCCAATTTGTCACCGCTTCGGTCTTCTGGGGATCCACACTAATCCCGTCTGCTGACACTACATGTCCCAGAAAACCAATGCTGGTTAGCCAAAACTGACACTTACTCAGCTTGGCGTATAACTGGTTCTGCCTCAGCTTCCCTAACACCGAACGTAAGTGTTCCTCATGAGCTTGAGCACTCCTCGAGTACACAAGGATGTCATCAATGAACACGATCACGAACTTATCCAAATAAGATCGGAAGACCCTATTCATCAGATCCATGAATGCTGCTGGAGCATTCGTCAAGCCGAAAGGCATCACAAGGAATTCATAATGCCCGTATCTGGTCCGAAACGCTGTCTTCGGGACATCTCCTTCAGCAATCTTCAACTGGTGATAACCAGATCGTAAATCTATCTTCGAGAAGTACTGTGCTCCCCGCAGTTGATCAAAAAGATCGTCAATCCTGGGTAAGGGGTACTGGTTCCTTACCGTGACCTTGTTGAGCTGTCGATAATCCACACACAAACGGAGGCTCCCCTCCTTCTTCTTCACAAATAATACCGGTGCTCCCCACGGTGATGTACTCGGTCGGATGAATCCCAAGTCCACCAACTCCTGCAATTGGATCTTCAGTTCCCGTAACTCCGCTGGTGCCATCCGATATGGTGCCTGCGATATAGGTCGTGTGCCGGGAAGTAGTTCAATCGTGAACTCAATCTCCCGATGTGGTGGTAAACCAGGCAAATCTTCCGGGAACACATCCGGAAATTCTCGCACCACAGGTATATCATCGGCACCCGAAGTATCACTCTTTGTCGTCACAACATGCGTCAGATAGCCCTGGCATCCCTTCTGTAGAAGCTTCGTAGCGGCAAGTGAAGAAATTACTTCAGGTAGCGAACCGTCGCGCTCTCCCTGAAAAGTAACCTCCGGCAAACCCGGACTTCGCAGAATCACCCGCCTACTACAACAGTCGATGAGCGAACCGTGCTCAGTCAACCAATCCATTCCCAAGATAACATCAAAGTCATGGATATCCATAAGGATTAGATCAGCTAGCAGATCTACATCCTCCACCCTTACTGGGCATCTCCGGATCACCTGATTCACTATGTACACAACGCCCATCGGTGTACCAACACCCATTTCACTATCCAAGGCTGACACCTCGCGATCTAACATACCCGCACAACTTTTTGAAATAAAAGAATGAGTAGCCCCAGCATCCATTAACACCCGTACAACAATATTTGAGATATGAAGAGTACCTGTAACCACACCAGGGGCTGACCTCGCCTGCTGCTGAGTCACTGCAAAAACACGAGCTCTGGGTCCCGCAGTCTGTCCGCGCCCACGCGCGCCACGCTCAGCACTCTGTCCTCGGCCTCTGGAAGGGTGAGAAGCCGAACTCTGTGTCACACTAACACCTTTAGTCTCGTTGTTCCTTGACAGTAAAGGGTAATCTCAGGCATAGTGGCCCGCTCCTCCACAAGCAAAGCAATTAACTGTCCTCGGTCCATCCCAAGACCCTCCTGATGCACCACTCCAAGCCTGATGCTGTCCAGAACTGAATCTCGATCCGCCCCTCTGAGAGTTCCTGTCAGGACCCACCCCGGTTTCACCCCGAAACCCGAGGTAAATCCCGCTCCCGTCTGACTCCCCGACACAAAACTCAAGTAAAACTCACTCAAACCCGGTCAAACGCAGGAGTAATTACAAAATATCCCAACCTTATCGTTTACAGAGCATAGCACTAAATTACAAAGAAAATAAAAACCGATAAAGTACACGCACACAGAAGCCTTTCAACTCTTCTAGGATCCCTCACGTCACTTCTATGCCTCGGACACTGCCTCGACGTCAAGACCCCGCGCTAGCTCCACAACCTGGAGGGCAATTTAAAACAGAAAATGTGAGTGGACCAGAAAGTACAAAAAATTCAATACCACTTTATATGAAAACCAAGTTTAACCCTCCGTTTTGAAACCACATGCATAACCAACAGTTATAAACACATTTATAAAAGAATCATTCTTAAACATCATAAGAAACCATAACACTATAAAATATCATAAGAAACCACAACATGAGTATCAGAAAACTGTATCATAAACCATGAACATTAACTCGTAAATGTCCCGATCAAACCTGCTGGATCTATCCGAGTCTTTAAACTCCCGAGTCTTTAAACTCAATCCAGGCCTTAATCATATCCGAGTCTTTAAACTCCCGAGTCTTTAAACTCAAGGCCTACGGGGGAAAAATCAATATATCCGAGTCTTTAAACTCCCGAGTCTTTAAACTCAATCCGGGTCTTTAAACCCAATCCGGCCGGTCCCCCGTCACATATATCCGGGTCTTTAAACCCAATAACCAGATCCAGCAAATCCAATCCCAAAACCATTTGAAAACCATTTACCAATCTACATCCAAACCCGAATCCGAAATCACTGGTCCGATGCCCTTCCCGGCATTCAGAACCGTGATTCCGAACCCAAATCCGGAAAATATCCATTTTCATACCAAAACCCCATGTAATCACAAATCACATTTCATAACCCATATATCATTATTAGAAAACCTTTATCGGTGGAAATCCCCAAAGGTGGCATCAAAATCCGAAAACCAACATTTTCTCGAAAAACGTGCCAAAACCGTCTTTTTCTCGAAAAACGTGCAAACACATAAAATCATCATTTCATATTCAATAAACATAGATTCATGATTAAAACCATAAAACCATTATAGAAAACAGTTATGCATGTTCAAGTTTAGAGAAAGGGTCCACTCACAGTACTGAGCCCTACTCGCGTCCCGAACGTCCAGCCCGTTCCTCGGCTTCCTCGGGAAATCCCGATCCTGTCAAACACCGTCAAATTACGTTACTAGTACGTCTATGAACACTCACCTAAATGCCCTCAAAAATCCCCGGACCAAAGACTTAAAACCCCGGGACCCTACACATTCACCCTCGCGGAACTACACTCAAACGACTTCCGATTGACCCGAAACCAACTCCATTAAACTCAACACAACTCCTAGATCAAAAGTCAAGTTGACCGTTTTCCCATCCGCCGCCGCACGCGCCCCCACGCGCCGTCCAAAGTGGCTGCGCGTGGCCCTCACGCGCTGCTACAGTACCACCTCCTTCATCAGACAAACCCGGTTCGCCACAGTGGTCTGCAACTCAGACCGGCGTCAGCGGTTCTCCGCCGTACCTGCACGATTTCCTTCCCTTTCTTCACCTAAAGCTTCGTCCAACCTTACTCTAAGCATCCCCATCCTCCAATCACCTCGACACAGCCTCCTACCCGTCGTCTCAAGCTCGAAATCAAACCTCCCCAAAACTCTGTTTCACGATCCGACCACCCAGCTCACCACCCTTCACGGTGGCTTCACCAAACGCTTCCCTGAACCTCACTGAACCCAGACCAACCTTCCTATACCGTCGACTCACCCCCAAACTCGTCGACTTACCGTTCGAAGTTCACTGCCGAAACAGAGTAAAAGAAACCCATCTTCGACTGAGCTCCGCCGTGTACGGCCCCGTCACGGCGACCACCCAAATCGACACCTAGGACCTCCCTAATCACTACCCTAACCTCCAATCCTCTCGACTCTCAGCCCAGAGTCACGACTTCCCAAATGAAATTCCACGGGAAAACAGAGCAGGAAGACTTACCCTTCGATTGCAGCTCCGCCGTGCGCACTGCCGCCTACCACGGTGGTCGTTAGACTCCCTGCAACCTCCTCAGCCTCTCCTTGTCTTGATTTGAACCGCCTCACGGCGTAGCCACCACCAAACGTTCACGGCCTCCCTGTTTCCCCCAATTCTTCTCCTCACCTCCGCCGTGCCGCCGTGCACAATTGCACTGCCAAAACACGACCAGCAGCTCCTCCTTGCTTCACTGTCACTCTCACAACTCACTAGTCACTCACCCTTGCACCCAGATCGGTCGATTTCCCCTCAAGCTCTCACTCTGTTTCTCTGTGTATCGAAGCACCCGAATGCATAGCACGGTTGCACCCCAATTATTTGGGCCGTGAATGCACAGGATTCCACCAGAATCCTCTACACACATGCCATGTGTCACCATCCACTCCACACACTCCCACCTGGCCTAATCCCAGCCGTCCATTCCTTTCCTCTGTGCACAAATCCCAATGTGCCACAATGACCAAAATACCCTCATGTTTTACTCATTTTACGGTTTTACCGAAACTTCCTAGACCCGTAACTCTCGCCTCGTAAGTCCGATGAACACGTGCCGCCTGTCATCGAACTCAGGACGACAAGAACTATCTAACCATCCTAGGTCAACCTACCAAAACTCGATTAATCAAAAAGTCAACTTTTCCCCCTATGTTATCAAAATTACGATAATACCCTCGACCTTCCGAACATCACAACTTCCTCCTCGGATGTCGGAATCAAACATACCACATGTCTACAGGTTCATGACGTCCTAAACTACGTCCTGGTCACTGGTAAATCCCCAATTGACCACCCGAAGTAAAAGTCAACATTTCTGCCCAACCCAGGGGCAAAATCGTCATTCTAAGTTCCCGGACCCCTCGGGACCACCTACCCACTGCTTAACCTCAATAATCACACCTTAATCACTCTACTAATCCCAATTCTCGGGACGGGTTGTTACAGTTCCCATGTCGACCTGACCAGCCACGACCACGTAAAGATGAGGGTGCTCCTCGGTAATTTCCCCCCTTAGAGATCTTTGGGCCGGTTGGTCCAGGATGTGGACGATCCCGGCGCTGCCCCTCGCCTGATGATTGTCGCGCCTGGTGTGCCGCCAGACTGGCCTCGACACGAACTGCAGCGTCGACCATGTCCCTCAGAGTCGCGTAACTAGTAGCCGTCACACTTGCCCGTAACTCTCCTCGGAGTCCCAACTCAAATCTTTGACATTTTCCCTCCTCAGTACTCACGAAGGCTGCGGCAAAACGGGAAAGCTTCCCGAAGGTCTGCTCGTAATCTGCCACGGACATATCTCCCTGTTCCAGCCGCAGGAACTCTGCCTCTCGTGCCATGCGTAATGAACGCGGGTAATACTGATCTAAGAATCGGGCACGAAAGACCTCCCATGTGGTGGTGTGAACAGTCCACCCGGACATCTCAAGACCATGCCACCATTGATAAGCCCCGCCTTCGAGTAAGAAGGCCGCCAATGCCACCCGCTCGCCGGGTGGGCAGTGCATCACGGTGAAGATTCTTTCCCATTTCGCAATCCACTCATGGGCATCCTCGGGGTTTGATCCCCCGCTGAACGGTGTGGCTCCCAACCTTTGAGCCCGCTCAATGCTAGCACATTCCATCTCTCTCGCGATTTCCTCGTCAGTTCGTGTTTGAGGAATTCTCCTTGGAGGCATAACCCGCTGTTAAGAGGCATAGATTAGATACTGACATCTTTTAAACTAAGTACTGACCACTAGTCTAGCATGCTGACCACAACCTAGTGCTCTGATACCAAGTTGACAGGACCCGCCCCGATCCCCCTGGGACCACCCGGGACGTGCCCTGCTCCCGTCTGACACCCGACATTAAAATACCAAAAATACCCTTATTGAAGATAAAATGCATAAAGAAAATCCATAGTTAAGTCATACATAGCACGCCACACAAATACTCAAATACAAATAGTGTCAGACAAGGGATGGTTCCCGAATACAGTTTATTGAGCACGACTCTAGACACACTACGTGCCAACCTACCCAGCAGTAGGGTTCAGGTACGCAACGTAAACCTATGCCTCTTCCTCCTCGGGATCCTCCTCCTCCTCCTCGGGATCCTCCTCCTCGATAGCACTACCTGGAGGGGTAGTAAAACAACAAAGGTGAGTGGGCCGAAACTCAAGGTTTACAAAGTAGTTTACCATTTCAAAAACATATAGCTTTTCCCCTCCGTTTTCCGAAAAGACATGCATAGTATCATAAACCACAAAACCATATAGTCATAAGCAGAATAATATCAACATAATATAATCTTAGTCACTGCACTATACATCCCAACCCTGACATCCCAGATGCCTGATGTCCCAGACGCCCGATAAGGTCACAGTCTCAAGGCTACGCGTGCCACCCGGGGTCTCAATCCCGAGTCCAAATCCCGAACCTAGTCCGAGCATGGCATTCTAGATGCCTGACGTCCCAGACGTCCAATAGTAGCAATCCTGCTCCTGAGTCACTCTACGGTCCGGTCCCTCCGTAGAATGACTCCTCACAGGCAATGCGCCGTGACCACTCCGGTGTACCTACATCCGGAGGAGATAGAATCCTAGGGTAGATCCATACAGTGCAGTACCACAGATAATATCGAGATCCATTATATATATATATATGACTCCAAACCATTCATAAACAACCAGACGGGTCTCATGCCCAAACATCGTAATACGTGCCATAAATCATACACAAGATAAACAGATACTTTTACTTGAATCACATATAGATATAGTAGAAAGTAAAACAGTTATGCATGCCGAAGTTTAGTGAAATCAAAGGCCCACTCACAGTACAATCCCGCTGCAATCCCGAGCGTAAAGCCCCGTCCAAGGGTTAAAGTACAATTCCTGTCATGCCCAAAACATACGTAAAGGTCACTTTAAGTCCCTACTAAACAACTAAGAAACCCTAGACTGAAACCGGCCCGGGAAAGCCGTCCGAACACGCTTCCCAAGGCGTCAAACCCTAATTTGACCAACTTAACGATCTCCGATCGACACGAAACCACCGCCATTGGATCCGTATCGTCGAAACCTTGAAAATGGCACTGGTCCCACACAAAATACTGTTCACACGCGCCCCCCACGCGCCGGTCAACCCTCTGGTCAACAGTGCTATAGTGATGTTGACGTCAGCATGACGTCACTGCTGACGTCAGCATGACGTCATCACTGACAGTGTCAGAGGACACGTGTCAACAACCCATTGGTCCCTGGTCCGACAATATTCTGACATGATGATGTCATCATGACGTCACTGCTGACGTCAGCATGATGACGTCATCAGCTACAGTAACCGGGTCTGAGAACCGGGTCACCGCAGACCCACGGTTCGACCCGACCAGTTCTCATCAACCCGACCACCAAAATCAATGGGATTTGTTCCTATGAACTCGTCTGAACATGTTCTATGGCTCTGTGTAATCAAAACAGGTTTTTAAGTTCGAGAAACCACCTGAAAAACGACGGGGAACTGGCTGCCGGTTCTGGTTCGTCTTCTCCGGCGAGCCGTCACGCTTCCAGCCACAAACTCTGGTCCAAAATGCTCGTCTAGTCCCCTAGGTTAAGTCTCAAAAACAACCAAACAAGTTTAACGTTAAAAACGGACGGTTCGAGGTAGGGAAGGAAAATCGGCCGTCTCGGGTTTGCAGTCTTACCGCCGCCGTGTCGCCGCCGTGGGCTGCCCAGTCCAGTCCTAAGCCGTCCAGAGGTCACACTGATCCTAACCCTACGTTTGTTCGAGCCCAGAAGTCGTGGTTTGGATGGTTGGATGGTTTTGGGCTGCACGGGTTCCTCTCGGGTTTGTGGGTTTTCCGGGTTGCGCCGCCGTCCGTGGTGGTGGTGATGGCCGTCTGGAGGTGGCTGAGAGGTAGGCTGGTGTGTGGGTTGAGGCTGAGGGGTGGTGTGATCGCTGGTGTGTTTGTGCAGAGAGTGAGAGGTTGCACGGTTTAGGAAGAAATGAAAATGTGGGAGTATGGTTTGATGAGTTTAAAACAGAATAGGCATTAGAAACCAACGGCTAGGATTGAGTCTGACTTAAGGATGAAAGGTGAGGATTTAAGGAAATTAAATTAATTAATTACTCTAAAGGCAGACATAGATCCAGATTGTTGGGGATGATGTGGATGGGGTAGATGAGTGACATGTGTCACTCATCAAGGGTCCAGATTGATTGGGTTAAAGTAAATCAGATTCTAATATTTTATTATTATTTTAAGTTCCGAGTCTCGGTTAGTTCGGTTACGTTCTTGACCATAACTTTTTCGTCGTAAGTCCGATATCGGCGTGCCGCCTGTCTACGGATTCGTATCGACGAGACCTAGGTAACGGTCATTGGCCCTCGTCCGTTGGACTTCCCGGGTCAAAAGTCAACATTTGGCCCCCAAATGGCCAAATTACCAAAATGCCCCTCGACTTCCGAACGTCACAACTTCTTCCTCGAACGTCGGAATCGAACGTGCCACCTGCCTATGAACTCGTGACGTCCTAAACTACGTCACGGTCACGTGTCAAAGTCCTAAATACTTCCCGAGGTAAAAGTCAACTTTTCCCCCCCTCAGGGGCAAAACGGTCATTTTACAATAAAATAATAATTACGAAAGTTCGGGTCGTTACATTGCACACCTCCTCCATCGGTCCTTGCGCACTCTAGATGCCCCGTTTGGGCAGTGGCTCTTGGTTATCCCTTGTCTGACACCCCTTGTTGGACGGGAGCAGGGCACATTCCACGGTAATCCTAGGGGGATTGGGATGGGTCCTCTCAGCGATCCAATCGCTTGAGGTTAACAAATCCAGCAAACAATATCTAAATCGACGTATATTTTATCACAACGGCATCAACCCAAAACAATTGACTCTAGGGCACTATGCCCAAATCCCAGTTTTCCAAAACCATGATAAAATCAATAACCAGGAATCATAGGTATAATATACTCAAACCATTCATTATACAATACACATAACCATAATCATAATCAGCACATAGCATGCCATAAAATTAGTAAAAACATATATTTAATCATGCATCAGAGTTATGAAAGAAAATGTCCACTCCTAATACCGCTACTCGCTCAACATACGAGCCATAAGCTAATCGGAAGCCTCCAGGACGTCCGGGCATGTCAAAGTCATACCGAGGATCAATAACAATCTATATAAGTCCATACAATAAACCCTCAAAAACCCTGGAACCGAAAACGCATCCCGAACATGCTTCCCGAGGAAAAAAACCCTCCAAAACACCAACTAAACAATCTTTGATCAACATGAAACTACCACCATTGGATTCAGAATGTCGAGACCTTTTGAACAAGATTGGTTTGACCTTGAAATTCGTGCCCACGCATCGGTCAAAGTTTGGTCAATGTTGATGTCGATGCTGACATCACTGTTGACATCACTGCTGACGTCACCTACTAACGTCAGCCTAACATCTGACAACCTGACAACTCCTGACATGACATGACCCATCCCAATCCCCCTGGGATTAACGTGAGATGTGACATGCTCTCGTCTGACACGAAGTGTCAGACAAGGGATAATACGTACCTCAGCCCATACGGGGCTCCCAGAGCGCGCCAGGATCGATGGAGGAGTGCGATGTCTTGGTCTCTGCTATAGCCCGCATCCGTGATCAACCTGAAGGCCATCAAAACCATTCAGAACTGTGAGTGGACGAAAATCAATAAATTCATAAAAACGCATTTCATAAAGATAAATTATGCCCTTCACTAAAAAGTATGCATGCATCGAAAATCAGTAATCAAAACATTTTCTCAAATAAGCCATTAGGGTCTTAGCCCAAAAACCGTAAATCCAAAACCAAGTAGGCCACTTCCGAAACCCACAAACACAAATCCAACTGAAAAACCATTTCATAGATCCAATAGTCCACAGTTACCACATAACCATCTCCAGCATCCCAGATGCCTAGCGTCCCAGACGCTTGACGTCCCAAATGTCATATCTCAAGGTAATAAGCAACGCATGCTACCTGGGGTCTCTCCGGGTCAATATATCTGACATCCCAGATGTCTGACGTCCTAGACGTCTAATCATAGCATTCCTGCTCCAGAGTCACTATATGGTCTGGTAGCTCCGTATAATGACTCCTCGCAGGCAATGCACCGTGACTTCCCCAGTGTCCCAGACACTTGGAAAAGACCATCACATTTCCTCGTATCAAGATGCTATATGGAAAAAAGTTTTACAAAGTTATTTGAAAACATCTCAAAGGGCCCTACCCGAAATCTCCATAAAACATCACAAATCCATTCAGGGTCCCCGAGCCGAAATCACGTTTATGAAACATGGGGTCCCAGACCCAAAATCACATTTATAAAACTCAACTGGGCCTCATGCCCGATTTTGTAGACCACTGGGCCCCCGACCCGATCACATGACTCAAAAGGGTCTCAGCCCAGTTTCGTAAACCAACTAGGCCCCTGGCCCGATCACATAATTCAAATGGGTCTCATGCCCGAATTCATCTTTCCAAAACCAAAATCATGCCATGGAACCATAATTAGACTCATAATCACATAACCATAGCATAAACTCATAAACCTCGAAAAACGTGTAAATACGGGATTACCTCGAAATATGTGCCATTATGTAAACCACCAGTGCCACAATCATCATCATCATAGAAATCACGTATGTAAAACATATAAAATAGTTATACATGCATCACAGTTTAGAAAACGAAGTCCACTTACAGACCGTCCTATGCTGCCTCTTTGATACGCGTGCCAAAAGCCCTCCCGGGCCCCATCACTAACATCGGGACTTCCAAACCTGTCCAAATCACACTAGAGGGTTACTAACCTCTTCATTAACCTCCTACAAAAGCCCCGTAATTTTTCTGAATTTTTAACTATTTTTAAACTCGTTCCTAAACCTTCGGACACCCCGAAACATATCGAGACGATGTCCAATCGACACGAAACCAGTCCCAAAATGTTCGTTACATCGAATAGATTAAAAGTCATGTTCACAACATCCCCAAAATTCCCACCACGCGCTGCCACAAGCGGCTGCGCGTGAAGCCCACGCGCGACAGCACTGTTCATCGTCAAGCTTGGGTGAACACGGTTCACCTGGTTTTTCGGTTCGACCGAACCGACGAACCAATCCGGCCGGTTCTCAGCCAATATCCAACCATTTTCCATTCTTTTAATTCATAATGGTTCCTAATATCCTTCCTTATTGATTTACCTCCTTAAAACTCAGGAAAAATAATCAAAACTAACCTCCATAGATCGACCATGGCGACGGTCCCTGCAACTAACTTCTGCCGTCGACTCTGGCCGTCCCAACCCTCGAAAACAATCTCAATCAAGTCGCCTTGGTACTAGGTCTCCATAGAATCGAAAGGACTCAAAACATCAACCCAAAACTCAGCTTTAAATTTTGAAAATAAAAATGGGTTCTCGGGTTTGGTTTGACTCACCCCCGCCGTGGACCGCTGTGGGCCTCCGTCCTCGTCATTCTCAGTCTCTCATTATTCCTCACACAATGTGTGGATGTAAGTACGGTTGTGGAGTGGTGTATCGTGTGTTTTGCTTAGGGAGGAGAAGAATGGTGCTCGGGTTGTTTGAAAAAGAAAATATGGTGAGGCTGATGATGGTACAGAGAAGGGAGATGGACGGTAGAGATGTGAAGTAGGGAAAGGTAACCAATGTATTAGATGAGATGAAGGGTGAAGATGAGAAGTGAGGGATTAATTAATTAATTAATTAATGACCAATAGACAAAGATCCACAAAATAGGGAAAGGTAACCAATGGGATGAGTGACTTCTCACTCATCCAAGGGCCCCACACAAAATATCAGCCAATAAGATTAAAGTCTCGAGACGTAAATCTCCGATTTTGCTCCCGTGACCATAACTTCTCCGTCCGATATCCGATTTTGGCGTGCCGCCTGTTTATGGATTCGTATCGACCCGATCTACATAACAATCCTCGGCCATCGGACCTGCCGGGTCAAAATGGTCAATATTTTACACTTCTAGGGGCAAATTGGTCATTTTACACTGTCTGTTCGATTCCACTAAACTAATCACCGATTAGTCATCCTAAATCCGTAATTAATTAATAGATAATCCCGATATTCGGGACGGGTCGTTACATGACAGCCTGCCATGTGGCTCCGCCTTATTGGTGCCACGTGTCACCCTCTAACACGTGCCAGACGTCAGCCTCTGCCACGTCACCTCTAACACTCTTTGACAGTTCGCCACGTGGCACCAACCCTGGTTTGCCACGTGGCCTAACAAGATGATGTGGCTTCCCCCATCATCATCGTCAATCTCTCGCGGGTTGACCCGCGACGACTGTAATAGGTCACTCGACCAGAATCGCGATCCGGTAAGTTCTTCCTCGTCTCTCCACCATTTCACTGCATTCTTTCACCAAAATACTCGTAATCTACCCAAGAATAGATTGATGGCATTAAAATCGAGAAAACTTACCTGTAGAGCCTCCAACCGAGCTCGAAACTCACGGTCTAACTTCGAGCCAACTCCCAAGGTTGTTCTATCGTCCGTTTTTCTTCATTTTTATCCCGGTGAGCTCGTCCAAACTCAAGGAATAAAACCCAGAAATCAGAATCAAGTTCCATATGTCCAAACCAAAATTCCATTTTGAAACTTACTAGTTACCTAGTTTTTCGGGTTTCCGGCCAGCCATCATGGCTCCAGCGTCCACCGCCGTCTCTCTCCATCTCTCAACCTCACTTTCAGCCTCTCTCAAGCAGCCCTACTGCAAAAGCAAAGAAGAAAGGGGGAAAGGGTGACAGGACGTGTCCCAAAAGGACTTTGATAACCGTGTCTGGTCCTGCTCTCGTCTGACATGTCAATTGAAGTTTTGAAACTACCCTCAGTACTTGCCAAATAAGGGATAACTGAACTGATTCCCACTCATGCCGCCGCCTCTTGATCAGCCCCAGTTTGCGTGCCACGGCTTGGAGGGTCATTAAAACATAAAAGGTGTGAGTGGAAAAAAAATAACATCGTTTGAAAATACATTTCAAAACAACTCTTTTTTACCTTCCAGTTTATCAAACATGCATGCATAGAGTCAAACATAAAAACAACCGGCCCTCAAGCCAAAACACATGAAAATCATCTGGACACAAAAACAATCTTAACACAATTCCATACTTAAAACTCAGGCATAACACATCTAACAATTCAGGAATTACACATCCGAGGTTTTTCTGGGCATTACATATCCAGACTTACTGGGTATGACACATCCGGTTTCTCAGGGAATTACACATCCGGTCATTTTGAAACATATCGGGAATTACGGATCCGAGCTAACCCGGGAATTACACATTCAGGTTTTCCCATGCATTACACATCCGGGGCACTGAACAGAAATTCAAAACATTAGTTTCAAAACCATCTTTGACTTAAAACCTAGTTAAAACCATTTCCAACGGGGTCTCAAGCCCGAAACATCATTTTCAACAGGGTCTCAAGCCCAAAACATCATTTCACGGGATCCGTACAATCACAACCCAAAATACCACTTCCACACAAATCTATAAAATCACATCTGGAAATCATTAAATAATCCATTAAATCATTCTTGACTCACATTTGAAGTCAAAACACCATTTTCAAACCCGGGCCTAGCCCAAAACATAGCTTTTACCATTCTCGTAAATCGTGCCCCAAAACTGATTATATAATCCATAAAATCAACAAACAATCATATCGAATCATCATGTAATCATTGCAACTCAAATCATGTAACAAATCATGGAAAACATTTAACTATGCATGCATATCAGTTTATAAAACAAACGTCCACTCACACACGCGATCACAGTGCCACCAATCCCTGCCAGCAAGTGACAGGTGTCACTAAACTGTAATTCCACTGGTGAGTCATCAAAGCAAGTAAAAAGACCGATTTACCCCCTAAGGTCCAAAATTAGGACAATACCCCTCACCATTTTAGACCCATAACAAATCCATCTGAACTCCGATTTTGACGTGCCGCCTATCTACAGACTCAGGGTCTCGAGACCTATGCAACGGTCTTCACGAAATGTCCAAAAAATGTCCCAAGTAAGAAGTTAATTTTTGCCCCACAAACCAAGGGTAAAGTCGTCATTTTCTTCTAAAATTTCCAAAATTTCCTTTTCAAATTTTCGAGTCGTAAAAATTTGGTATCAGAGCCCAACCACGGCTTGAATTAAGAGTGCCAGCGAGGATGCTGGGCCCCAATAGGGTGGATTGTGAGGACCCGTGCTTTGGAGGCATGGTTAACAATCCCACATCGCTAGGAGGATCTTGGGGATTCGCCTTATATGTGTGGGCGCGCATCTATCCAGCATGAGGACTTTTGTGAGCTCACTGGTTTTGGATTCCTAGGGAACTCCAAAGTTAAGCGAGTAGGGGCTGGTGCAATCCCAAGATGGGTGACCCACTGGGAAGTTGCATGAAAGCTCCCGAGAATAAAACCGTGAGGGCTGGGCCCAAAGCGCACAATATCCTATTGGAGAAGGTCGGATCGTGACAAAGGGTGTTCTCGGGTGTGTGGGTTTGAAAATGGGCGTGAGAAAGAGAAATGTGATGATGCATGGATATAGGAAGATGGGCCAATCCATTGGTCCTAGACAAGATATTTTGGGCTCCATAACAAACAAACAACAAAACATCTTCCTCGATAAATGTGCACCGTAATATCGCCTAAATTTTTTGGTGACTAGTAAAATACCTGTCCGATGTCCAAACTCGACGTGCCGTATTTCCATGTAATCAAAATTTCTCGATCTACGTATTGGGCCTCAATCAAGGTCCAAATAACATTTTCGAGTCAAAAGTCAACATTTTCCCCATCTAGAGGTAAAATCGTCGCTTCGCCTCGACTAATCCCAATTAGTCTCGATGATTTCCCAATAATTCTGTAAATTCTGGGTCGGGATGTTACAATTCTACCCCCTTAAATAATTTCATCCGCGAAATTCACACTAACCCAAATCGAAACTGCAGACAACCAATCCTGCCTCCAACCCGAGGCTCCCTCGTGTCCACATATATGTCAGGACCCAACCCTTCTCGGTCAGGACCCAACTCATCTAGCATAATATTGTATGCTTTGGGCCTCCTTGCCCTTGCCCTCGCCCTCACGGTTTTGTTTTCGGGAGCTCACGGTGCAACTTCCCATGGGGTCACCCATCATGGAATTGCACCAGCCTCAACTCGCTTAACTTTGGGGTTCCAACCGAACCCAAAGCCACTAAGCTCCTAAAAGGCCTTGTGCTAGATAGGTGTGTGCCTACACCTTTAAGGCACACCACCACTCCCCTCCTAGACCATTCCCCCCTCATAGGAATGTGGGATCATTCACCGTTCCCTCTAGGACATGGGTCTTACAATCCACCCCCTTAGGACCCAGCGTCCTCGCTGGCACACTTCCCGGTCGGGGTATGGCTTTGATACCATTTTGTCAGGACCCGACCCTCCTCGGTAAGGACCCAACTCATCTAGCACGATATTATCCGCTTTGGGCTTTCTTGCCCTTGCCTTCACGGTTTTGTTTTCTGGAGCTCACAGTGCAACTTCCCAAGGGGTCACTGTAACACCCCGGACATTCGAGGACTTTAATATTGTAATTTAATGTATCAATTGACGTTTTTACCCTTGTTAATGGTATGGCCAAATTGTTGACTTTTTGATTGGTGGGTCAAATGGACCTTGACCAATGACCGTGACGTAGTTCGGGAGGTCACGAGTTCATAGACAGGTGGCACGTCCATTTCGGACGATCAGGGAAAAAGTTATGACTATCGGAAGTTCAGGGGCATTACCGTAATTGTGAGGGTTAGGGCGAAAATGTAGACTTTTCGTTTAACAATTAATTTTCACACGACTCCAGGACCGATAGGTAGGTCTCGACGTCCTGAGTCCGTAGATAGGCGGCACGCCGGAATCGGACTTCGTATGGCTGAGTTACGGGTCTAGAAAGTGAAGGGCAGTTTGGTGATTATTTGAACCAGGGGCATTTTGGTCTTTTTGCCCTGGTTACTGTAGCAAACCGCGGGGGTCATGGGCGGCACCACCATGTGCGGTGGCTCTGAGTACGATTTGTTTACTGGTGAGTGTGGGTTGGAAAGTATTGATTGTTTAAACCTTTTTTAAGCATCAAACGTGGTCTGATTCTTCCAGCTACACGATCAAATTGATTAATCAAAATTCGAAGCTTTCGGGGGACAAATTTCAGTGGAAAAATTGGACACCCACGAGCCTCTGGGACGGCTTGAATTTGTTTAAAACTGATTAGGACATGAGTGAGCATCACTCTGATGCAGAGATAACTGAGAACGGGTGAGGAAAACCAGAGAAGCCATTTCTGGAAAAATTGGAGGGAAAATCGGGTTTTGATTTCTGGTGACTGTTGGACCAAACCAAGGCCTGGTTTAGTCTTCTGGGAGTGTTTGGAACTCAACCGCATCGAAATCGAAGGCCATCAGCCACGGCTGAGCTGGGACGGTGACTGCTATTTTCAGGGAATCGCAGAGCTTGGGACGACGACCTTCAGGTACTTTCAGACACAATTGATTGTTCATTTTGGTTCGTTTTGATCCTGTTATACTTCCTGTGAAGTTAATTGGACAATGGGTTTGAAACCAGTGAGTTCTGGTGATTGACCCGTTTGGATGATCACGGGTTGAGGGGCCGTTTAAGGATTGGTTTTGGATAATTAATAACTCAGAACTTAAATTAGATGTTTAAATAACATGTTAGGATCAAATTGGATTGAAATCAAGTAGGAATTGACGGGTAATTAACCGGGTCAAGCCGCGGGTGGCAGGCCCGAATTACAGACAAACGGGTGAAGGTGCTGACACTGTACTGTAGCTACAGTGTCAGGCGCGTGACTTTCACGCGCAGCCACTTTGGGCGACGCGTGAGGGCGCGTTGGGGCTTATCTCCGATCACGATCAACATGACTTTTATTCCTCTCATCATTCTGAACAATTGTGGTGAATTAACCATGTTGATCTGAGATAGTTTGAAGGGTCAGGTTAGGGTCGGTTGCCTCGGGAAACGTGTTGACGGTTTCCCCGAACCGGCTTCTGTTTCGAACTTTCTTTTGAATAAATATTAAGGACTTGTAGTAACCCTTACGTGTGAATTGAACTGACAGGAATTGTACGATATTCTCGGTACAGGTCCGTACGCGCAGATTCGCAGCGGAATCGTACAGTGAGTGGGCCCGTTTTCATTAAACCCTTGCATGCATAAATGTTTTCTGATTTACTTATATGTTCACATGCTGGAATCTATAAATGGTTTTGATGATATTGAGATTTCGGTTATGGCACGTTTCACGGTATTTGGGCATGAGACCCGTTTGATGAAACGTAACGATCGGTTCAGATTTTACCTATGTATACATATATGTTTGCATGTGGATATCAATAAAATGTATTTGGTACTGCACTGTATAATATCCTTCCATATTACATTGTCTCCTCCGGATGAGGTACCCCGGAGAGGTCACGGACGTCTAGAACGTCCAGCGTCTACGACGCTAAGCATCGGGGATGCTGTAACCGAACAGGGTTCGGGGATTGAACTCGGAATTGAGACCCGAGTGGCACGCGTAGCCTTGTGATTGTGACCTTATTGGACGTCAGGGACGTCAGACATCAGGGATGTCGGATTGGAATGTATAGTGCAGTGGCTAAAATTATGGTTATGGTTTTATTACATGCCTTATGATTCATATTATATTAATTATGATTTTAAATGATGTTGCATGCATGTTTGGAAAAAGGAGGGGTAAATTATATGTTTTACTTATCAAACGATTTTATAAACTTGAGTTTCGGTCCACTCACCCTTAATGTTTTTGGTAACCCCTCCAGGTCGCGATACTGAGGTAGAGGAGGAACCTGAGGCTGAGGCATAGATCTACTTCTGCGTACCTGAACCCATGTTGGGTGGTGTACCCGCAGGTTTACTTTAGAGTCGTGCTCGCAAACTTGTAATTTTGGATTTCATCCCTTGTCTGACATCTGTTTAATTCGGATTTGTTGTATGACTTTAATTTGATTATTTATGCATTTGAGGTTTTGAGGTCAAAACTGGTATGAATTATTGGGTGTCAGACGGGAGCAGGGAACGTCCCCATATGGTTCCAGAGAGGATCGGGGCGGGTCCTGTCAGTCACCCATCATGGAATTGCACCAGCTTCAACTCGCTTAACTTTGGGGTTCCAACCGAACCCAAAGCCACTGAGCTCCCAAAAGGCCTCATGCTAGATAGGTGTGTGCCTACACCTTTAAGGCACACCACCACTCCCCTCCTAGACCATTTCCCCCTCATAGGAATGTGGGATCGTTCAGCGTTCCCTCTAGGACACGGGTCTTACATATATGTCCAAAATCCACCCATAGTACAAATCAGAATCAAACATCACCTAACGTTAATTACAGTCCAATGGTGAATGCCGAATCTTGGCTCAAACTTAGTGACCGTACTCGATAAGAGAGTGGTCACACTGCCACTAAAACTCCAAAACTCAACTCCCAAACCTTGCTCAAGGCATCGACACTTGTCGACCTCACCAACCATTCACACTGGTGCACTCAAAACCCAGTCTGACGTCTCTGCTCCCACTGAGCAATTACAAGTCATCTGTCACTTGACGGTCTCCAATTGTTAACCATTACCCAAAAAACTGTCATGACTAGCTGGTAACTCATCGGCTCCACTGTCTCCGCCCAAGTCACTATCGGAAACTCGACTCGCTCTAAAGTCCTTTTGTGGTACCTCATCTCACTTAAAGAACAATCATATTGTTTTGACTCCTCTCGAAACCTCATCTAGTACCTCACTCATCCAGAGTGTATTTTGACCACGTCGAATACTTGCTCTAGTCGAGAAGATAACAAATCATTTTAACTAGGGTTCCTCTTGCCAACCATGGCCCTGAGCTCCAAGATCGCACAATAACTGAACCCTTTATAGCCTCTCTCTTCTAGATCATAGTATTCGATGCCCGATCCTAGTATACTAATGAAATGTCAACCTCAGATCCAATCTGATTAGCATATTGCGTCTATCTCGGATCAAATCTGACTATCGTACCACATCAATCTCATATCCAATCAGACTATCGTACCACGTCAATCTCGGATCCAATTTGACTATCGTACCACATCAATCTCGGATCCAATCCTACTATCGTATGGCTACCATGCCTGACACGACCCAACCCCAATCCCCCTCGATTAAGGAATAAGCCATGCTCCCGTCTAACCCATGTGCGACACGAAGGGTAAACACCTCTTTAACCTCCCATGTAACATGTAAGCCAGACAAGGGATACCCAGGTGAACCGTCCAAAAGAAACTTTCTGGTTTCCCAGAGTGCGCAGAAACCACCGTGGATCGCGTGTGTGATGTCTCAGTCTCAATAATAACAGCTCGCGCCGTATCAACTTGAAGGGCATCGAAAAATAGAAAAGAATGTGAGTGGACGAAAATACATAATAAGTTCAGAAAACATTTTTCTAAGAAAAGACATTCATGCCCTCCATTTAAAACCAATGCATGCATATGAAAACCATTTCATTTCAAACATAAGAAAACCGTTTGTGAAAATCGAAATCATTTCCTTTCCTTCAAATCCCGGGTCTCAGCCTAAAACATCTGAAAACCATTTGAAAACCATCATCATATCATATAAATCCAAAACCATATCAAAACATATTGCAACCAATCAAACCTGCTGGATCTCAACCAAGTCTTTAAACTCAATATATATTTGAGTCTTTAAACTCAACATGCCTTTCAATATCCGAGTCTTTAAACTCCAGAGTCTTTAAACTCAATAGGCCTCTGGGGGAAATCACAATAACCGAGTCTTTAAACTCACCGGATCTTTAACCCAAATCACATATCCGGGCCCGCCCCCGTCACAATCAATCACCGGGTCTTTAAAGCCAAAACCAGATTCAATAAATCCAATGCAAAACCATTTTAAAATCCTTTTTTCAAAATCCATTTCCAAATTCGAATCTGAAATCATCATTTTGAAACCCGAATCCAAATCCAAAAATCATATTAAAACCGAAATCCGAAATCATATTTTATCAAAATGGGACTCACGTCCGAATTCACTTTCAAACCCAAAATCATATCATCAAATCATTAATAAAACATAATACGTATAACCAGTATAAAATCATCTATCCAATCATCATCAAAGCATATCATAAACCATGTTCTCGCAATACGTATAATTACGATAAATCACATCGAAATACGTGAAATCATGTGAATCTTAAATACCATAATCATAAGCATAGAAATCATGTATAGAAACCATATAAAATAGTTATGCATGCATTGAAATTTAGAAAGAAAAGTCCACTCACAGACCATCCGTGCTCTCGCCTCGATACGCGTGCAATACGCCTTCACCGGTTAATCCACTACCACCGAACTTCCCAAACCTATCCAAATCATATACTAAGGCCACTACCCTCTTCAAAATGCTTCCACTAAATCCCCATAATGCCCCAAAATTTTTAAATATTTTTAAACTAGCCCTTAAATCTTCGGACATCCCGAACTTTATTGAAACGATGTCCGATCGACTTGAAACCAGTCCCAAAATGTTCGTTACATCAATTAGATTAAATGTCATGTTGAATACTTCCCCAAAAAACGTCCCATGTGCCCCCACGTGCCGCCCAAAGGCGCCACGCGTGGGCTTCACGCGCCGATGAACAGTCTTCTTCAAGCTCCATCGAACTCGGTTTGGTCCAATTCACTGGTATCCTGTTCAGCCTGAACTGGCGTTCCCAGTTCAACACCATTTCTCACTCATTCCAACTCCATTTTCATCCATTCCAATGCATACACCTTCATCCCACTATTTTTAGTTGATCTACGTGGTTAAAACATGGAAACAGGTCTAAATCATACCTCCTTGATAGATGCATAAACAGGTCTTCCTTCGTCTGTCGTACTCTCACGATCCCGGCCACCTTTTTTCTTGTTTCTGATCCCAAACAGACTATGTGACCTCTAGAGACAATTTCCAATCTTCAATATCGATCGAAAACCAAGAAATCATAAACTACCATTTTCGAACCATAAATCCTTACCATGTCGGTTTCACTGCAACCATCCATGAAGATTCCTCGTGATGACACCATCATGATCGTCTCATCACCCTCCTCCTTTTTCATTCACAGATTATAGGCAAAGAATGAGGATTGAAGGTAATTGTATGGAGGATGTCACAGTTTCCCCGTTTTTCTGATTTTCGACCATTAGTCATCGATCACCCAATTTGCACGATTTCACCCTTTTTAAAAACAAGTAAGGCGGTGAAGGAGGCTTCCACAACCTTCTAGTAAGGGACAAGTGTCCCAATCTCACTGGGCACAGATCCCAATGCAAATAGAATGACCAAAATACGCTTTGTGCCAAATTACCAAAATGCCCCTCAACTTTCGAACGTCATAACTTTCCCGTCGAGCGTCGGAATCGGACGTGTCGCCTGCCTACGGACTCGTGACGTCCCGAACTATGTCACAATCACTGACTAAATTTTGTTTGACCGCCCCAGTCAAAAGTTAACAATTTGCTCAATTTTAGGGGCAAAACGGTCATTTCGTATCGTCTGTCCAAAATTTCACGACTAATCACCGATTAATCTCACTAATCCTTCATTAATCATTAATCTAATCTTGAAATCTGGGACGGGTAGTTACAATGCCAATCATGGCCCAAAATTGGCTCTGTCTGTCTAATCCCAGATCTTGAATAGATCGCATCGCAATACTCAAAATCCTCTTCGAGTTCTCCTAGTCACTCGACCAACACTAGAGACGTGTCTAATACATACTCATCGAGCACTCCAGAGACAAACTAACAAATTCACTAACCAACCCAAACTCTTGGTTACCTTCAAAGGCCAACCGACTTACGTCTACCAAGACGTACCAATCCTGTGTGAAAAGTCTCGTTGGTTACCTATCACGACCCCTATCCTGATGATGCAAAGGGTCGGATCCTGAAACTGTGCTGTAAACATCCAATCCTGCAATATAAGTCTCACAGAACACTATTTAATAAGTTTCCATAGTCATCAACCATCAGCTCAAACCCTCCATCTGGAGCTCCAATAACCAGGTAGATGAACCGTACGCAGAAGAAATAATGAGCCTGTAACTCTCCTACTCAAGCATCGACTACTATATTTGTTTTTCTGAACGATACTAAAATGTATAGTCATAGTCTTTAACTAACTCTAGCCAACTCCTCTGCCTTGAGTTCAACTCCCTCAGAGTACCGATACATAAGGGTCGGAATATATAAAGATCTTGTACGTCTCCCCAGGAGACAACGAGTCCAACTCTGATAATCTCAACCATCTAACTGCAAAAGCAAAACCTTCATGTGTAGCGTAGGTACATAATCCAAATCCGTGTATCGATGCATCACTGTCATTCATAAAACCTCTACTTTCGTCCAGGATAATCAAACTAGAGCAGCAGTCAAACATTCCTCAATTCCTAAGAATCATGCTCACACAAGTCATCAAAAACTAATTTGACTCCCTTCCGAGTCAACCGCGTCAACAGACTGCAAACATTGAGAATTCTTCTACTATACGCCCGTAATACTCAACCAATCCAAGAGGCTCCAATCTCAGTTAACATGGATGGTTGACGCTAATTCAAAACCATCTCGATCCTTCAAGGATCGACACTAATCTCTCAACAATGAAATGATGACTAGAAAACCAACAGTTCTCCAACAAAACTGATACTTGTTCAATTGGGCATACCACAGCTTTCGCGGAAGGTAATCACTATTAGGCTTCGGTGTTCATGCCTTTGTATTCCTTGAACACGTCAAGATGTTATCAATAACCTAATTTCTAAAACGATCCAAACGCGTTTGGAAGACTCGATGCGTAAAATCCATCAATGTTATTAGGGCATTAATCAACCCATAAGGCACGATTCAAAACTCAAAATGTCCATACCGGAGTCCAAAAGCGGTTATAGGAATATCCAGTTCCTTGAACCTCAACTGGTGACATCCAAGTTCATCTGACGCGAAGGTGAATACAAATCCAAATTTCACCCATCAACGTCATGCAACACCAAGCACCCTCTGCTCCTCAACTCATCCAAATTTGACTCACAGCTTGGGTGTTGAGTTCTTAAATGACCTTCGAAATTGTGAGAAGTTACAACTGTATTGCAAGCATACCCAGAAGTCCTCGACAAAGGAGCAGAACTAAGAAGTCTCTTTCACCAACCAATAATATCCATTGATAGCTACTACAACGATGGAATGAATGTTCACTAAGAACTTCCACGAGAAACATGACATGTTCCGCACTAGCACACCGTTCAACTACCGCTAGTCACTCCGAAATCGTAGAGTGCGATCCACCTTTCGTACAAATGACACTGGGGCTCCCCAAGGTGACGTACCATGTCAAATGAACCCCAAATCCACTAAATCCTGCAGTTGAACCCTCAATTATACCAGTACCATCCGACACGGTGGTTGCGAAATGGATGAAGTACCTAGAACCTCATCTTGAGGTGGCAACCCCATAAATCCTCTAGAATCGCATCCGAAAATGCCTGCATAATCAATATCTTCCCCAAGCTCAACGAGCCATCTGGGGATATCATAGCATAAGTCCAATATGCTTAACAAATATTCTATAATATCTTCCCGGCTTCTAATGTAACGACCCATCCTGAATTTTTGGAATTATCAAGAATTAATTGAGGATTAGTGAGACTAATCAAGAATTAGTCAAGGATTGTCGGACGTTCGGGCTGAAATTATGATTTTTCCCCTGAACAGGCGAAAATGTTGACTTTTGACTCGGAAAGTCAAACGCACGAGGACCGAGGTCCATTGAGCAGATCGAGACAATATGAGTTTGTAAATAGGCGGCACATCGAAATCAAACATTGTATGGCAAGTTAAGGGTTTGGAACGAATTGGTGTCACGACCCATCCCAATCCCCCCGGGATTAACACAGGATGTGTCATGATCCCGTCTGACACGAAGTGTCAGACCAGGGAAAATTCGAACCTTTAGCCCGACCAGCTTCTAGAGTACGCCAGGATCCGGTGGAAGAGTGTGATGTCTCGGTCTCTGCTACAGTCCGCAACCGTAATCAATTAGAAAGGCATTGAAAAACAGAAAAGACTGTGAGTGGACGAAAAGCAATAGTTTAATAAAACACATTTCATAAAAGACATTTATGCCCTTCACTAAAAAGTATGCATGCATAGGAAAACCATTTATCCAACCACATATGTTTCCAACAACCATATTTAGGGTCTCAGCCCTAAGTTCCGTAAATACAAAACATACGGGCCCCTTCCCAAATCCATTTACTCAAACCCAGAATCATGTCAAACATATGTGGGAACTCATCCCAAATCCATTTATCATTCATAAAACACAATTTCGCAAATCCAAGAAATCATGTTTATCATATATCATATAACCAATCCTATCACGGTATCTAAAGCTACGCGCGTGCTACCCAAGGTCTCAAATCCTAAGTCTCCCTAGGGTCCACCCAGGTCAATATCCATAGATCAATGACCCTCCCTGAGGGTTATAATCCATAATAGCCTTCTTGAAAGTAAGGTACCCAACGAGGGCGAGTCCACTCAGTTGGTGCTCCGTGACTACTTCGCGGTCCACCCAGGCCAACGACCCTCCCTAGAGGAGACAATCCATAATATATAAGGATGGTATATGTAAAACCATTTTGAAATCATTCTCAAAACCTTTCAAGGGTTCATGCCCGGTCCCCATAAACCGTCATGAACCAGAAATCCATTTATGGGTCCTCGACTCGAAATCACAATCGTAACCATAATTGGGCCCTAAGCCCGAATTCATATACCAACTGGGCCTCCAGTCCAATTCGTAAACCAACTGGGCCTCGTGCCCGATTTCGTAAATCAAATGGGTCTCGTGCTCAATATCGTAAACCAAATGGGCCTCGTGCCTGATACGTAAGTTAACTAGGCTCCGAGCCCGATTCGTAAATCAACAAGGCCTTGAGCCCGATACGTAAACCAACTGGGCCTTTGGCCTGATGCCTTGTTAAATCAAATGGACTTCAAATCCGATATTTCATAAATCAAAAGGGTCTCGTGCCCGATGCCATATTTTCAAATCCGAAATCGATTCACGAACCAATTGGGCTTCCGGCCCGATAACGTAACTAAATGGACTTCACGTTTGGGGTTTCCAAAACAAATAGGTCTCATGCCCGAGTTTACCTTTACAAATCCAAAACCGTTTCGTTAAACCATTTCTAAAACCATAAGCACGTATAATCAATGCAAAACTATAAACCTCAATTTACGTGCAAACACGTAAATCGCCTCGAAGTGTGTGAAATCATATAAATCACTAACATCCAAATCATCATCATAGAATCACATCTATAAATTATATAAAACATTTATGCATGCATCACAATTTAGAAATCAAGGTCCACTCACAGACTGTCCTACCCTGCTACCTCGATTTGCGTGTCGTAAGCCTCCTAGGGCTAATCATCGTCATCGGGACTTCCAAACTTGTCCAAATCACTTTAGAGGGTTAGTAACTACGTTATTAACCTCCCATTGAAGTCCCATAATTTTTCCGAATTTTTAACTATTTTTAAACCCGATCCTAAACATTCGAATGTCTCGAAAAATATCGAGACGGTCTGCGATCGACACGAAACCAGTCCCAAAATGTTCGTTACATCGAATAGATTATTTCACATGTTGAGCACTACCCCAAATTATGCTTCATGTGCCCCCACGCGTCGCCCAAAGGGGCTGCGCGTGAAGCCCATGCGCCTACTGTTCATTACCCCTAACCTCTGCGGACTAGTCGGTTTAGACCGATTCAGACCGGTCCAGCCCAACCAAACCGTAGGTCACTGTTCACGGCTATTCCTTACCCGTTTACGACCCATTTTGCTCCATTTTAATCCCTATAGGTTCCTCTAACCATTTCCTATCCATCTAGCTACTTTAAACATGAAAAATGGTTGTGAAACTCACCTTCCCGATCAAGAAATCTCACGGCCAAACTTGCACCGTTCGCCGCCTTCGTCTCCGGCCACCTCAGCCTCCATTTCCAATTCAACTCGACTCCTTGCAACCCCAAAAGTAGTTTCCAATGAACCAAAACAATTAACAAACCTTAAAACAAAATCTGCCATTAATGGCTCAAAACCAACCATTTTCGGGAAAGTCAGCTTATCGTCGTCGCCGTGCACGGCCCTGGCCACCCCTAGGTTCGTCTTAGCCCCCAAAACTCGTTGGGTCCAACCAGAATGATCAACAACCTCCCCAAACTCAAGCTACAACATTTGGAACCACTTTGGTTCCCTGCCACCGAACCCGGCCACCGTCCACCGCCGTCCATGACGGCTCGACCTGTGGTCACCAGTCGACTCGCCTCGATCTCCCCTCTACGTTCCATTCAAGTTTCATGAGCAAAAGATGAAGTTTGAGGGTTGTGAGATGGTTGTGCCGTGTGTTTGTTTTGAGAGGGAAAAATGATGAAGTTTTGATCAATGAAGAAGAAGAAGGTGAAGTTTAGGTGGAGAGGGTCAGATGAGTGAATGGTGAGGATAAGGGGTGTGAGGGAATGGATGGCTGAGATTGAGAGAGAGTGGTTAAAGGATATTATAAAATAATCCCAAAACTAATATTATAATATTAAACTCACCAATCATGATTAAGATCTACTTTTTGGGGTTAATGACCAATAGGATGAGTGACACTTGTCACTCATCCAAGGGTCCCACACTAAAAAGTCAACCAATCAGATTTAGCCAAGTGTCTCCACCTCGTAATGCGTGCAAAGTCCAAAATGTCCGGTGACCATAACTTCTCCGTTTGACGTTTGATTTCGATGTGTCGCCTATCTTCGAACTTGTGACGTCTCGAACTATGTAACGGTCATCAGCCTTTGTCCGTTTGACTCCCCGAGTTAAAAGTCAACATTTTTCCCACGACTAGAGGCAAAACGGTCATTTTACACCGTCGATTGATTTCACTCAACTAATCACCGATTAACCTCACTAATCCTTCATTAGTCACTAATCTAATCTCGAAATTCGAGATGGGTAGTTACAATCGGGGTACGATTGCACGATTTACAAGGCATGTGAACATTTGTCTCTTGTGGGCCCAGATATATTTGTGGTCAGGCCCAATGGATGAATAACAAGTGTCACTCATCTATTGCTCCCCATCTTCATTCATGTATCCCATTCCTTTCTTATTCCATTCATCCCACCCGAAACACAAATCCAACCCACACACCCTCATTCCCTCATCCTTGTTACTGCTTGAGTGAAACAAAGTGAGAGAGAGAGTTGAGACGAAGAGGACGGTGGCAACGACGAGGACAACTGGGTACGGTGGCCAGAAAACCGAAAGGTAAGTCGTTTGGGTTCAAAATTTGAAGTTTGATTTTGAGGGTTTGTTGGACGGTTTTGATGATTAAAACTTGTTCCCAGGGACTGTACGAGCTCATAGGAACCATTTTCGTGGATAGAGGCTGCTGGAATCGACCTAGGGAAGGACTAGAAGTTTGTCTGAAAATCATCAAGCTCCACATGTGATTTCTAGACCTTTTCAATCAAGTTTGAGTCCATAGATCCATTTCTGGGATCATTGCGAGTAGATAGGAAGAAAAATGGTGGAAAATGGTTGAGGAATAAGTGAGATTGAGTCGGGTCGAGTTCGCGGGTCGGTTTACCCGTTACAGAGAAACTGGTCGACCCAACTGGAGGTTGACGATGATTTCTTGGCAATCCACGTCATCATCTGTCAGAGCTATCAATCCACGAGGAAAATCAGGTGATGCCACGTGGCAAGCTGTCAGGTTCTGTCAGCTGTCAGGTCTTGTCAACTATCAGGCTCAGTCAGCATGTTAGACCACGTGGACCAATCAGCTGGCGCCATGTGGCAGGCTGTCAGACCAGACATTATCAGATCTAACAAGTGTCAGATGTCAGACTTACGTCAGCCGTTGACCGCCGTGGACCGTCGTTGACCAGTATTGACCGGCGACGACCAGCGTTGACTAGACTTTAATCGGTGCGTGAGGGCACATGAGCATGATTTTTGAGGTAAAACTAGTTATGTTTGAAAGGTTTTGAAGTTCTGAACCCAACGATTGTGGTTTCAGGTCGATCGGAGGTCGTTTGATAGGTCAATTGGAGGTTTTTAGCCTCGGAAGCGTGTTCAGGACACGTTGATTGTTCCGAGAGTTTTGAGTGTTTATTGTATGGACATATAGGGATTTTTAGTAACCCATGAGTATGATTTGGGTAGGTTCGGACGTCCCGGAGATTACGGATTAGCCCCGGAGTGGCTTATGACGTAGGTTTTGGAGCGCGCAACATGAATGTTGTCTGACTGGACCTTGGTTTATAAAATGATTCATCCATATATGTTTTGATTGTTTATGATTATGATTTGAAATGCCTAATGTGCATATTATGTTAATTTGATCATGATTTGAAAATGAAATGCTTTGTGGATTTGAAATGTCGGGTCATGATGGATTTCACGGAGATGCGTGAAATCGCACCTTTGGGCTTGAGACCCAATTTGAAATTAGTAGTTTTCAATGATTTCACGGAGATGCGTGAAATCGAGGATTTGATTAGTGACTTTTAGATGCTTTCATGGGGATGGTGAAATTAGTATTTCGAGTTTGAGACCTAGTTGATTTAAGGTTTGACTTAGAGTATAGTCAAATGGGAAATTGAACCGTAATTGAGTAATAAAATGATTTTTGGATTTGAAAATGATATTTGGGCTTGTGACCCAATTGGAAAGATAATGGACTTCGGCAGTGAGTCCATGTGTATGGAAACCATATTTTGGGCCAAGGGCCCTATTATGATGATTTCGCGAGAAAATGAAATCGGGCTGTGACCCAGTTATGATTTATGAAAGGTATTGATAGGATTCAAGGAATCTTGGATTTGGTTGATAGGATTCGAGGAATTCTGGAATTACGAAGTGTTTCTAGACACTGATTTTATGAGATTTGTGAAAAATGGTATTGCGTTGAGACCCTATGCAAAATAACTGTTTTCATTTGAGAAATAACAGTTTTGAAAATGTGTTTCCACTGTTTTTATTATGACCATTCTCCGTGATTATGAGAGGGCCTCCGGTTGTGAATCTGTTTCCTTGAAAAAGACCCTAGAGATAACGCTCGCCTCCGAGGTATGGAGAGGTTATGATGCGCCTGCTGTCGAGCACCTGAGAGAAGCAGCATCTGAGGGAGGCTCGACTCAGGAGTGCGGATGTTATATGAGATCGATCGATGATATGTTCACGACAATCTGGAGATTGTCGGGCGATGATGTGTTCACAGTGACATGCTCGGATCAGAGCGGTCCTTGAGCTTTTAGGCACGCGTTGCTGGGATTGGATATCGTGATTGATAATGATGGGCTAAGATCCCACATGGTGGATGCGAGAATAGGTCCCAAGGTTTTTACATTATGATTTGTGTCCATGGGTTCTAACATGTGTAGGTTTTATGATGAAAGTACTTGTTTTTCGTATGTACTGTTTTATTGGAAAGAAATGGTTTTAAAGTGATATGCATGCATGCTTTATAACACGGAGGGTGAAAACTATATTTTCAAAAATGATTTTAATAAATGTTTATTTTTGTCTACTCACACATTTTGTTGTTTTGGCACCCTCCAGGTTGATTGTGGATGCGGGCTGTAGCAGAGACAAAGACATCAAATGATCGCTGCATACTCTAGAAATCACTGCGTAATCTGGATAACCCTGAGCGGATTACAGACTTATCCCTTATCTGACACGCAGTGTCAGACAGGAGTAAGCACGTCCCACGATAATTTATGGGGATTGGGATGGGTTCTATCATCCAAGTTGTAACTCCCAAAGGAAGTATCCTCTGGTCCCACCAAAAGACTAACTGTGATAAATCAGGACTACCAAATATAACTGGTTCCTCAAACACTCAATAGAGGAGTAACGGGTAGTCCACAAATCCATCCCTGGGATCACGTCCCAATCACAAATACCTAAGAAAGTCCAATCTGTCTTATTGTCAAAACCTTCAACTCAAACCGAATAGGAGATCCAAATATAGCACCAGTCGAAGTACTAATACCAATGTCCCAACCCAGTAGGATCCACTCCTGATCAACCCAAGAGTAAGACTTTTGAAAATAAAAGTGTGTAGGTCCGTATTCCACAAACACTCGTGCTAACTTGCAAAGGTAAGATAAAACATGTGTCTCTGCTCCACGTGTAATGCGTGTGTCTAGTAGTCCCACCAAAATCGAAAGATAACTGTAATCTCAATTGGCCCTCTCGGAATCATCTTCGTCTCGCTCATCGATCACTGCAATCACATGTTTGCCATTCGAAGACTCAGAGCTTGAAACATCCGTCTTCAAAGCTCCCTGGCAAATGCATCCTCTAGACGCCCTCAGCGTCTGTCGAAATCATCTGATCGTTGCTGGGGTACCGTCAAACTCAACTCCATTTGAGAGGCCACATTCGTTAGAGTCCAGAATGTGGTGAATCCTCTAGCCAGCATCATCACTCAAGTCTTACCCCAAAGACTCGATCCAAACCGACGAATCTTCATTGCGATAATTGTCTTCGCACCTAGTCTCGGTAATCTCGATAAAACTGGGGCAAAAATGACGTTACGTTCCTCGAACATCGTCCAAGTCTCAGTAATCTCGTCCAAATCTATAATTAGCAATGTCTGCCATCAACTCTGTGCATACCAATCCAAAATGCACATTGCTATCAGATTCATACGCTCATGAGGGCAACCCATCGCCCGTAAAATCTGCTCCAAGCGCCGAATCCACTAATCAGTCACCCCGGAATCCGATCCACATGTACACATTCCACATTACCTTGTTCGACAGTTCTCAAATAAGAGTAATCAACAACCGTTGCTGCTCCTAGCATCACATCTATCTCGACTGACCATCAGTCATCACTCCAAATAATCACTACCTTGGGATCCAATCGGCCAGTAAGTCAAAGCTCCAAGCTGCTGGACCCACATGAAAATCGGCCCTCCAAGGTTCAACTTCGTTAAAAACATGGCATCCAATGCCTAACATAACAAATCCAAGGTTTTTTCCCATTTAACTTTTCTCGCTTTTCCTATCCATATCCTCGCTATCAGGCTGATGATAGGGCAATCGTCGTAGAAGCATCATGTTCGTAACGAAACTATTGTACACACCTAGTGTGCGATTCCCATAGAGAGCAAATCAGTGCTCTGATACCATATTGACATGACCCGCCCGTAATCCCCTTCGATTAGCAGGGAAGGTCGTGCTCCCGTCTCACACTTCCTTGATAATTACCAAAATACCCTCGGTAATCATACTAGACACTTGTTAGACAAGGGATATACTACGTCTTACCTAGGAAAATCAGAGTGCAAAAAAATCGTGATGCCTCGACCTTCCTTTACCCGGCATCTGCAATCAACTTGGAGGGAACCAAGAACAGTTAAAAAGTGTGAGTGGACAAAAATAAAGATTTGGAAAACCATTTTCCGAAAATTACCTTTAAACCCTCCGTTTCGTAAAACATGCATTCCTAACCAAGAAAACATTGTGTTCAATAATTAGTAATATGTATCTAAAAACATCATGGATCCATTGTCAGGACCCATCCCAAATCCCCCGGGATTAACGTGGGACGCTCCTGATCCCGTCTGACACTAAGTGTTAGACCAGGGAAAATTCCGTCTATAGCCCTCACCGGGGCTTCCAGAGTACGCCAGGATCGTAGGAGGAGGAGTGTGATGTCTCGTCTCTACTACAGCCCGCATCCGCGATCAACCTGAAGGGAATTCAAAACATTAAAAGTCGTGAGTGGACAAAATTAATATTTTTATAAAACCTTTTCATACAAAGACATTTATGCCCTTCATTAAAAGCATATGCATGCATTCAAAACCATTTATCAAACTTGCATAAAATCATTTGTCAACCATATTCAAAATCTTTCTAGGGTTCATACCCGGTTCCCATAAACCGTCATGACCCATAAAAACCTTTCAAGGGTTCATGCCGGTCCCCATAAACCGTCATGAACCGTAAATGAATTTATGGGTCCCCGATTCGAAATCACAAACTTGAAAACCATAAATCAATACATGGGAACTCAGCCCAAATCA
The DNA here is from genome assembly GCA_032719365.1 of Prinsepia uniflora. Taxonomy (NCBI): domain Eukaryota; kingdom Viridiplantae; phylum Streptophyta; class Magnoliopsida; order Rosales; family Rosaceae; genus Prinsepia; species Prinsepia uniflora. The sequence goes on from CM064863.1 coordinate 44,752,937, forward strand.
AACACCAATGGGACTCAGCCCAAAACCATTCTCAGTGAAGTACTAAAACATCGAATACGGGGTCTCCGCCCCAAATCACTTTCTAAATCATAAAACCCCATACGAATCGACATGCGTATAACCCATCCGCAGCACTTCCGAGAAGATGCCAACTCGGGGCACACAGCCCCTAGGGAACACATCCCCGATATGTCACGATATCATCTCTATACTAGTGTGCACACTACTCGGGGTCTCACTCCGAGTCTTCTCCCAGGAATTCTCCATCTGGGAGGCTCTATCTTCGGACCTAGTCCGATCAACTCTCCAGAATCTGGTCCGGGAGCACATCATAAATTATAACCCCCACTCCTGGAATGGGATCCCTATGGGGATACCCATTCTGGTCTGTTGATCGTGACTCTCTCGAGGAGACAATATAAATCATATGGAGGGTTCATAAACATTTTCAAAACTCTTTCTTTCTTTCTCAAAACATTTCTCAATTGGGCCTCATACCCGATTCATGTCAACATGATTCCTCGAATCCGATTCAAATCCATTTCATAGGCCTCGACCTAAATCCTCAATTCAACAGGGTCTCATGCCTGAATTCTCATCTCATAAATCGAACTGGGACTCAAGCCCGATGTTACAATCAACGGGGCCTCAAGCCCGATACCACAACTAACTAGGCCCTAAGCCCGAAACCATAAAGCAACGGGGCCTCAAGCCCGATTTCACAATCAATAGGGCCTCAAGCCCGATACTACAGTCAAATGGGCCTCCAGCCCGATATTACAACCATATGGGCCTCAAGCCCGAATGGTGAGGGGTGATCGGTTTTAGTGAGATCGGGAAAACCGTGTGAATAAGGGAGGGGAAATATGCATGTATGTGGAATGGTGGCCAGTGGATGAGTGACACTTGTCACTCATCCATTGGTTGCTGGGGAAAATATCTGGCCCACAATAATGACAATGTCAATCCATCTCGAACTTCATGCAATAGTACTTTTGAATTTCTGTGAATCGTAACTTTTCCATTGAACGTCCGAATTCGACGTGCCTCCTGTCTACGGATTCATATCGTCCTAACCTATGTAACGGTCCTTGGCCCTCGGCCATCGGACATCCCGGTTCAAAATTCAACTATTGGCCCCTATTAAACCAAATTACCAAAATGCCCCCGATCTTCCGAAAATCATAACTTCTTCCTCGAACGTCGGAATCGGGCGTGCCACCTGTCTATGAACTCGTGACGTCCCGAACTATGTCACATTCATCGGCCAAAGTCCATTTGACCACCTGTACGAAAAGTCAAGGATTAGTCCATTCTAGGGGCAAAACTGTCATTTCGCCTTGCACGTCCGTTAATCCTCGTCTAATCCCTGATTAGTCTCGCTAATCCGTTATCTATCCTTAATTAATCCTGCTAATTCGGGACGGGTCGTCACAATCTTCCCCCCTTAAAGAATTTCGTCCTCGAAATTCGGATCGACCCGATTCCAAAACCAAATTGTGGAATCTAACGATGTCCCTCTTACTCGGGTATTGCACCCACACGAGAATAACCAAGTAACAGTACACGCCCGACACACACCTCGTACGCGACGGTACGTATCGTCACTGGAGCCTCCAAAGCTCCAATTTATTTCCGAGAACTACACGTCAGTTCGAACGTCTCACTCGAGACAGAACGTCGACGCTCATCGATCTCGTCTGTCATTCACTTCGACAGGTTAGCAATACCAAACTGACATCCAAACGGCTTTTCAGTCTGCCACTCTGACACGATCCATTTTACCGTCGTCAGGCTGAATTACGTACTTTCACTAAGGGCTGACACATCCAAGCTGGCATCCTGCTCATCATCCAATCAGACAACATTCTATAGATCCTGCCATCACAATGACACGAATCCCAACTCATAGGTCATCCTCAGACCTATGCCCATACGGACTCTCGATACTCGTACGAATCAATTCTCTCAAATTCCTATACTCAAAATTGACTCTAAGGAGAGTCCCATCAATCCATACCAATTCGAACTCGTCGGATACCGATCAATCCCTTACCACGATATGTCACGACTTCGTGACCAGCTGAAAACTCCCGGCTCCACTGCGCTTCGCTGCTCTACTCTGATCTCGACTCGTTCTCGAGTCCCCATATCGTATTTCGTATCACTCAGTGATCTCCGCTGACATCTAGACTCACCTCGAGTCTCAAACTGTTACTATCGGATCTAATCCGATCGCCACTCATGTCCATCTAGGACTCTATTCAACCTACAACATACTCATAATCTCGGGCACTCTCAACCCGACATACCGTTTGACCGTGGTCAATCGCATCGTCCAACGTGCACAACACACCGATGTACCCACATCACATCAACATCAAGGCTCCACTCGATCTACTCAAGGACTGCACTCTAGCAATGTCCAACCGCGTACTACCGTCCGTATTCCAATCATGGTTCGGACCCCAACCGTCCGTCACTAGGCGAACATCAATCCGTCACCTCGAACACTCACTCGTCACATCCTATGACGCTAAATACCATCTACTCCTCAAGTTAATCAAATTTGACCCACAACCTAAGTGTTCGGTTCTTACACCCTCTTTGAACTCCTTAGCTGTCATATCATTCCTCGTCGTCCCACCTAGGGGAGAATCCAGGATGATGACGTCAAAGTTCATCCAATGTCATCCTCCGGCACCCAACACTAACTGCTACAGCATCACACTCAGTGACCTCGGAATACTCATCACCAATACGGAATCAAGCACTCTTCTCAACGTCTCAGTCACAACTTCTCTTGATTCCGAAGTTCCAATCACGTTGGAAACTTGTTTCTTTTCCAATTACTGAGCTCACTCACTACACGAGCATTTCCTGCGTCCTATAGACAAACGATTTCCAAATCCCCAACTCTGGAGCTACGATCAACCGTAGTCAACCAAAACCAATCCGTAATGGACTCTCAAGTCCTCAGCTCAACCTGACACCAACCACGCGTCCGTGAATACTGTTGATGTAGGTACACTCATTCCGAGTGGAATTCACGCGACTCCAGGTTAAACCTTGTATACTATTTACAGATGTGCAAAAATGACCTCCAACACTCACATCTCGTACCTTTAATCATCCTGATCCAACTCTAACTCATAGAATTGGTCGGAATCCACTGTCATCGATCGGTAGGCTAAACAGATCACAATATATGTCGTGATTTGAAGCCAAATCTCTACGTACTACCAAATCTGACCAACCGGCTTATACGTCATATGACGTCACTCACGTCATCCATTTATACCTTTTCATCCGAATGCCACTTAGGCATTTCAACCTTTAACGTTACTACTTCTGGGCACACACTCGCACCCGAAGTATCGTATCATCAGAAAACTGGTCACCAAACCAAGTACTCCTGGTGCCTTGCACTGAGCCACTCGGGATCCTCTCTATCCCGCTCAGTGCCCACCGAACTCACATGCTTGCCACTCTAGGCACATCTACTATTCCGTCTGCATACTGGTTCGCACTTCCAAACTCTATGGGATCAACTCCAGCACTCACACTCATATAATCCATCCAAGGATATCTCGGGCACCTGTCACTCATCCAGGTATATCCTACTCGTCATAGTCACCTCACAGAGGTAGTGTGGCAAGTGTGCCAACACCAAACGTCAGCGTCTCATTCTGCGATCGTACTCAGCCGTAACCGAGTTGAATCCAGAAACTATGATCGTACTGTGCGTCACTCACGCACCTCGTATCATCATCACAGCTGACGAATCCCATCGTCACAATCGTCACGGTAACCTAAGTCCATCCAACTAGATAAGACTCGATCTACGTCCATCGATAGCGGCGTCTGCCACAACCTCGTGTAGACCAATCTCAGAAGCACTCAGCTATTGAGACTCCAAAACTACGCGGTCAACACACCGCCGGTACCAACTGCTCAACACACAACATCTACCGATCGGTCCACCTCTGGATCCGATCGCAAGTACCACACTCCTTGTAACTTGTCCAATCAATCACCTACTAGGGTTATCACAAAGCTGGCTACCCGCTGCAGCTCAACCATCCTGACCGATCCCTCGCTCTCGACTTCGAAGAGTCGTCGTACTCCAATACTGGTACCAAACCAGTCAATAACTACACTCTGAGGATCTCGTCCTCTCATAACTCTACGACTCTCAGCCGCTGGCCTCCACAAGAACTCGGCCATAGTCCGTGCCTAACAGTGCACAAGCACTACGTGCGCAAACGCATCATATCGTGTCACACCACAACTACTCCGGGCATCCACTGCCAGTCGACATCCCTCCGGGATTCGACACACCAAAACATGGTTCATTACGCCAAATAGAATCACACGTTCCTATTCCAACCGTCGTGATTGTTGTCGTATAGGGTCATCGTAAATTGGGCGACCCTGACATCTGACTACCACAGGTATTAATCCGCACATTGACAGGACCCGTCCCAACTGGACCTCGATAACTGTGTCCGGTCCTGCTCCCGTCTAACAAGTCAATTGAAATCCTGAAAGTACCCTTCAGCACCTGTCAGACCAGGGATAACTGCACTGATTTCTGCTCATGCCTCCGCCATGTAATCCGCCCCGAGTATCGTGCCACGGCCTGGAGGGTCATAAAAAGCAAAGGTGTGAGTGGACAAAAATATATTCGTTAAAACACATTTAAAAAGACATCCTTTACCCTCCAGTTTTACAAATCATGCATGCATAGGGAAAAACAGATGAAACAAAAATACTGGTTTTTCAGGCAAACCATGTAACAAGTTAAATTCTCGGCTCTCAGGCCAAACACATGAAAACATAGTCACATCTGCACTACGCGTAGGCCAACATCCAGCCACACTCTCGGGATCAGACACCTCTGGGCTCAACCCTCGGGCTCAGTCACATCTGGGCGAACACATCCCCAGGCTCAGACACATCCGAGTGGTACATCCAGGCTCAGTCGCATCCGAGAAGTTGGCTTACCATACTACTCACATTCATACCATCATATCCCCAAGCTCCGGCCGACTAGGTAATCCCCTAGCTCCGACCTTCTGGGCATTCATTGTCACAATCACAATCACAAGGAAAACCATCCGGGATCATATACCAAAACATATCAATCAAATCCATGACTCAATCCAAGTCAAATCATTACCAACCGGGACTCAAGCCCAAATATCCTTTACACGTAATTCCGTAAAATCACATAGAAAACATTATAATAATCCAGAAACCATTCTTAACTCATCAATTCATCAAAATATCCATTTTGAAATCATTTTGACTCCGGGCCCAGCCCAAAATATCATTTACGCATTTCCTCGAAAAACGTGCCCGAATTACCGATTAAAATAATCATTAAATCATAATTAATCATCCAAACAAATCATGACATCATTGCAAACCAAATCATGCAATCAATCATGTAAAACATTTAACTATGCATGCATATTAACTTATAAAACAAACGTCCACTCACACACCGTCCGATTGCTCGTTTTCCGCGCTGCACGCGTTTTCGTAATTTCCGACACTTGTCCGGAACCCCGAATCCTGTCCAAAATCATTATGTAGGGTTACTAACAAGTCACTTTACATCATATAATTTTCCCACAATTTTCCGGGAATTTAATATTAATTAAATACGTAACTTAAACCTTCGGACCCTCGAAACATTATCGAGACGGTATCCGATTAACTCGAAACCAAAGCCATAATGTTCGTTACACTGTATAGAGTAAAACACCTGTTGACCACTTTCTCAGAAAACCCACCACGCGCCCTCACGCGCTGCCGCAAGCGGCTGCGCGTGAGTTCACGCGCCTTGCTACAGTAACCGCACAGTCGTTTTCTTGACCCGGTTGCCTGGTAAACGGGTCATTTGACCCGCGGTGCAACCCGTTCCAAACTTCATCAATTCAACTCAATTTCTCCAATTATTTCATTCAATAACATCAATTCTATGTCTACTGTGAATCTGTAACCTTAATTTAATGGAATTAGGTCATGAAACTCACGACTCAACATTAAAACCCGACGGGTCACTAATCGGGTTCCACCCCAGTTCATGTCATATCATTAAATTGATCATACAGGAAGTCTCCTCTATTCATTCTAAGCATGAAACTGAAATCAATTTCAAGAATTTATACCTCTAAGTAATTCAACTCAAGCTCCAATTTCCAGAATAGTCACAGCGTCCGTTCACCGTCGTTCCACCCTCAATTGACCTTCCAATCGACCTGGTTCGAGTCGTCCAGCTCCCAGGAAGCTAAAGATCACGTCCAATTCAATCGAAACCGTCTAGAACATCCAATTCGATATTAATTGCTTAAGGACTATTTTCGGGTTTCACAGTAGGGTTCTAGGTCCATTTCCTTTCGATTTTCACTCAATTCCCTCACATAAATCTCTCTGTTCAATCTCAGTTTTACAATGGACTCGTGATCAATCAATTTGGACGAATTCAAATACACAAGGTGGACGGTTTGGTTGTTCTCTGTTTTCCTGTTCAATGAACAGTGCATAGGCTAATTATATGTTTTAAATGAGTTAATTAAGCCTCACATGCCACTAATCTTCCTCTAATGGTGACAGATGTCACCTAAACCTACATCCTTAGCCACTTTAGCTGAATCAGCATTGATTCACATGATAATCATCATCTTCACCATCCTACTTAAATTTACCATTTTACCCTTGTTAAAACAAATTACCATATTGCCCCTGAACTTTCCAGACCCATAACTTTTTCGTTCGGACTCCAATTGACGCCTGCCGCCTGTCTACGGATTCAGCGTCCCGAGACCTATCCAACGATATTCCCAGAAAGTCCAAACAATGTCCCGATCAAAAAGTCAACTTTCGGCCCCTTTTAACCAATTTACCAAATTGCCCTTAAACTTCCGAACGTCATAACTTTCTCCTCGAATGTTGGAATTGGGCGTGCCACCAGTCTATGAATTCGTGACGTCCCGAGCTACGTCACGGTCATCGGTCAAAGTCCGTTTGACCGCTCAAATCAAAAGTCAACTTTTCGCCCGATTTCAGGGGCAAAATCGTCCCTTTCCTCAAATTTTTCCAACTTTTCATGTTTAGAATTTCCGGGGCGTCACACACATCCTCTATCCGACACGACCCTACCGTCGAGCAGTCACGACTCTCCAGTCATTATACTGTGTCTACTGATCCACTGGATCCTACTCACCAATAATGCTACGGTTCTAAGACGTCGGATTTGCACGAATATTGATCCTCATCGGGATCAAACATCAAAACACGTGGCCTTGGATGCCAATCGAACCTCAACTATCGTATCACCTGCCAAACACCATCTAACTAAGGTTCGATTCTAACAAATCCTCGTACTAATACCCAAACTATCAGGTTGTGACAGGCTGTTACGACCTCAGAGACATCACATCCTCAACATGCGCGTACTCCACGCTCTGATACCAACTTGTCAGGACTCATTCCAAATAACCCAAGATTAACGTGGGACGCGCCTGATCTCGTGTCAGGGCCCACCCCTAGTCCCCCAGGATTAGGGACTAAACCCTGCTCCCGTCTGACAACTCAAAAACGAAATACCAAAACAACCTCACAAAAACTACAAATTACATTGTCAAACGCAGGAGAAATTAAAACATCCCAGAGTCAACAGTTACATAGAGCATAGTTCCAAACTGAGAAAAACAAAAACCGATACACAGAGTACACGCACAAAGGAAAATCGGAAACACTTCGGGAAAACTCTCGAGTACTCTATGTAACAACCCGTACCTTCGGGAAGGGTAAAAATGTAATTTTATAAAGTTTTGTATATAAAGGACGATTTTGCCCTTGTGAATAGTAGACGAAAAGTTGACTTTTCGGAGGATTTGGGATTTTCACGTGGACCGAGGACCGTTGGATAGGTCTCGACGTCATGAGTTCAACGACAGGCGGCACGCTGTCATCGGACGTCGGACGGAAAAGATACGGGTCTAGAACGTTCGAGGGCAAAACGGTAATTAATTTTACAAGGGGTATTTTGGTCATTTTCTTTCAGCCCAATCAGATAAGGGCAAGTGGCAGAGATTTTTTGTGCTGGCCTATGGATGATGGACACGTGGGAGTGGCTAGATGGTTCCAGGCCGTTCTCAAGTGTGCACGGCCACACCTTGCACAAAATCAAACCGTGTTTTGGGTTTGAAACACAGAAAACAGAGGGTGAGAGTTTGAGGCTAGCAAGTTGTTGCGTAAGGGGTGCCAAGGTTACATAGCTCATGTGGTAGATACACGTGCTACGCCAGTGAGGGCGGAGGACATACCAGTGGTGCGGGAGTTTCCCGATGTTTTTCCCGAGGAGTTGCCAGGACTACCCCCACACCGAGATCTTGAGTTCACGATTGATCTTCTTCCAGGTACACAACCTATTTCACAAACTCCTTACCGTATGGCACCTGCAGAATTGAGGGAACTTAAGGCCCAGTTGCAAGAATTGGTCGATATAGGATTCATTCGACCGAGTATGTCACCTTGGGGAGCACCTGTTTTGTTTGTTAAGAAAAAGGACGGAGGATTGAGATTGTGTGTGGATTACAGACAACTGAATAAGGTAACTATTCGGAATAAGTACCCCCTACCCCGGATTGATGATTTGTTTGACCAGCTGAAGGGAGCACAGTATTTTTCGAAGATTGATCTTCGCTCCGGGTATCATCAGTTAAGGGTTAAAGAGGAGGATATACCGAAGACAGCTTTCCGGACCAGGTACGGTCACTATGAGTTTGTTGTGATGCCTTTTGGTTTGACTAATGCCCCAGCAGCCTTTATGGACCTTATGAACCGAGTGTTCCGGCCCTACTTGGATCGTTTTGTGATTGTCTTCATTGATGACATTTTGGTGTATTCGAAGAGTGCAAAGGCACATGAGAAACACCTGAGACTCGTGCTTGAGACATTGAGGGGGCATCAGTTTTATACGAAACTGAGTAAGTGTTAGTTTTGGTTGACCAGTGTTGGATTTCTTGGCCATGTGATTTCGGCCGAGGGCATCAGCGTGGATCCTCAGAAGGTTGAGGCGGTAGCGAAGTGGGAACAGCCCAAGACGGTGACGGAGATCAGGAGTTTTCTGGGTTTGGCAGGTTACTACCGGCGCTTTATTGAGGGCTTTTCTATTCTAGCAGCACCGTTGACGAGGTTGACTCGGAAGGGAATTCGATTTGAGTGGGACGAGAACTGTGAACAGAGTTTCCAGGAGCTTAAAAGGCGGTTGACATCTGCTCCTGTGTTAGCCCTTCCAGACGATAGTGGGGAGTTTGAGGTGTACAGTGACGCTTCTTTGCAAGGCTTGGGTTGTGTCTTGATGCAGCATGGGAGAGTGATTGCTTATGCTTCTCGGTAATTGAAACCCCATGAGATGAACTACCCTACACATGACTTGGAACTGGCAGCGGTAGTTCATGCACTGAAGATTTGGCGGCATTACTTGTATGGCGAGAGGTGCAGGATCTTCACGGACCACAAGAGCTTGAAGTATTTGTTCACGCAAAAGGAATTGAATCTGAGACAGCGCCGTTGGTTGGAGTTGCTTAAGGACTACGACTGTACTATTGAGTATCACCCAGGGAAGGCTAATGTGGTAGCCGATGCTCTGAGCAGGAAGTCAGCTAGTTCCTTGTCACATTTGAGGACCGTACGGTTACCGTTGCTGGTTGAACTCCGCAGGTTGGGAGTAGAGTTGACTGTGGATGATCACGGAGTACTCCTAGCGAGTTTCCATGTGCGACCTGTTTTGATTGATCAAGTTATTGATGCTCAGTTTGAGGACCCTATTCTTTGCATCATTCGGATTGAGGTCGCGGCTGGAGAGAGACAGGACTTTGAGATCCGTGAGGATGGAGCCTTGGTTAAAGGTGGACGGTTGTGTGTACCTGAGGATGAAGCATTGAAGAAAGTGATACTGGATGAGGCTCACTGTTCAGCTTATGCGATGCACCCTGGTGGGACCAAGATGTATCGTACACTACGGGAGCATTATTGGTGGTCAGGGATGAAACGTGATTTGTGTGTACCTGAGGATGAAGCATTGAAGAAAGTGATACTGGATGAGGCTCACTGTTCAGCTTATGCGATGCACCCTGGTGGGACCAAGATGTATCGTACACTACGGGAGCATTATTGGTGGTCAGGGATGAAACGTGAGATTGCAGAATATGTCAGTAGATGCTTGATTTGTCAACAGGTAAAAGCCGAGCGACAGAGACCCTATGAAGCAATGCAACCTTTGCCGATCCCCGAGTGGAAATGGGATCACCTGACGATGGATTTTGTGTTCAAGCTTCCGAGAACACCGAAGGGACACGATGGAGTGTGGGTTATTGTGGATCGACTTACGAAGTCTGCTCATTTCTTGCCAGTACGGGAGACCTTCAGGTTGGCGCAGTATGCACAGTTGTTCATAGATGAGATTATTCGGTTGCATGGGACTCCAGAGTCGATAGTATCTGACAGAGATCCGAGATTTACTTCCCGCTTTTGGCAGAGCTTACAGGAAGCTTTTGGGACTAAATTGCATTTCAGTACTGCATTTCATCCTCAGACCGATGGACAGTTAGAGCGGACTATTCAGATTCTCGAGGATATGATGCGAGCTTGTGTCTTGCAGTTTCAGGGTACTTGGGAGTCTCATTTACCTTTGATGGAGTTCGCCTACAATAACAGTTATCAGGAGAGCATTGGGATGGCTCCTTACGAGGCTTTGTATGGGCGACAGTGTCGGACTCCATTGTGTTGGACTGAGGTTGGTGAGAGGAGATTGACTACTTCTGAATTGTTGGACCTCACACAGGAAAAAGTGACACTGATCAAGGATCGATTGAAGGCAGCCCAGGACCGACAGAAGAGTTACGTCGACCGTAGGATCAGGGATTTAGAGTTTGTCGTAGGATACTGGGTTTTCCTGAAGTTGTCTTCTTGGAAAGGAATTGTGCGGTTCGGCAGACGAGGGAAGTTGAGTCCTCGTTACATTGGACCTTATGAGATCATAGAACGGATTGGTCCTGTTGCATATCGATTGGCTTTACCAGCAGATTTGGAAAAGGTACATAATGTCTTTCATGTCTCTATGCTTCGGAAGTATATTCGAGACGATTCGCATGTTCTTGAAGCACAACCAGTTGAATTGAGGGAAGACTTGAGTTTCGAAGAGCAGCCTGTAGCGATTTTGGATCGGAAGGATAAGGTTTTACGAAGGAAAACGGTTCCCTTGGTTAAGGTGTTATGGAGAAATCATCAAGTGGAAGAAGCTACGTGGGAACCTGAGGCATTGATGCGGGAACAGTACCCTTACTTATTTCACTGAATTTCGGGGACGAAATTCTTTTTAGGGGGGTAGATTGTAACAACCCGTACCTTCGGGAAGGGTAAAAATGTAATTTTATAAAGTTTTGTATATAAAGGACGATTTTGCCCTTGTGAATAGTAGACGAAAAGTTGACTTTTTGGAGGACTTGGGATTTTCACGTGGACCGAGGACCGTTGGATAGGTCTCGACGTCCTGAGTTCAACGACAGGCGGCACGCTGTCATCGGACGTCAGACGGAAAAGATACGGGTCTAGAACGTTCGAGGGCAAAACGGTAATTAATTGTACAAGGGGTATTTTGGTCATTTTCTTTCAGCCCAATCAGATAAGGGCAAGTGGCAGAGATTTTTTGTGCTAGCCTATGGATGATGGACACGTGGGAGTGGCTGGATGGTTCCAGGCCGTTCTCAAGTGTGCACGGCCACACCTTGCACAAAATCAAACTGTGTTTTGGGTCTGAAACACAGAAAACAGAGGGTGAGAGTTTGAGGAGAGCTTGATCGATTTTGTGCCAGGGGGAGTGAGGAGTGATTGGTGAGAGTGACAGGGAGGAGTGGTTGTACTGGTGATCGGGTTTTGGTGGTGAAATCGTGCACGGCGGCACGGTGGTGGTGCGGCGAAGATTTGAGGAAACAGGGAGGCCGTGAGTTCGTGGTGGTGGCTACGCCGTGTGGTGGCTCAAATCACGACCGTGGGACGTTCAGGAGGCTGTAGGGAGTCCAACGAACACCGTGGTACGCGGCGGCGCTTGCGGCGGAGACGGAATCGAAGGGTAAGTTTCTTTACTCTGTTTTCCCGTGCTTTTTCAATTCAAAAGTCGTGAGGGTAGGATGAGAATCGAGGGGAGGGGTAAGTGCAGTAGTGTTCAGGGAGGTTCTAGGAGTGGTGTGGGATGGTCGCCGTGACCGGGACGTACACGGCGGAGCCAGACAACGGAGAGTACTCTGTACTCTATTTTGGCCGTGGGTTCGAACGTCGAGTCGTGACGTTTGGGCACGAGTTGACGGTCAAGGTGAGTCGGGTTAGAAGTAGAAAGGCCTTAGGAACCGTCTAGTGTTACCACAGTGACGGGGGATGACCGGAGTGGTTGGATCGTGAAACAGGGACCGTCTGTGTGTTTCTTTCGAGCTTCAGTTGTGAAGCTGAGTGGTGAATCGAACCAGGAGAGTGAGAGGAATGAATGGGTGGGAACTGGACGAAGCTTTAGGTGAGGAAAGGGAGAGGAATTGTGCAGGTACGGCGGAGAACCGCTGACGCCGGTTCAGTGTGCAGACCACTGTGCTGAACCGGGTCTGCTCAAGGTTGAAGGGCACTGTAGCAGGCGCGTGAGGCCCACGCGCAGCCACTTTGGGCGGCGCGTGGAGGTGCGTGGAGAAGAATCCGGCCAAGCTTCCAACAGGAATTTGGTTCTATTTGTCCTAAGGAGTTTATTGGTATAGGTTTCGAGTTAATCGGACGGTGTTACGGAGTTGTTCGGGAATCCAGACGGTTGAGGGTTTAGGATTAAAATATTATTTAATTCCCGAAAAAATTGGGGAAATTAGGATTAGGATCCTTGATGTATTTGTGACCCTATTTGGTGCATTTTGACAGGACGGGAGGTACCCGAGACAGTCGAGGAGCGCACGGAGCGCGAGTGACTCGTTCTGGATTTGTGAGTGGACTCTTTCTTTCTTTCAAGCATGCCTAACTGTTTTATTGACGTTTTTAATCTTAAATATGTTTTTATGCTTTTGAATGCTGATTATATGTGATTGATGAGTTGGCACGTTTTTCGAGATATTTCTGAGATTTTGCACGTTTTTCGAGGAAATCTGGTTTTCGGATTTTGATGGGTTATGAAATATGATTCGTGCTTATTGTGATTTCTGGGTATAAGAATGGATTTCCGGATTTGGGTTTGGAATGTCGGTTCGGAACTCCGGACGGGCTTAGAACCGGGGTTTCGAATTCGAGTTTGGCGATAGATTTCGAATTGGCAGTACACTGGATATGGATTGGATTTGCTGGATCTAGATATTGGGTTTAAGACCCGGATTGATATTGACGGGGGGACGGACCCGTATTGAGTTTAAAGACTCGGGAGTTTAAAGACTCGGATATGTTGATATTACCCCCATAGGCCTATTGAGTTTAAAGACTCGGATAGGTCCAGCAGGTTTGATCGGAAATGATGATTTGATGCTGAAGCTAAGATTTCTATATCCGTTTTATAGTGTATCTATTTCTTATGGTATTTTATAGTGTATCTGTTTCTTATGAGATTTTATAGTGTTTCTGTTTCTTATGATGTTTCATATTATGATTTTCTAGTACTCCGTTGGGCATGCCTGTGTTTAAAAACGGAGGGAACACTGATTCTTATTTTTCCTTAACCTCGAATTAGTGATAAACTGATTTTACAACTTTTGGTTATTCTAGTCCACTCACACTTTTGGTTTTAAATTTTCCCTCCAGGTCGTGGTGATAGCGCTGGGGTGAACGTTGAGGCAGATATCGAGGCATAGAGCTTCCGACGTTCTTCCGTTGCGAGACTAGCATTGTAGGACTTTTGTGCCCATTTTGTAGAACTATGCTCTGACTAACTGTTGTGTATATTGTACTCCTTCGTCTGATAGTTATGCTTATAGTGGTGTGATGGTCGTTGTTTTGTTGCTACTGTAAGTGTGATTGTCAGACGGGAGCAGGGTTCGTCTCGGGTATCGAGGCCATATTTGGGACGGGTCCTGACACTCTATGCCTCCGACGCTGCCTCAACGTCAACCCCCGCGCTAGCTCCACGACCTGGAGGCAATTAAAAACCAGAAAGTGTGAGTGGACCAAAAAGAATAAAATTCAAAAACCATTTCATAAACAAACCAGGGTTTGGCCCTCCGTTTTGAAAAAATGCATGCACAACCCATTTATTTAAATACATCTATAAACCACATAGTAATCATCATAAAAACATTTATCATTCACAAAATAGGCATCATGAAAACAGTACGATAAAACATAAATCCAAGTCATCATTATCCGATCAAACCTGCTGGACCTATCCGAGTCTTTAAACTCCCGAGTCTTTAAACTCAATCCAGGCCTCAATAATCCGAGTCTTTAAACTCTAAGTCTTTAAACTCAACAGGCCTACGGGAAAAATATCAATATATCCGAGTCTTTAAACTCCGAGTCTTTAAACTCAATCCGGGTCTTTAAACCCAATCCGGGCCCGTCCCCCGTCATATCAAAATATCCGGGTCTTTAAACCCAATAACCAGATCCAACAAATCCAATCCAAAACTATTGAAAACAATTTCTTAATCTATATCCAAACCCGAATCCGAAATCACTGGCCCGAAGCCCTTCCGGCATCCAGAACCGTCATTCCGAACCCAAATCCGAAAATCCACTTTTCAACCTTAAAACCAAATTTCCTCTTTCCGAAATCCGATTCTAAAACCGAAAACCTTGATCATCGAAATCATGTTCCAAAACCCCTTTATAATCATTGGAAACCCTTTATCGTTTGAAATCCCAAAATCATAGAATCACAGCCAGGAATCAAACTTTTCTCGTAAAACATGCTGAAACCGTACTTCTTGAAAAACGTGCAATTAAGTAAAACAGTTATAGCATATTCAGTAAACATCAAATCACATATAAAACCATAAAACAAGTAAATAAAAGCAGTTATGCATGCTCAGTTATAGAGAAGGGGTCCACTCACAGATACCGGGTACGCCACTCGCGTCCCGTACGTCCTGCACGTTCCTCGACCTCCTCTGGGATTCCCAATCCTGTCAACAGTCACCAAAACACGTCACTAACACGTCCACCAAGGTTCTCCTAATTCCCCACAATATTCCCCGGGTTCTAAACGTAATGAACCGAGACCCTAAACCTTCGACCTCGGGGAATTAACCCGAAACAACGTCCGTTTAACCCGAAACCTATCTCAAAAGATTCGTTATAACATTTAGACTCAAAACCATGTTGGAAGGTTCCTCAGATTCCTCCCTACGCGCCCTCACGCGCCGCCCAAAGTGGCTGCGCGTGGGCTTCACGCGCCTGCTACAGTGTCATCGTCAACCTCTGTTCAGCAGGTTCAAACCGGGCTGGCTGAACCGAACCGGCGTGACCGGTTCTCCGCCGTCCATCCACCATTCTCTTCGTCCTCTACCCAGCAATCTATTCCCCTCAACCAAACACGACAATCCTACCTCTAACCCATCGTCCCTAGCTCGAAACAGAACCCGTTCAAATCCCCTGTTTGCACTCCCAGCCACCCGTACACTTCCTCTTCACGGCTGCACAACCAGCAGCTTCCTAGGACCCTACTGAGTCCCCTAGACCTCACCAGACTTCCCAACTCATCCCTAAAAGCCACGAATAACCGTTTGAAATTCACGAAAAAACAGAGCAACCAGGGGAAATTCAAGAGATTACCTGCCTGTCGATCGCCGCCGTGCACGCCGCCGCGTTCCCTGGAGTCCACAGAACCGTCCAAGCTTCCCCTCGAGTCCAATTTGATCAACTCGATCACTGAGGTTCGCACCACCACCAAACTCCCTCTCTGTTTTCTGGTTTTCCCTGAGAACTCACCCTCTCCTTACACCAGTCTTCCTCACGAAACTCTCACTCAAACTCACTCACTACCTCTCTCTCGATCTCCAATCACTCACTCAAGCACCAGGACACACAAACACACACGGCCAACGTTCAATTTTCTCTCAATCTCACCCTCTGTTTCTCTCTTGTGCACGGCCACAAGCACGACTCACCCAAATAATTGGAACCGTGCAAACTTGTAGAAACCACTAGAGCAATCCCACGTGTCAAAATCCCATGGCCCAAACTCAAAATATCCCAATCAACACTGCACACTTGTCCCAATCTATTTTGCACAAATCCCAATGTGCAAAAAGACCAAATTACCCCTATGACTCAAAATTACCATTTTGCTCCTCACCGTTCTAGACCCTTATCTTAACCGTCCAATGTCCGATGAAGGCATGCCGCCTGTCATTGAACTCAGGACGACGAGATCTACCTAACGGTCCTCGGTCTACATGAAAATGACAAGTCTAGAAAAAGGTCAATGTTTTCCCCTATTTTAACCAAATTACGAAAGTGCCCTCAACCTTTTGAACATCATAACTTCCTCCTCGGATGTCGGAATCGGGCGTGCCACCTGTCTACGGACTCGTGATGTCCCGAACTACGTCACGGTCATCGGTCAATATCCAATTGACCGCCCGAACTCAAAGTCAACATTTTGCCCAACCTAGGGGCAAAATCGTCATTCTACCCTAACAGATCAAAAGTAACCAACTAAACACCAATTAGACCCACTAATCCATTACTAATCACTTCGCTAATCCCGGCTCTCGGGACGGGTCGTTACATCCCGTCTGTCACAAAGTGTCAGACCAGGGAAAATTCTATCTCTAGCCCTCACCGTGCCTTCCAGAGTACGCCAGGATCGTAGGAGGAGGAGTGTGATGTCTCGTCTCTGCTACAGCCGCATCCGCGATCAACCTGAAGGGCATTCAAAACATTAAAAGTCGTGAGTGGACAAAATAAACATTTTAATAAAACCTTTTCATACAAAAACATTTATGCCTTTCATTAAAATCATATGCATGCATTCAAAACCATTTATCAAACGTTCATAAAATCATTTGTCAACCATATTCAAAACCTTTCAAGGGTTCATACCCGGTTCCCATAAACCGTCATGACCCATAAAAACCTTTCAAGGGTTCATGCCGGTCCCCATAAACCGTCATGAACCGTAAATGAATTTATGGCTCCCCGACCCGAAATCACAAACTTGAAAACCATAAATCAATACATGGGAACTCAGCCCAAATCAAACACCAGTGGGACTCAACCCAAAACCATTCTCAATGAAGTACTAAAACATCGAATACGGGGTCTCCGCCCCAAATTACTTTCTAAATCATAAAACCTCATATGTATCGACATACGTATAACCCATCCGCGGAACTTCCGAGAAGATGGCAACTCGGGGCACACAGCCCTAGGGAACACATCCCCGATATATGTCACGATATCATCTCTATACTAGTGTGCACACTACCCGGGGTCTCACTCCGAGTCTTCTCCCAGGAATTCTCCATCTGGGAGGCTCTATCTTTGGACCTAGTCCGATCATCTCTCCGGAATCTGGTCCGGGACCACATCATAAATTGTAACCCCCACTTTTGGAACGGGATCCCTATGGGGATACCCATTATGGTCTGTGGATCGTGACTCTCTGGAGGAGACCATATAAATCATATGGAGGGTTCATAATCATTTTCAAAAATCTTTCTTTCTTTCTCAAAACATTTCTCAAATGGGTCTCATACCCGATTCATGTCAACAGGATTCCTCGAATCCGATTCAAATCCACTTCACAGGCCTCGGCCTAAATCCTCAGTTCAGCAGGGTCTCATGCCTAG
This sequence comes from Prinsepia uniflora, assembly GCA_032719365.1. Classification (NCBI taxonomy): domain Eukaryota; kingdom Viridiplantae; phylum Streptophyta; class Magnoliopsida; order Rosales; family Rosaceae; genus Prinsepia; species Prinsepia uniflora. The sequence goes on from CM064863.1 coordinate 44,770,759, forward strand.
ATTCTCATTTCATAATTCGAATTGGGACTCAAGCCCGATGTTACAATCAACGGGGCCTCAAGCCCGATACCACAGCTAACTGGGCCCTAAGCCCCAAACCATAAAGCAACGAGGCCTCAAGCCCGATTTCACAACCAAAGGGCCTCAAGCCCGATACTATAATCAAATGGGCCTCCATCCCGATATTACAACCAAATGGGCCTCAAGCCCGAATCATAAACCAACGGGACCCTCGGTCCGATCGTATAACTCAAATGGACCCTCGGTCCGATTTCTCGTCAAATCCAATGGACTCCAAGTCCTAGAGTTTGTAAATCAAATGGGCCTCATGCCCGATTTCATATTTCCAAATCCAAAACCAATTTATGAAACCCTCATTGAAAACCTAGCAAGTATAAGCATCGTATGAAACCGAAAATCTCGAAATACGTGCAAATACGTAAATCCTAGGCTACCACAAACAAATGCACTCATGGCATCGCAAAATATATTCTAAAACATTTATGCATGCATCGAATTCATAAAACAAGTCCACTCACAGACCGTCCGAAGCCGCACTTCGATACGCGTGCCATAAGCGTCTCCCGGGCCAATCATCGCCTTCAGGATTCCCGAACCTATCCAAATTAATTTAGACGGTTACTAACTATTTATATAACCCCTCACTAAAGCCCCGTAATTTTTCGTAATTTCTAACTATTTTTAACCGCAAACCTAAACCTTTGGATAACCCGAAATATATCGAAACGATGTCCGATTGACACGAAACCAGTCCCAAAATGTTCGTTACATCAAATAGATGATTTCACGTGTTGAAACTTTCCCCAAAGGAGGGAGCACGCACCCTCACGCGCCCCAAGTATAGCATGCACATGTGATAGGACCCGCCCCGATCCCCCTAGGACCACCCGGGACGTGCCTTGCTCCCGTCTGACACCCGACATTGAAATATCATAATTGCCCTTATTGAAAGTAAAATGCATAAAGAAAATCCATAGTTAAGTCATACATAGCATGCCACACAAATACTCGAATACAAATAGTGTCAGACAAGGGATAGTTTCCGAGTACAGTTTATTGAGCACGACTCTAGACAAACTACGTGCCAACCTACCCACCAGTAGGGTTCAGGTGCGCAACATTAGCCTATGCCTCTTCCTCGGGATCCTCCTCCTCAATAGCACTACCTGGAGGGGTAGTAAAACAACAAGGGTGAGTGGGCCGAAACTCAAGGTTTACAAAATAGTTTACCAATCCGAAAACATATAGATTTTCCCCTCCTTTTTCCGAAAAGACAAGCATTAGTATCATAAACCACAAAATCATATAATCATAATATCAACATAATATAATCTTAGTCACTGCACTATACATCCCAACCCTGACATCCCAGATGCCCGACGTCCCAGACGCCCAATAAGGTCACAGTCTCAAGGCTACGCGTGCCACCCGGGGTCTCAATCCTGAACCTAGCCCGAGCATGGCATTCTAGATGCCTGACGTCCCAGACGTCCAACAGTAGCAATCCTGCTCCTGAGTCACTCTACGGTCCGGTCCCTCCGTAGAATGACTCCTCACAGGCAATGCGCCGTGACCACTCCGGTGTACCTACATCCGGAGGAGATAGAATCCTAGGGTAGATCTATACAGTGCAGTACCACAGATAATATCGAGATCCATTATACATATACATGACTCAAAACCATTCATAAACAACCAGACGGGTCTCAGGCCCAAACATCGTAATACGTGCCATAAATCATACTCAAGATAAACAGATATTTTTACTTGAATCACATATAGATATAATAGAAAGTAAAACAGTTATGCATGCCGAGGTTTAGTGAAATCAAAGGCCCACTCACAGTACAATCCCGCTGCAATCCCGAGCGTAAAGCCCCGTCTAAGGGTTAAAGTACAATTCCTGTCATGCCCAAAACATACGTAAAGGTCACTTTAAGTCCCTACTAAACAACTAAGAAACCCTAGACTGAAACCGGCCCGGGAAAGGCGTCCGAACACGCTTCCCAAGGCGTCAAACCCTAATTTGACCAACCTAACGATCTCCGATCGACACGAAACCACCGCCATTGGATCTGTATCGTCGAAACCTTGAAAATGGCACTGGTCCCACACAAAATACTGTTCACACGCGCCCCCCACGCGCTGGTCAACCCTCTGGTCAACGGTGCTACAGTGATGCTGACATCAGCATGACGTCACTGCTGACGTCATCACTGACAGTGTCAGAGGACACGTGTCAACAGCCCATTGGTCCCTGGTCTGACAGTTCTCTGACATTATGATGTCATGATGACGTCACTGCTGACGTCAGCATGATGACGTCATCAGCTACAGTACCGGGTCTGAGAATCGGGTCACCGCAGACCCACGGTTCGACCCGATTGGTTCTCAACAACCCGACCACCAAAATCGATGGGATTTGTTCCTATGAACTCGTCTAATCATGTTCTATGGTTCTGTGGACTCAAAACTAGTTTTTAGGTTCGAAAATCTACCTGAAAATCGACAGAAAACCTGCTGCCGGCTCTGGTTCGTCTTCTCCGGTGAGTCGTCAAGCTTCCAACCGCGTACTTAGGTCTGAAATGGTCGTCTAGTCCCCTAGGTTATGTCTCAAAAACAACCAAACAAGTTTAACGTTAAAAACGGACATTTTGAGACAGGGAAGGAAAATCGGTCTTCTCGGGTTTGCAGGCTTACCGCCGCCGTGTCGCCGCCGGGGGCTGCCCAGTCCAGTCCTGAGTCATCCAGCCGTCACAATGGTCCTAGCCCTAGGTTGGTTCGAGCCCAGAAGTCATGGTTTGGACGGTTTGGACAGTTTGGGTTGATCGGGTTCCTTCTCGGGTTTGTGGGTTTTCCGGCCGTGCAGGGTGCCCGTGGTGGTGGTGATGGCCGTCTGGAGGTTGCTGGTGGTTGCCTGGTTCTGCCCGGTGAGGGAGGTTGGGTGGTGAGCTGCTGAAGTGTTTGTTCGAAGAGTGAGAGGGTGCACGGTTTTGAGAGAATGAAAATGTGAGAGTGAGTCTCTGATGAGTTTAAAAACAGAAGGAGAAAATGGAATGAAGGGCTGAGATTCAATCTGACTTAAGGATGAAGGGTGAGGATTTAAGGAAGTTAAATTAATTAATTAATCACATGGCAGACCAAGATCCTGGTTCTAGGGAGTGTGGGGATGAGTGACACGTGTCACTCATCCAAGGGTCCAGAATGATTTTGAATAAAGTAACCAGATTTCATTATTTTAATATTATTTTAATTCCGATTTCGGCGTGCCGCCTGTCTACGGATTCGTATCGACGGGACCTACGTAACGGTCCTTGGCCCTCGTCCGTTGGACTTCCCGGGTCAAAAGCCAACATTTGGCCCCCAAATGGCCAAATTACCAAAATACCCCTCGACTTCCGAACGTCACAACTTCTTCCTCGAACGTCAGAAACGAACGTGCCACCTGCCTATGAACTCGTGACATCCTAAACTACGTCACGGTCACGGGTCAAAGTCCTAATTAGTTACCGAGGTAAAAGTCAACTTTTTCACCCATTCAGGGGCAAAACGGTCATTTTACAATAAAATAAGAATTACGAAAGTTCGGGTCGTTACAGCATGGGCCACACGCGCCCATGCACAGTGCATCTTCAACCTCCTGCGAACCGGCCGGTCTGGTTTATTTCTGCAATCCGGTTCGGTCCGACCGACGTGAACGGTTCACTTCATTCATCTCTTATTTCTAGCCCAATTTTGATCCAATCCAAGCCTACACTTCTTAGTTCATCATTTCCTATCCATTCCTATCATCAAATCCATAGAAAACTGCCCAAAACCTGATTGTGTCAAACTCCCCTTCACGGTTCAATCTTTCAAAATCTCCCCTGGGCTTCACAGCCGTTAACCGCCATCCAAACTCATCCTAAAACCATCCTAACATCATAATAAACCCATCATAATTAACCAAAACTGTCCCTAACGTTTGAAATCGAAAATAATATGAAATGGACATAATCGGGCTTATCGTGCGCAGGGGTCCACCGCCATCCACGGCAGTTGTGCGCCCTGCCGCTGCCTCCTAGTGTGTGGTGAGGGGTGATCGATTTTACTGAGATCGGGAAAACTGTGTGAATAAGGGAGGGAAAATTTGCATGTATGTGGAATGGTGGCCAGTGGATGAGTGACATTTGTCACTCATCCATTGGTTGCTGGGGAAAATATCTGGCCCACAATAATGACAATGTCAATCCGTCTCGAACTTCGTGCAATAGTACTTTCGAATTTCGGTGAATCGTAACTTTTCCGTCGAACGTCCGAATTCAACGTGCCACTTGTCTACGAATTCGTATCGTCCTGACCTACGTAGCGGTCCTCGGCCATCAGACATCCCGGTTCAAAAGTCAACTATTGGCCCCTATTCAACCAAATTACCAAAATGCCCCCAATCGTCTAAAAATCATAAATTCTTCCTCGAACGTTGGAATCGGGCGTGCCACCTGTCTATGAACTCGTGACGTCCCGAACTACGTCACAGTCATCAGCCAAAGTCCATTTGACCACCTGTACGAAAAGTCAACGATTCGCCCATTTCAGGGGCAAAACTGTCATTTCGCCTTGCTCGTCCTTTAATCCTCGTATAATCCCTGATTAGTCTCGCTAATCCGTCATTAATCCATGGTTAGTCTCGCTAATCCGTTATTAATCCTTAATTAATCTCGCTAATTCGGGACGGGTCGTCACATCCATCCCTAAAACACATAAAACACAAAGGCCCGCTGGCCCACATTTTACTGAAATCGCTGGCTCTTAGCGACTTTGAAAACATTTACACAAAATATATTTATATAAAAACCAAACCTTATCTCACTGGCCTAGCCAGCCCAATGTCCAACCTCTCCATACGGATCCAACTAGCTGCTAGTCTAACTAGCATCCCAAGTGTACTACCGGTAAGAGAGTATATAATCTATAGGGTCCAACCCTGATTATATCCGAGCCCTTCTTTGAGAATCCACAGAGTCCAACTTCGGATATAGTGATCCAATCGCTTGAGGTTAACAAATCCAGTAAACAATATCCAAATCGGCATATAGTTAATCACACGGGCACTAGCCCAAAACAATTGACTTTAGGGTACCATGCCTAAATCCCGGTCTTCCAAAACCATGATAAAATTAATAACCAAAAATCATTGGTATAATACACTCAAACCATTCATTATCCAATACATATAACTATAATCATAATCAGCACATACCATTCCATAAAATTAGTAAAAACATATATTTAAGCATGCATCAGAGTTATGAAAGAAAATGTCCACTCATAGTACCCCCGCTCGCTCAACATACGAGCCTTAAGATAATCCGACGCCTCTGGTGTAATGACCCGTCCCAAATTCCATGATTAGATTATTGACTAATCACAATTAGTGAGGTTAATCGGTGATTAGTTAGGCTAAATCGGACGAACGATGCGGAATGACCGTTTTGCCCCTAGTGGTGGCAAAACGTTGACCTTTCAATCAGGCGGTCAAATGGACTTTGACCGATGACCGAGACGTAGTTCGTGACGTCACGAGTTCATAGACAGGTGGCACGTTCAATTCCGACGTTCGAGGAGGAAGATATGACGTTCGGAAGTTTAGGGGCATTTTGGTAATTTTGGATAAAAGGGGTAAAATGTTGATTTTTTGACCGGGAGGTCCGATGGCCGAGGGCCAAAGACCGTTACGTAGATAAGGACGATACGAATCCGTAGACAAGCGGCACGTCGAATTTGGACGTTCGACGGCGAAGTTACGGTTCACGAAAGTTTCAGAATACTATTCCTGGCGACACGTTCTACGAGACAAAAAGTAAGTTTTGTCTTTTGTGGGCCCAGTTACTTTTCAGCAACCAATGGATGAGTGACACTTGTCACCTATCCACTGGCCAACCTCACCCATTCATGCACCAAAACCCATCCCCGTGCATCGTCCATTTTCTTTGTTCCCAAACACAAACCATATCCCATTTCTCACCCAAAAATCCAAACCCTTGACCTGTGAGCATAACTGAGAGGGCAGAGAGATGGAGAGGACCGGCTGGACGTGGTGGCTGGCCAGGCAGAACCGCCGTGGGCGGCGGAGGAGAAAACCCGAACGAGGTAATCAGTTTTGCCCGTTTAATCCATTTTCGATTTCTAGTTGTTATGGGTCGATTTGGAAGATTGGTCTGAGTTAAATAGGTTGCTAGGGAATTGTTAGAGAGGTTTTGGTGGTGGTTGGACGTCGGGGAAGCCCTGGGAGGTTTCAGGAAAATTGAACCGTGAGGTTCAAAATTTAACCGTGGATTTTCGTGGGTTTTATGGGTTCTAATTAATTGGGTTAGGTTCCTAGGACGATTATAGGAAGGTTAGGATTGATTAGGATGGAAAACGGTGAAAAACTGTAACAACCCGTCCCGAGAATTGGGATAAGTAGAGTGATTAAGGTGCGATTAGTAAGGTTAATCAAGGGTTAGGTGGTCCCGAGGGGTCCGGGAACCTAGAATGACGATTTTGCCCCTAGGTCGGGCAGAAATGTTGACTTTTATTTCGGGTGGTCAAATGGGAGTGGACCAGTGACCAGGACGTAGTTGAGGACGTTACGCATCCTTAGGCAGGTGGCACGCCCGATTCCGACATCCGAGGAGGAAGTTGTGATGTTCGGAAGGTTGAGGGCATAACCGTAATTTTGGAAAAAATAGGGGGAAAAGTTGACTTTTTGAATAATCGAGTTTTGGTACGTTGACCTAGGATGGTTAGGTAGATCTCATCGTCCTGAGTTCGATGATAGGCGGCACGTGTTCATCGGACTTATGAGGTGTGAGATACGGGTCTAGAAGGGTAGTGGCAAAACCGTAAAAAAAAAATAAGTTAACAAGAAGGGTAATTTGGTCTTTTTGCACCTGGGGATTTGTGCAGAAAGAAGCAGATGAAGGGTTGAGATTGGGCCACATGGGTGAGAGAGAATGGGGGATGGTGACATGTGGCAATTGTGTAGAGGGTTCTGGTTGAATCCTGTACATACACGGCCCAAATATTTGTGGTGCAACCGTGCAGTGCCCGTGTGAGTGTTCTTCGACACAGAGAGAAACAGAGGGGGAGAAGCGAGAAGATTGAAGGTTGATCGAGGGTGCTGGTGAGTTTGTGACTGTGTGTGGGTGTTCAGAGAGTGAGAGGGAAGCAGGGAGGAGGTGTGGAAGTGTTGGCCGTGTGTGTGAGGGGAGTGAGGGCCACGGGAAAAACCAGAGTGCACAGGGAGGACGTGAGTGTTTTTGGGCAGTGTTGTGGCCGTGATCGATCAAGAAAGGCCAGAGGAAGTGTCCAAAGGCTGGAGGTGGACGGGGGGAGCTACTGCCTCACGGCTGAGCTCGCGACGGCGATCGGAGGACAGGTAATTTCTCATCCTTTTCTACTTGCTCTGTTTAGTCGTTGAGTTTCAAGTCGAGAGTCGTGAGTCTAGAGGTCGAATCGAGGCTCATAAGCAGGTCTAGGGGGCTCAGTGGAGGTCTGGGATTCTATTGGTTCTGTTGCCATGACGGGGAGGTACACGGCGGAGGATGGCACGACAGAGGTATTCTGGTGCTCTGTTTTGGCCGTGGGTTCCAACGGCGAGTCGTGACGTTTGGGCAGGAGTCGACGGCCAAGGTGGGTCGGGTTAGACTTAGAAGAGGTCTAGGAACCGTCTGGTGTTGCCACCATGACGGGGGGTGACCGGAGTGGCTGGATCGGAAAACAGGGGAGTTTGGGGTTGTCTGGTTTCGAGTTCAGTCGACGGGCTAGGGACAGTGTCGAGGTGAACGGAGTTGGGGAATCAATAGGGAAGGACTGGACGATGAGAATGGTGAAGAGAGGGAAGGAAATAGTGCAGGCACGGCGGTGAACCGCTGACGCCGGTCTGTGTTACAGGCGACTGTGGCGAACCAGGTTGGCTCGAGGTAGCCGATGCACTGTAGCAGCGCGTGAGGGCCACGCGCAGCCACTTTGGGCGGCGCGTGGGGGCGCGTGCGACGGCGATGGGGAAAACGATCAACAGGGTTTTTGGTCTAGGAGTTGTGGTGAGTCCATTGGAAGTGGTTTCGGGTCAATCGGGCGTCGTTTGAGTTTAGTTCCGCGAGGGTGAAAGTTTAAGGTCTCGGGTTATTACGTTTTCGATTCGGGGAATTTTGAGGGAATTTAGGTGAACTTTCCTAGACGTATTAGTGACGTATTTTGACGGTGTTTGACAGGATCGGGATTTCCCGAGGAAGCCGAGGAACGGGCTGGACGTTCGGGACGCGAGTAGGGCTCAGTACTGTGAGTGGACCCTTTTCTTAAACTCGAGCATGCATAACTGTTTTCTATAATTGTTTTATGGTCTTCAATCATGATTTTGTGTTTATCGAATATGTTGGTCGGTTTTACATTATTACACGTTTTTCGAGGAAAGTGGTTTTTAGCACGTTTTACGAGGAATGGTTGGTTTTTGGAATATATGTTATGATTTTGGGATTTCAACTGATAAGTGGTTTTCAATGATTATAAATGAATTTTGGAACATGATTTCGATGATAAAGGATTTTAGGTTTGAGAAATGGATTGCGGAAATGGAAGTTGGTTTTCAAATGGAAAGTAGATTCCGGATTTGGGTTCGGAATGACGGTTCTGGATGCCGGGAGAGCATCGGACCAGTGATTTCGGATTCGAGTTTGGATGTGGATTGGTAAATGATTTTCAAATGGTTTTGGGATTGGATTTGCTGGATCTGGATATTGGGTTTAAAGACCCGGATATATATATGTGACGGGGGACCGGCCGGATTGGGTTTAAAGACCCGGATTGAGTTTAAAGACTCGGATATATATATATATTGCTTTTCCCCCGTAGGCCTTGAGTTTAAAGACTCGGGAGTTTAAAGACTCGGATATTATTAAGGCCTGGATTGAGTTTAAAGACTCGGGAGTTTAAAGACTCGGATAGATCCAGCAGGTTTGATCGGGAAAATGATAATTTGATGTTTATGGTTTTTGATACGGTTTCTGATACTCATGCTGTGGTTTCTTATGATACTTTATAGTGTTTCTGTTTCTTATGATGTTTAAGAATGATTCTTTTATAATGTGTTATAACTGTTGGTTATGCATGTGGTTTTCAAAACGGAGGGTTAAACTCGGTTTTCTTATAAAATGGTTTTGAACTTTTGTACTTTTTGGTCCACTCACATTTTCTGTTTTAAATTGCCCTCCAGGTTGTGGAGCGAGCGCGGGGTCTTGACGTCGAGGCAGAGTCTGAGGCATAGAAGTGACGTGAGAGTTCCCAGAGTAGATTAAAGGCTTCCGTGTGCGTGTAGTTATCGGTTTTATTTTCTTTGTATGTTCTGTAAATGCTACCTTCGGGACATTGTGTCTAATTACTCCTGCGTTTGACTGGATTTGAGTGAGTTTTACTTGAGTTTTGCGTCGGGGAGTCAGACGGGAGCGGGATTTACCTCGGGTTTCGGGGTGAAACCGGGGTGGGTCCTGACAATTGGTATCAGAGCATAGGTTTGTCGAGTTCGTTGGGTCTGTCGGTTTGTGAGGTTGTGTTTCAGTTGTTTGACTACTTCTATGCCTCTTTCAGTGTGCGGTTGACGATGCCTCCGAGACGTAGACCCTCTCCACAACCTGAAGAAGTAGCCAGAGAGACGGAGAGTGCCACGATTGAGCGAGCCCAGCGGCTCGGGGCTACTACTTTTAGTGGTGGGGCTGATCCTGAGGAAGCCCAGAGGTGGATTACTAGACTGGAGCGGATTTTTGCGGTGATGCATTGTCCGCCGGGGGAACGAGTGTTGCTGGCTACCTTTTTACTAGATGGTGCGGCGTACGAGTGGTGGTATACCCTCGAGTTGTCCGGTTGGGATGTCCATAGTGTGACCTGGGAGACGTTCAGGGAACGGTTTTTGGAGCAGTATTATCCTCGTTCTTTCCGGGATGCCAAGGAGGCGGAGTTTCTGCAGCTCCAGCAGGGGAATATGACCGTGGCAGAGTATGAACGGAAGTTTCAGATGTTGTCTCGGTTTGCTCTTGCTTTTGTGGCCACTGAAGCCGAGAAGTGCCGTAGGTTTGAGTTGGGTTTGCGAGGTGAGATTCGAGCCGTAGTGACAGCTGGATCTTTTGCTACCCTTCGAGACTTGTCGGATGCTGCGGTGCGAGTTGAGGCTAGTTTGCCGGTGCGACGCCGGGAACCTTCTATTCCTGGAGCTTCGAGCCAGCGGACACCGAAAAGAGGTAATTTCGGTGGATCGTCCTCGTCGGGCGATGATCGTTTTGGTAGGCCTGGTAGTGCCCAGAGTTCAGGATTTTGGGGTTATCGAGTACCGCCGACTCCGCAAGCGAGTGCGACGTCGGTAGCGTCCACAGGGAGACCGAGCAGTGGACCAGGCTGGAATGTGTGTTTCTACTGCGGGGAGCGAGGTCATTTTCGACGTGAGTGTCCACTGTTGCCACAGGAAGGTGGTGTAGGCAGAGGAGTAGCGGAGTCCGGACAGAGTACAGCATCAGGGACAGCGGGCACTAGAGGAGGTGGTGGCACAGCCACGAGTAGTTCAAGGGGACGTGGTAGAGCGTCAGGATCTCAGGCCCGGGTGTTCTCGATGACGCAGCAGGAGGGTCAGTCGACACCAGATACGGAGACAGGTACTTGTTTTGCTTTTGGGTTGTCCTGTTGGTTTGGTGTTTGGATTTTGGGGTAGAGGCTAGGAGTTAAGTTCCGTAGTAGGGTGACGGAAGGTATAGGAAAGGAGTGACTATAACTGATCAAGTGGAGACTGTGGAAGGAGAGAACCCACAAGCTAGAGTTTGCCTTTAGGACTTTGTGGAGTTAGTCCGACTGTGGCCGGAATAGTAGCCGAGGGAGATGGGTGGTGGTATACGAGGATGTACTCTATGACTTCTGTCGGGTACTGTGACATGAGGTATTTTATAATACCTTTGTTTTCTGTTCATAGAGTTTCCCTTGCGTACACCATGTAGTTGTTACATAGCTAGGGTTGGCTGTGGTAACAGTAGTTGGGGATGGAGTGAAATACCCAAGGTGGAGATGATAGACAGGAAACCCAGGAGAGGTTGTTATTGACCTAGTGTTGATTCCTGGGTAGGAGACGTTAGGTGTCGGGAACTAGCTGTGGAATTTCGGGGACGAAATTCTTTTTAGGTGGGTAGATTGTAACAACCCGTCCCGAGAATTGGGATAAGTAGAGTGATTAAGGTGCGATTAGTAAGGTTAATCAAGGGTTAGGTGGTCCCGAGGGGTCCGGGAACCTAGAATGACGATTTTGCCCCTGGGTCGGGCAGAAATGTTGACTTTTATTTCGGGTGGTCAAATGGGAGTGGACCAGTGACCAGGACGTAGTTGAGGACGTTACGCATCCTTAGGCAGGTGGCACGCCCGATTCCGACATCCGAGGAGGAAGTTGTGATGTTCGGAAGGTTGAGGGCATAACCGTAATTTTGGAAAAAATAGGGGGAAAAGTTGACTTTTTGAATAATCGAGTTTTGGTACGTTGACCTAGGATGGTTAGGTAGATCTCATCGTCCTGAGTTCGATGACAGGCGGCACGTGTTCATCGGACTTATGAGGTGTGAGATACGGGTCTAGAAGGGTAGTGGCAAAACCGTAAAAAAAAAAATAAGTTAACAAGAAGGGTAATTTGGTCTTTTTGCACCTGGGGATTTGTGCAGAAAGAAGCAGATGAAGGGTTGAGATTGGGCCACATGGGTGAGAGAGAATGGGGGATGGTGACATGTGGCAATTGTGTAGAGGGTTCTGGTTGAATCCTGTACATACACGGCCCAAATATTTGTGGTGCAACCGTGCAGTGCTCGTGTGAGTGTTCTTCGACACAGAGAGAAACAGAGGGGGAGAAGCGAGAAGATTGAAGGTTGATCGAGGGTGCTGGTGAGTTTGTGACTGTGTGTGGGTGTTCAGAGAGTGAGAGGGAAGCAGGGAGGAGGTGTGGAAGTGTTGGCCGTGTGTGTGAGGGGAGTGAGGGCCACGGGAAAAACCAGAGTGCACAGGGAGGACGTGAGTGTTTTTGGGCGGTGTTGTGGCCGTGATCGATCAAGAAAGGCCAGAGGAAGTGTCCAAAGGCTGGAGGTGGACGGGGGGAGCTACTGCCTCACGGCTGAGCTCGCGACGGCGATCGGAGGACAGGTAATTTCTCATCCTTTTCTACTTGCTCTGTTTAGTCGTTGAGTTTCAAGTCGAGAGTCGTGAGTCTAGAGGTCGAATCGAGGCCCATAAGCAGGTCTAGGGGGCTCAGTGGAGGTCTGGGATTCTATTGGTTCTGTTGCCATGACGGGGAGGTACACGGCGGAGGATGGCACGACAGAGGTATTCTGGTGCTCTGTTTTGGCCGTGGGTTCCAACGGCGAGTCGTGACGTTTGGGCAGGAGTCGACGGCCAAGGTGGGTCGGGTTAGACTTAGAAGAGGTCTAGGAACCGTCTGGTGTTGCCACCATGACGGGGGGTGACCGGAGTGGCTGGATCGGAAAACAGGGGAGTTTGGGGTTGTCTGGTTTCGAGTTCAGTCGACGGGCTAGGGACAGTGTCGAGGTGAACGGAGTTGGGGAATCAATAGGGAAGGACTGGACGATGAGAATGGTGAAGAGAGGGAAGGAAATAGTGCAGGCACGGCGGTGAACCGCTGACGCCGGTCTGTGTTACAGGCGACTGTGGCGAACCGGGTTGGCTCGAGGTAGCCGATGCACTGTAGCAGCGCGTGAGGGCCACGCGCAGCCACTTTGGGCGGCGCGTGGGGGCGCGTGCGACGGCGATGGGGAAAACGATCAACAGGGTTTTTGGTCTAGGAGTTGTGGTGAGTCCATTGGAAGTGGTTTCGGGTCAATCGGGCGTCGTTTGAGTTTAGTTCCGCGAGGGTGAAAGTTTAAGGTCTCGGGTTATTACGTTTTCGATTCGGGGAATTTTGAGGGAATTTAGGTGAACTTTCCTAGACGTATTAGTGACGTATTTTGACGGTGTTTGACAGGATCGGGATTTCCCGAGGAAGCCGAGGAACGGGCTGGACGTTCGGGACGCGAGTAGGGCTCAGTACTGTGAGTGGACCCTTTTCTTAAACTCGAGCATGCATAACTGTTTTCTATAATTGTTTTATGGTCTTCAATCATGATTTTGTGTTTATCGAATATGTTGGTCGGTTTTACATTATTACACGTTTTTCGAGGAAAGTGGTTTTTAGCACGTTTTACGAGGAATGGTTGGTTTTTGGAATATATGTTATGATTTTGGGATTTCAACTGATAAGTGGTTTTCAATGATTATAAATGAATTTTGGAACATGATTTCGATGATAAAGGATTTTAGGTTTGAGAAATGGATTGCGGAAATGGAAGTTGGTTTTCAAATGGAAAGTAGATTCCGGATTTGGGTTCGGAATGACGGTTCTGGATGCCGGGAGAGCATCGGACCAGTGATTTCGGATTCGAGTTTGGATGTGGATTGGTAAATGATTTTCAAATGGTTTTGGGATTGGATTTGCTGGATCTGGATATTGGGTTTAAAGACCCGGATATATATATGTGACGGGGGACCGGCCGGATTGGGTTTAAAGACCCGGATTGAGTTTAAAGACTCGGATATATATATATATTGCTTTTCCCCCGTAGGCCTTGAGTTTAAAGACTCGGGAGTTTAAAGACTCGGATATTATTAAGGCCTGGATTGAGTTTAAAGACTCGGGAGTTTAAAGACTCGGATAGATCCAGCAGGTTTGATCGGGAAAATGATAATTTGATGTTTATGGTTTTTGATACGGTTTCTGATACTCATGCTGTGGTTTCTTATGATACTTTATAGTGTTTCTGTTTCTTATGATGTTTAAGAATGATTCTTTTATAATGTGTTATAACTGTTGGTTATGCATGTGGTTTTCAAAACGGAGGGTTAAACTCGGTTTTCTTATAAAATGGTTTTGAACTTTTGTACTTTTTGGTCCACTCACATTTTCTGTTTTAAATTGCCCTCCAGGTTGTGGAGCGAGCGCGGGGTCTTGACGTCGAGGCAGAGTCTGAGGCATAGAAGTGACGTGAGAGTTCCCAGAGTAGATTAAAGGCTTCCGTGTGCGTGTAGTTATCGGTTTTATTTTCTTTGTATGTTCTGTAAATGCTACCTTCGGGACATTGTGTCTAATTACTCCTGCGTTTGACTGGATTTGAGTGAGTTTTACTTGAGTTTTGCGTCGGGGAGTCAGACGGGAGCGGGATTTACCTCGGGTTTCGGGGTGAAACCGGGGTGGGTCCTGACAAAAACTGGGCCGGAATGAACCTGGACTGGTTACGCCGGTCCAGTTGCAAGGGTTGGACCGGACAGGCCGGCCCGGACCGGCTGTGCGAGGTTGAAGGTGGTGACGTGGCATGATGACGTGGCACCTGTCAGATTGTCAGGTGACGTGGACCACTCATCAGGCGACACGTGTCACATGTCAGTGCACAGTCAGCACTGACATGTCAATGACGTGGCCCAATCAGGGGCTGACGCGTGGCACAGACGTGGACCAGTGCCGTGATGACATGTGGCACATGTCAGATTGCCACGTGGCACTGACAGCACAGTGACATGGACCAATGGGAGCATGACACGTGGCACCTGTCAGATGACGTCATGCTGATGCCAGCGATGACGTTAGCAGGTACTATAGCGGCGCGTGAAGCCCACGTACAGCCACTTCAAGCGGCGCGTGAGGGCGCGTGGCAGGGAATCTGGGGAAGGTTCCAACCTACAAAATCTTCAATTCGATGTAACGAACATTTTGGGACTGGTTTCGTGTCGATCGGACACCGTCTCGATATGTTTCGGGGCATAGGAAGGTTGAGGTTCGGGATTAAAAATAGTTAAAAATACGCGAAAATTACGGGGCTTTGGTAGGAGGTTAATTAAGTAGTTAGTAACCTTCTATTACAATTTGGACAGGTTTGGGAGTCCCGGTGATGGTGATCGGCTCGGGGAGCCGTATGGCACGCAAATCGAGGCGGCAGCTCGGACGGTCTGTGAGTGGACCTTGTTTTCTAAATTGGTGCATGCATAAATGTTTATTATATGTTTTATTACTTGTTTGATCATGCCATGGGTGCATTTGTATGTGGTTACGTATAAGCACGTATTTTGAGGTTTCGGCCTTATACGGTGCTTATACGGGTCTGTATTTCTTTATTGGTTTTAATGAAATGGTTTTGGATTTCTAAAAGGATAAACTCGGGTATGAGACCCATTTGGTTTTGTCTCGGGCATATGACGCTGGTTACGACCTTCGGGTCTAAATCGTGGTCGCGGCGGGTGCTATGTGCACGGCGATCGAGGATACGACGCTCGCCTCCGGATTGGGATGTGTTCCTTCCGGAGAGGTCACGATGCACGATTCGTGGTCGAGCAGCCTGGGGAGGCTCGACTTCGGAGTGCTGACAGTTCAGGATAGCGATCGGTGATGAGTGCACCATGATCTTGTGGTGGTCGCGTCAGTTGATTTGTTCACGGCGACATACCAGGATTGAGGGCGGTCCTGGATGGATGGTTGCACGCATCACTATGATCGGAGTCGTGACTGACTGACCCTTCGATATCGGGCACGGTGCCCAGTTGATGTCATATGTTCGGGCACGAGACCTAGTTGTTTTGCACTGATGATTTCGGGTCAGGGACCCTACATGGATTTCCAAGTTCATGATGGTTTATGGGAACCGGCATGAACTCTGCAAAGGTCATTGTGGTTCATGGCGGTTTATGGGAACCGACATGAACCTTTGTCAGGTCATTCTGGTTCATGACGGTTTATGGGAACCGGCATGAACCCTTGTTATGGATTTTATGGATCATGACGGTTCAAGGGAACCGGGCATGAATGTTTATGTTATGTATATATATGTATTCATATACCTTCCTTTACTTCTATTATCTCTTCCGGGGAGGGTCGTTGGCCTGGGTGGACCCCGTAGTAGTCACGGAGCACCGACTGAGTGGAGTCACCCCCCAGTTGGGTTCCTTACTCTCAGGAAGGCTATGATTACTATTACCTCGGGTAGGGTTGGTGGTCTGCGGACATTGATCTTGACTTTGAGAAGTCTCGAATTGAGACCCGGGTAGCACGCGCGTAGCTTTGGAAACCGTGACAGGATTGGTTGTGTGAATTATATGTATATGTGATGTATGCTACATATGATATATGATGTGTGTTTACACAAGTTTTGGGCAGTGGCCCGTATGGTTAGTTTCTTATGAATTGGGCTGAGTCTTTTATGGATTTGGGCAGTGGCCGCGTATTTGATTTCATTATGGTTTTTTTTTCTGGATAAATGGTTTTCGAATGCATGCATGCTTTTTAGTGGAGGGTACAAATGTCTTCTTATTAAATGTTTTATAAACTCTTTATTTTTGTCCACTCACAGTTTTTAATGTTTTGACTGCCCTTCAGGTTGACATCGGATGTGGACTGTAGCAGAGACCGAGATATCACATGCCTCCTCCGGATCCTGGCGTACTCTGATAGCCCGGGAGGGCAAAGGTCGGAAATATCCCTTGTCTGACACCCCGTGTCAGACGGGAGCAGGGTCATCCCGCACTAATCCCGGGGGGTGACTCCGGGAATTTCCCTATGGATGCTAAGTGTTTAGACGCTCTTTGTTGGAGACAATTAGGAATTTGCCTTGTATGTCACGGGTGATGGTGATGATGGTGGTGTATGGAGTAGTCGACTTTTGTATGAGAAGTCTCGGATGTATGAATAGGGAAAAGTGTTTTGGTAGAGCTTCGGTGTAAGAATGAGAGATCTTGTGCTGCTGGCCGAAAATCACTTTATATAGGCATAGGAAAACCTTAGTCCAATTCTTCTTTAGGAAACAAATTAACTCCACCCGGGCAACCTCACCCATCCGCACCAAAATAGGAATTCTCATGGCTGTAGGACTCCGATTTTAATAATTTATGCACTGCTGGAAAATAGACTTCTAGTTCTTTCCACGCATACCTTAATCGCATCCTGATTCAATTTGAGATGTTCACAGTGGTCTGTGGAAGTGGGTAGATCTGCACTAGAAAAATTTCTAGTTTGTAACTTTTAATCAATTTCTTCTTTTGGGTTCTCCAAGAACGAACCTTGGCATTATCTTGAGCCTTCTTGCACAAATGGATATGGTCTTGACCCATCTTGATGAATCTTGATCCAATCTTAATAAATCTTGGCTCATTCTTGATATCTTATGCATTTTTGCTTTAATTTTACCTCTTTACTCTGTCTCTTTTAGTTAGTACCTAAAAACATCAAAACAAGTTAGATAACACATTACTAAGCTCATAACATAACTAAATGTAGGAACAAAGACAATAAGAATCGAGCATACAATGTGTAGATCAAATTCCTCTACACGTAGAATTGGTAGTCCCTTAGAAAATACTAAAATAAACTAAGAATCAACGTAAGAAGAAAAATGAAAACATAAAAACTAACATTAGACTATCTCCGAGATTAGAAATTCCTACCAAAACTCAAATACTTAAAACACTAAGACATCAACATATCAAATCCGCAAATCATCATGTAATGAAGTTCAATAAGTTGATAAGACACACAAAATTATGTTAGTAAAAATGCATCTATAGCCCTTAAACAAATGTCTTAGGAATTTTATATGGCGTGAGAATCACATGATTTTCAACAAGTATGCATATGAAATTCAAGAGATAATAAAGATATGATCATTTTATGAACAAGTAAGACTTGGAGAAAGCAATGGTGATGGTATGCCCATGCATACTTCGAACAACCTAAGATCACCTCTCATGGATGCACTCATAATCTTTTCACTCATGAATAGGTTTCACTCAAATTATATGTGAGAGAATATGTAGTAAGGCAACAAATAGCTCTCATATTCAACAATAAAAGCACATTAGTGAAAACAATCGAAATTACCTCATGAATGGAAGAAATTACTTGCACAAATGAGCCCAAACCATATGCTTACTCATGCAACTTACTTAACAGATCAAAGGCTACTTATCTCATGGATCATAATGGTCTTAATCGTAGGTTGTAATCAGACTAGGGCTAAGACATTCTGATTTGGATATGTGGTGATAAAGAATATTCCAAAGACGTAGTCATTGCACGAAAATTTGATCAATTTCGAGCTCATCTTCCTCCAAAACATCACTAAGATCATGTGTCAAGAACGGGAGCCAAATAGGCATTGGAGTTACACGCTGATTGGGGAAACTTGGATGGCTACTTTGACATCTGCTCCTGAGTCTTGGAGCGACGTGATGTTAATCGGGTACTTCAGGTAGTAAGGAATCGGTATGGTCATCAAACTTATGTCCCTGCTCTATGTTTCCATTGTGGGGTAAAATGTAATCGATTTTGTCTGGTTATGTTTCACTCGACCCATAAAACACATCGTTTTATCCAATTGGCTTCGTCATCTGGACGTCTCCATCTAGATTTTAGCTAGCGCACCTCAAACTTTGTGCCTTAAGTGGACTCCCCGAGTCAGGGCGTGTCAGTTGGAGGCATAATTTGCAGGGGCAGTTGTTGGGTTTTGGTAGAAAGGGGGTTGTAGTGGCTGGGTTTTTAAGAGTGGGAGTGAAAGTGGGGAAGACTGAGAGGGAGGAAGACATCACGAAGTGTTTAGGCTTTGGGGTTGCAACGATTGGGTGTTTGTGGGAGGCGGTGGCTAGATTTTTGTAGAGAGGTGGTTGCGATGCTTGGGTTTTTAAGAGAGAGATGAGAGAGAGAGAGAGAGAGAGAGAGAGAGAGAAAGAGAGAGAGAGAGAGAGAGAGAGAGAGAGAGAGAGAGAGAGAGAGAGAGCTAGGTGTTTGGTTTTAGGGTTGCGGCAGCTTGGCATTTGCAGAAGGCACTGGCTAGGCTTTCGCAGTTTTGAGAGAGATGAAGTGTACTGGTAGAATTTGTAGATATCGAACTGGAAGAGACCGTATGACATGACCCATCCCAATCCCCCGGGATTATCGCGGGATGTGTCATGCTTCCATCTGACATGAAGTGTCAGACAAGGGATAACTAAAAACCTCAGCACGACTGGGGCTTCCAGAGCGCGCCAAGATCGGTGGAGGAGTGCGATGTCTCGGTCTCTGCTACAGCCCGCATCCACAATCAACCTGAAGGGCATTAAAAACAACAAAAGCTGTGAGTGGATGAAAATCAATAGTTTAAATAAAACAAATTTCATAAGCAGACATTTATGCCCTTCACTAAAAAGCATGCATGCATTCAAAAACCAATAATCAAACCATTTACTTTAATTAAATCATTGGGGCTTTATCCCAAAACCGTAAATCCAAACAAATGTGGGAACTCAGCCTAAAACCATAGAATACCAAAATCTGTAAATCCATATCCATGTGGGCCACTGCCCAAATCCATAAACACAAATCCGTAAGCACATAAATACCATTTCATAAATCCAATAAATCATGTTCACCAAATATCATAAAACCAATAATCGGCATCCTTGATGCCTGACATCCCCGACGTCATAATGAGTACTATCACGGTTTCCAAAGCTACGCGGGCTACTCGAGGTCTCAAGTCTCAAGTCTCCCTAGGGTCCACCCAGGTCAATGTCCGCAGATCAATGACCCTCCCTAGGGTTTCATCCATAAATGCCCTCCTGATCAGAAGCCACCCTATGGGGGCAGTCACTCTCAGGTAGTGCGGCGTGACTACTCCAGGGTCCACCTAGGTCAATGTCCGCAGATCAATGACCCTCCCTGGAGGAGACAATCCATAGATAAAAGGATGGAATATTAGAAAACCATTCGTAAATTATCTCAAACTTTTCAAACCTTTCAAAGGGTCTATTCCAGGTTTCCCATAAAACCATCGTAAACCCAGAAATTCGATTTCTCAAATCCAAATCCATTTAGGGTATCCGAACCCAAAATCATATTTATAAACCACAATGGGACTCATGCCCGATATCATAAACCACTTGGGCCTCAAGCCCGATCATGTAAACTAACTCCGCCCCACGACCAAATGCCTTATTAAATCAAATGGACTCGAAGTTTGATAGTTCGTAAATCAAATGGGTCTCAAGCCCGATTCCATATTTCCAAATTCAAAACCATACCATTGAACCATTATTAAAACTATAAACCTCGATAAACGTACAAATATGAAAAATATCTCGAAATACGTGCAAATATGTAAATCCCCAATACCACAATCATCATCATAGAAATCACATATGTAAAACATATAAAACAGTTATGCATGCATCACAGTTTAGAAAAAAAATACCCACTCATAGACCGTCCTACACTGCCGCCTCGATGTGCATGCCATAAGCCTCCCCGGGCTAAATCACCGTCCTCGGAATATTTGAACCTGTCCAAATCATACTAGAGGGTTACTAGCCACTTCATTAACCTTTCATTAAAGCCCCGTAATTTTCCCAAATTTTTAAACGTATTTAAACTAGCCCATAAACCTTCAGACATCTTGAACTATATCGAAACGATGTCCGATCGACTCGAAACCAGACCCAAAATGTTCGTTACATCGAAAACATAAAAACTTATGTTGACCGTGCCTCGAAAAGAGGGCCCACGTGCCCTCACTCGTCGCCCAAAGGCACTGCGCATGGGAGCCACACGCCAGCTGCATAGTCGTCTTCAACCTTCGTCGAACCCGGTCTGGTTCGGTCCCTGCAAATTAGGTCCAACTAGACTGGCGTGACCGGTTCAATGCCATAACTCCCTCAATTCGACTCCATTTTCCATCCTTTCAAGTCCTATAGCTTTGTCTAGTAGTTTTCTATCCATCTATGTCCTTAAAACCTGAAATTTAAGTCGAAAGCTTACCTTCCGATCAAGCATAAACCGGCCAACTTCGACCTCTGTTTCTGACCACCACAGACCGCCTCAGGCCTCGAAACCAAGCTCGATCAATTTGTCTTAACCTCAAGAACATGTTCCAATTAACCAAATCGATCATTAACCTTCAAAACACAATCTACCATTTTCAAATTCAAACTAGAACTTCACGGAAATCCGACCTTACCTCGATGTCGTTGTACCGTCATGGCCTCCATTAGTACCGTCTCAACCTCCCCTTCAAGTTTCATTCACAATTCAGAGACAAAGGCTGAGTATTGAAGGTATTGAATGGATGGTTTCCTCATGATCTCTGTTTTCACTCATTCGGCTAACACTCACCGAAGACACACACTTGCACGACTTCATCTGCTCCCTCTCATCAAAGTTTGTTCACGGCTTAGCCTCATCAGATGAAGATCGAAGGGTCATGTGGG
Organism: Prinsepia uniflora; assembly: GCA_032719365.1. Lineage (NCBI taxonomy): Eukaryota > Viridiplantae > Streptophyta > Magnoliopsida > Rosales > Rosaceae > Prinsepia > Prinsepia uniflora. Next base: position 44,792,080 of record CM064863.1, read on the forward strand.
TTGGGTTCACGGTTGGATTATGGTTCTTGAGTTCACGGTTTATTTTGGTGTTTGATGAAGATGATCAGATGAGTGATTAGCTAAAAGAAATGAATGGTGAGGATGAGTGGCTGAGAGAGAGATGGACGATGAGGATTAAGAGATGAGAGATGAGTGGAATATATATATATATATAATTAGCCAATGGGAACAAGATCCACAATTTAGGGGTCTTTGTGAGTCATTTCTGTCGATTACTTTGCAATTTGCCCCTAGGGCGTGTAACATGGTAGCACATGTTGTTGCTAACCATGTCAAGTGTATGAGTGGGTACCATGTTTGGGTCGGTCTTGAACCAACTTGGCTGTTTAACCTTCTCGCTAAGGATGTTGGCGTTTCTACTCGTGTTTAGTTAATAAAGAAGTATTTTCAGGAAAAAAAAGGAGAATACTCTAACGAAGCCCCATCCACGACGGTCGACAAAGCGACCAAGGTTCAGGCCGATTCACCAATTATTTCGAACTTTATCGATCTGCAAGCCCATCACCACCTCCAAAAACCGACTCACCCATTCAAAGCGCATAGTTCAAGCTTGAACATCAAAATGATCAAATTTGAACTCGAAATTCAGGCACAAGCTATCAAACAAGAACAAATAGGCATGTGTAGCACAATACAAGGTCCTTGGAATTCGAAAACCACAGCAAGATCAAGCTGAAGAAAATTAACCAATGAAATTGTATCTGGATTGGACGAAAATCCAGAAGTAAATTACCAGGAAAAGGTTGCTCGGGCCAATCCCTCTTTCTTTTATTTTTCTTTTTCTTTTTTTCTTCGTCTTATTTTCTCAGAGAGTCTCAATTTTGTTAATAAAAAAATTAAAAATCAGTATTTTATTTTGTCTCACTTGGATTTTGTTGTGCTTAATTCTCACTTGTTAGCTCTTAATTAATTAATGATGTAATTAGATTTTGATAGGATAGTTTATCACTAAACTAAATTAATATCTTAATGTTGTTGGCAACTGAAATAGAGATATATATATATATATATATGTGTGGCGGCAGAGAAGGCATCGAATGAAGCCATGGCGAGGGTGGCTGAAAAGGTACTGATCACGGTGGAGAGGAAGGTCTGAAATGATTTTTAGACCATGATCCCCAAGCCTTGTAATAAACGCTTTTCAATTTAATTATTTATTCACTTCAAAGGCTAATGCATAATATGAAATCAAATGTAGTTGATCAATTAATTAGTTTTTGATTTGTTAATTAAGACATGCCGAGAGCTATTAGTGCACTTGATATGGAGAACGACCAATGGAATATGGGGCAACTTCACGGTTGGTATGATGGTGATTTCAATTTGGTATGGTAAATTCCAAAATTACTCTTAAAATTAACTGACACTTAACAATTTTAACATAAAAGATGTTAGGTGGGATAACTTCGTCGTTTCAGGGTGCATAATGAGCGAATAATGATAATACAATGCGAAGGTAGATAAGACTGTGATAATATGGTGTGCACTGAGATAAGAGTACGAGTAAATGTTGTATTTAAGCTAAAAAAATACCTTTTAAAATAAAAACATATATATTTTCGATGAAGAATATAATATATATGTTCATATTATACACTTAAATATTATTACAGGATAATTTGAAATTCAATCATTTTTCAGATGTCACAAAGTCTTTTGTAGAATTCTTCCCAAAACTATCAAAATTTTCTTTGTTGAAGGAAATTTAAAAATAAAAAGAAAATCAAATTTTATAGGTTTGTTATTGGATGAAAAATAAAAAGGCCATAACTGAAAGGAGAATGGGTCTGATCTCTCTTCTACTTCCTCCATTTACTCATCTGATTTTTTTCCTTTGCATGTTGCGACGAAGCTCCCTTCACGACGGTTGATGAAGCGACCAAGGGCCATAACGATTCACATATTCTGACGAGCTTCATTAATCTGCAAACCCATCACCACCACCACCAACCGATTCACCCATTATAAGTGCATAGTTCACGCTTGAACATCATATTGATCAAACTTGAACTCAAAATATAGGTACAAGCAATCAAACAAGAAAAAATAGGCACACATAGCACATTACAAGGCTCTTGGAATTCATAAACCCTAAAAAGATCAAGCGGAAGCATATTAACAAATGAAATTGAACCCGGATTGGACGAAAACTCAGAAGAAAATGACCAAGAAAATGTCGCCTTGGCCAATCCCTCTTTCTTTTCCTTTTATTTTTTTCTTCATTTAATTTTCTTAGAGAATCTTACTTAAAAAAAAAAAAAAAAAGCAGTATTCTATTTTATCTTGGAGTTTTTTGTGCTTAATTCCCACTGAGGTCGTTAGAGTTTGATAGGTTGGTTTATCACTACACATATTAAGATCTTAAAGTTGTTGGCAACTAAAGCTGAGATATATATATATATATATATATATATCGGCAGAGCTGGCGTCGCATGAAGCCATGGCGACGGTGGCTGAGAAGGCACCTATCATGGCAGAAAGGATGGTTTCAATGATTTAGAGACCAAGATCCCCAAGCCTTGTAATAAACACTCATCAACTTAATTATATATTCACTTGAAATGCTTATGCACAATACAAAATTAAATATAGTTAGATTCATTAATTAGTTTTTTATTTGACTGTTGTTAATTAAGACATGCCTAGAGATATGAGTGCACTTGATATGGAGACCATCAGTGGTATATGGGGCGACTTCATGGTGGGTATAATGGTAATCTGATTAGGGATGATAAATTCCAAAATTATCCTTAAAATTGAGTGTCACTTAAAAATTACAAGAGAAAAGATTCTGAGTGGGACGACTCAGTTGTTTCACGGTGGATAGTGAGCAAATAATAATAATAAGGTGCAAAATGTGATAAGAGTATGTATACATGATGCATTTAAGTTAAAATTTTTTTTAACATATAAACATATATATTTCACTGAAGAATATAATACATATATATTTCACTGAAGAATATAATACATATATATTCATATTATACACATAAATATTTTGAAAGGATTATTTAGAATTCAATCATTTTTTTATATATCACAAGGTCATTTTTTCATATATTCATTGTTGGATGAAAAATAAAAAAGACATAACTGAAAAAAGGTATGATCTATCTTCTTCTTCCTTTTCCTCTTCTCATTTTGCTTCCTTTTCAGGTGTTGACGAAGCCCACTCCACGACGGTCGACAAAGCGACCAAGGGTCAGGCCAATTCACCGATTCTGGTGAGCTCCATCGATCTGCAAGCCCACCACCACCACTAAAAACCGACTCACCCATTTCAAGCGCATATTTTAGGTTTGAACATCAAATTGATCAAATTTGAACTCAAAATGTAGGCACGAGCTGTCAAACAAGAAACAATTGGCATGCATAACACAATACAAGGTTCTTGGAATTCAGAAACTATAGCAAGATCAAGTTGAAGCAGATTAACTAAAGAAATTGTACCTGAATTTAACAAAAATCTTGAAGCAAATGACCAGGAAAAGGCCGCCTTGGCCAATCCCTCTTTCTTTTATTTTTCTTTTTTTCTTCGTCTAAATTTCTTAGAGAGTCTCAATTTTTTTAAAAATCAATATTTTATTTCTCACTTGGATTTTGTTGTGCTTAATTCTCACTCGTTAACTGTCAATTAATTAATTAATTAATGAGGTAATTAGAGTTTGATAGGCTAGCTTATCACTAAACAACTTAATATCTTAATATATATATATATATATATATATATAAAGAGAGAGAAAGAGAGAGCGAGAGAAAGAGAGAGAGATATATGGTGGTAGAGCGGCGTCGAATGAAGCCATGTCGAGGGTAGCTGAGATAGTATTGATCACGAAAGAGAGGAAGATCCGAAATGATTTAGAGACCAAAATCTCCAACCTTTTTAATAAGCGTTCTTCAACTTAATTATATATCACAGACTTATACGTAATATGAAATTAAATGTACTTGATTCATGAATTAGTTTTTGATTATTAGTTGATTATTATGACATAACTATGGCTATGAGTGCACCTGATATGGAGAATCAACTGCATACAGGGGCGACTTCATGGTGGGTATGATGATGATATGGATTTGGGATGGTAAATTCCAAAATTGACTGCCACTTAACAATTTTAACAGAAAAGATGTAGAGTGGGGCGACTCGGTTGTTTCAAGGTGAATAGCGAGTGAAAAATGAGAATAGGGTACAAAGTGTGATAAGTGACAGGACCCATCCCCATCCCACTGGGACCACCCGGGGACGTGTCTCGCTCCCATCTGACAACGACTCCAAACATACCAAAAATACCCTTAAACGAAAACTAAATGCTTCAAATTAAATAAATAACGTGCAATAACATTGTTCAGAGTGATAGCTGTCATACAAGGGATAGTACAATACAAAATGTGAGCACAAAAGTCAGAGTACATTATTTGATGCTCAACCTAAAAGTCAGAGTACAAAATGTGAGCACAAAAGTCAGAGTACAGGTGCACAGCGAATAAACTAAGCCTCTTCCTCCTCCGGATCCTCCTCTAATTCCGTGTCACAGCATGGAGGGGTCAGTAAAACATTTAAAGAGTGAGTGGGCCGAAAATAAACAGTTTATAAATCAATTTCATAATAAAGTAAATCATAAGGTTTTACCCCTCCGTTTTCCAAATCTTGCATGCATTGAAAACATAGTATCATAATAGAATTATAACCACAGAATCATATAATAATCAAAAGGAAAACCAACATATTAGTGCACTGTAAAACCCAACCCAAATGATGTCACGGTTCTAAGGCTATGCGTTGCCACTCAGGGTCTCACACCCAAGACTCCCCTAGGTACATCAGTGCCCGGTATCCCGGTCACTGCCCGAGGTATACGTACATGACTTCCTGAGAGTAAGCAACCCAACGGGGGTTAACTCCACTCAGTCAGTGCCCCGTGACTACTCCAGGGTCCACCCAGGCCAACGACCCTCCCTGGAGGAGATAAGATAGAAAGGTAGGAAAGTACAGTACAATAACAGTATAGTTTACCCTATGTCCCTCGGACATCCCTGAACACATTCCACATATAATCCAGACGGGTCTCATGCCCAAAACATCATAATAAGTAATATAAACATTTCATATAGTACTCATCTAAATCATAAGTGGAAATAGTAAAACAGTTTATGCATGCAAGCCTTTTATAAATCAAATAGCCCACTCACACTCGATCCTTGCTCCTCAACGACCGCTAAAACATGTATTAATATATCCGAGAGTCACTAAAGGACCCCACTACTTCAATACTAAAACCCTAGAATAGATCCGTCCCGAAAATATAGCCAGGGCACTATTCCTGAGGCTTCAAACCCCATTTTGACCATCCTAACGATCTCCGATCGACACGAAACCACCACCATTGGATCTGTATCATCGAAACCTTGAAAATGATACCGGCCCCACCAAAAATACTGTTCACACGCGCCCCACGAGCCTGATCAACGCGTTGGTCAACGCTGCTACAGTGTCGCTGATGTCAACATGATGTCACTACTGACGTCAGCATGACGTCATCTCTGACACATGTCAGAGGACACGTGTCATGCTCTGATTGGCCCCTGGTCTGAAAATCTCTGACATGATGACGTCATCAGTGCTACAGTGTCTGGTCAACCCGAATTCCTGAAATCGGATCGTTGTTGACCCGCGGCTTGACCCGTTCCCAGAATCCATCTCCGGCCACCATTTTCGATAGGGTTTGCTCCTAAAGGTTTGTCTAGGTCTGTTCTATGGATCTAGGACCTCAAAAATGGAAGAAAATGGTGAAATCCATACCTGGTTTCGAAGAAAGCTTACGGCCTTACTCCGGTCGTCTTCTCCGGCTACCGCCTTAGTTTCCTTCCTCGAATACTCGTCCAGACAGGTCGTCTAAGTTCCTAGAACACGTCTCAGCAAGGAGAATCGAGCCCTAGACAATAAAATGGATCGTTTCGAAACAGGGAAGAAAAATGGTTCTCTTGGGTTTTGGAAGTTACCTCCGCCGTGTCACCTCCGTGGCCTATGTCGACTGTCTCAACGTCGTCCTGGGTTCCTCACGGTTCTATCTAGAGCTTGGTTCAAGTCGAAAGGTTGATGGGAGGTGGTGCGGGTTTCCTGGATCCGTGTTCTCTGTTTCGGGTCTGGGGGTTCTCTGGGTTTTCAGGCAGGGAGGAAGGAAGATGAAGGTTGGTGGTGCACGGTGGAGCTGAAGAGGATGATGGTGATGCAGGTGGTTGTCGTCTGGAGGTGAAAACGGCGATCGGTTTGAGTGTTTGGACAGAGGGAATGGGTGCAGGTTTGTTCACGGTGAAGGAATGAGTGTGTGTTTTGAGAGAGAGAGAGAGAGAGAAGGAAATCGTTCATGAGAAGGAGAAAAACAGAGGGAATGGACGGCCTGGATGTGTTTGGGCAGGGAAAATTAATGGCTGGGTTTAATTGAGGGATAATTTAATATATAAAATTGTCCAATAGGTGCATAGACCTACTTTATTGGAATAGTGACACTTGGATGAGTGACACTTGTCACTCATCCGATGGCTCAGTTTAAAATTAGGGCTTTGCACAGATTCCAATATTTAATTAATATTTTACGTTTTGTTCTCGGTTCGTAAATTCCGCTAAAACGCTTCCGTGACTATAACTTTTTCATACGAACTCCGATTTCGGCGTGCCACCTGTCTACGGATTCGTGACGTCCCGATCTACGTCATCGTCCTGGGTCAAATTTCCCGGGTCAGAATGTAACACCCCGGAAATTCGAGGATTTGAATATTGTGATTTAATGTATGAATTGACATTTTTACCCTTGTGAATGGATGGCCAAATTGTTGACTTTTTGATATGTGGGTCAAATGGACTTTGACTAGTGACAGTGACGTAGTTCGGGACGTCACGAATTCATAGACAGGTGGCACGTCCAATTCGGACGATCGGGGAAAAAGTTATGACTATCAGAAGTTCAGGGGCATTTCCGTAATTTGGACTTTTGGGGGGGAAAATGTTGACTTTTCGTTGGGCAACTAAGTTTCACATGACTCAAGGACCGTTAGGTAGATGTCGACGTCCTGAGTCTGTTGACAGGCGGCATACCAAAATCGGACTTCGTACGAGGAAGTTATGGTCAGAAACGTGAAATCGGGAGGTTTGTGTCTCAGTTTTCGTGTCGAATATTTTATTCTGAAATTTCTGATTGAAGGACACCTGGGGAGTGACAAGTGTCACTCACCCATTGGCTGGATTGGATCAAGCTCCACTAAGCATTTAAATAGGATTTAATCTGCCTTTTGATCTCAGCCCTTCATCTCAAAACCCTCAGATTTCATCTCAGCCCTTGATCTCATTTCTGAGATTCAATCTGGGCCGTCCATCCATTTCCCTCCATTTCTATATATTTCTCACCTGACACCCTCACTCACTGCTCATTGATCCAACCCTTGTGCACTACACCTTGTCTCTGCGTCTGTGTGTTGCTGGACTCACGGGGAAGGACTGAGGCACGGCGGTGAGCAGCGGTGGACGGCGGCGAGGTAGGAAAACTGAAAAACCCGAAATGGTTTTAAAACTCAGATTTTGGTAACTCGAATTCCCACGTTTAGTTTTGTTTTCTATTAACCCTAATCGACTCTAGGGACTTATAGGAACCTTCTGGGCTCGAGTTCGTGACCAGAGGTGATCAGGACGGTGGCTAAACGGCGACAGGAGAACCGGGACTGTGTATCGAGGTAAGTCTTCGATTGGGTCCTTGTTTCTCGATTTTGATTCCATAGAACTATTTCTGGGATTGAGGCGAGTATGTAGGAACAAACCAGAGTGAAAATGATTGAGAATTGAACAAATGGTGACCGGGTCATGATCGCGGGTCTGATCGACTCGAGTTGCAGAGATACGGGTCAACCCGTCTGAGGACAGAGGTGATGACGTGGCACCCTGTCAGACTGTCAGGTGACGTGGACCAACCGTGAGCCGACACGTGTCACATGTCAGTACACAGTCAGCACTGACATGTTAGTGACGTGGCCCAGTCAGTTACTGCCACGTGTCACTGACATGTTAGTGACGTGGACCAGTGCCGTACTGACACGTGGCACATGTCAGATCTGACACGTGGCCTGACAGATCAGTGAGGTGGACCGATCGGGTGTTGACACGTGGCACCTATCAGAGTCTGACATGTCAGACCTGACAGCTGTCAGATGACGTCAGCATGATGTCATGCTGACGTCAGCAGTGACGTCAGCGATGACGTCAGTAAGGACTGTTGCTGCGTTGACCGACCCGTTGACCGGCGCGTGGGGGCGCGTGTGAATAGTGTTTTTGGTGGGACCACCACCATTCTTTATGTTTCAACGATCCGGATCCAATGGCGGTGGTTTCGGGTCGATCGGAGATCATTAAGTTGGTCAAAATGAGGTTTATTACCTTGGGAAGCGCGTTCGAACAACTTTTCCCGGCCGGTTTCAGCCTAGGATTTCATGGTTGAATGTTAGGGGTTTAAATTGACCTTTACGAATACTTTGGACTTGACAGGGATTGTACATTTGTACCAGGACGAGGGTATACGTTCTGTTCCTAGCAGGATTGTATTGTGAGTGGGCCCGATTTCATTAAACCCTTGCATGCTTAAATGTTTTCTGATTTACTTATATGTTCACATGCTGGAATCAAGAAATGGATTTGATAATATTGAAATTTCGGTTATGGCACGTTTCACGGTATCTGGGCATGAGACCCGTCTGATGAAACGTAACGATCGGTTCGGATTTTACCTATGTATACATATATGTTTTGCATGTGGATATCAATAAAATGTATTTCGTACTGCACTGTATAGATCCTTCCATATTATATTGTCTTCTCCGGATGAGGTACCCCGGAGTGGTTACGGACGTCTAGAACGTCCAGCGTCTATGACACTAAGCATCAGGGATGCTGTAACCGAACAGGGTTCGGGGATTGAACTCGGAATTGAGACCCGAGTGGCACGCGTAGCCTTATGATTGTGACCTTATTGGACGTCAGGGACGTCAGACATCAGGGATGTCGGGATTGGAGTGTATAGTGCAGTGGCTAAAATTATGTTTACGGTTTTACTATATGCCTTATGGTTTATATTATATGATTGATGGTTTTAAATTCGGCTGCATGCATGTTTGGAAAACGGAGGGGTAAATTATATGTTTTACTTATCAAATGATTTTATAAACTTGAGTTTCGGTCCACTCACCCTGAATGTTTTGGTAACTCCTCCAGGTCGTGCTAATGAGGTAGAGGAGGAACCTGAGGCTGAGGCATAGATCCACTTCTACGTACCTGAATCCCTGTTGGGTGGTGTACCCGCAGGTTTATGTTAGAGTCGTGCTCGCAACTTGTAGTTTGGATTTCATCCCTTGTCTGACATCTGTTTATTTCGGATTTGATGTAAAACTTTAATTTGGTTTTTATGTATTTGAAAGTTCAAGGTTAAAATTGGAACATTATTTTGGGTGTCAGACGGGAACATGGCACGTCCCCATGTGGTCCCAGAGAGGATCGGGGCGGGTCCTGTTAGCTTGGTATCAGAGCACTAGGTTGTGGTCAGTACTAGGTTATGGTCAGCATGCTAGACTAGCGATTAGTACTAGTTACTTTTCGAGTTTAAGGATAATGTTAACTGATCTATGCCTCTTGACAGTTGGTTATGCCTCCTAGGAGAATTCCTCATACACGAACGGACGAGGATCAAGAAAGGGAAATGGAATGCGCAAGCATTGAGCGGGCTCAACGTCTGGGAGCCACACCTTTCAACGGGGGATCGAACCCCGAAGATGCTTATGAGTGGATCACCAAATGGGAAAGGATCTTCACGGTGATGCATTGCCCTCCGGGCGAACTGGTAACTTTGGCGGCCTTCTTGTTGGAAGGAGGAGCCTACCAGTGGTGGCACGGCCTTGAAATGTCTGGGTGGTCTGTCCATACCACTACTTGGGAAGCTTTCCGTTCCCGATTTCTGGACCAGTACTACCCGCGATCATCGCGCGGCATGGGAGGCTGAATTCCTGCGGCTGGAGCAGGGGGATAAGTCCGTTGCGGACTACGAGCAGACTTTCGGGAACTATCCCGGTTCGCTGCATCATTCGCGAGCACGGAGGAGGACAAATGCCAAAGGTTCGAGCTTGGACTCCGAGGGGAGATCCGGGCAAGTGTGACTGCTACTACTCATGCTTCACTGAGAGATTTGGTCGACGCTGCGGTGCGTGTCGAGGCCAGTCTGGCGGCACACCAGACACGACAGCCTTCAGGCGAGGGGCGACGGCAGGATCGCCCACACCGTGGGCCATCAGGCCAGAAGAACAACAAGGGAGGGGGCTACAGAGGAGCACCCTCATCCTTCAAGGGTCGTGGCTGGTCAGGTCGACGCGGAGGCTCTCAGGGCAGAGGATCAGGATACAACTCTGGACAGCGTTCATCTTGGTGCGGTGCTTCTGGTGGGCATTCGGACAGGCCAAGGCCAGTAACTTGTTTTGCTTGCGGTGAGGAGGGCCACTATGCCTGTGATTGCCCGCAGTTGCCCAAGAACAACGACACTGGGGGCTCTAGTGTGGTGTAGAGCACGGCTTCCCACACTAATGGAGGTCGCGGTCAGGGAGGTGACCGTGGTGCTGAGCGTGGCGCGCGCGGGCGCGGACGGAATGGAGGGCCTAGGGCTCAAGTGTTTGCAATGACCCAGCAGCAGGCGAGGACTGCCCCAGGCGTGGTTACAGGTACACTACATTTCCTAAACCTTCTTGTACATGTATTTATGGATGCGGGGGCTACACATTCCTTTATTTCGAAGAGTTGTGCTGGTATGCTTGATTGTGTGGTATCAGCCTTAGATTGCGAAATGGGTGTTGGCACCCCGATGGGCATCGTGTACCTTGTGAATCAGGTGATTCGAAGGTGCCCGGTAAGAATTGAGGATGTGGATTTACCAGCGGATTTAATTATTCTGGATATCCACGACTTCGATATAATCCTAGGGATGGATTGGCTATCGGAGCATGGATTGCTAATCGATTGCTGTAGCAAGCAAGTGATTTTGCGGAGCCCGGGTTTGCCGGAGGTTATCTTTCAGGGGGAACGTGATGGTTCGCCTCCTGAAGTGATTTCTTCACTTACTGCTACCAAACTTCTACGGAAGGGATGCCAGGGTTATCTGGCGCATGTCGTGTCGGATCAGGTTGATACTCTTTGTATCGACGAGATACCGGTGGTGCGTGAGTTTCCGGATGTGTTCCCGGAAGACTTACCTGGATTACTGCCATCGCGGGAGATCGAGTTTACTATTGAACTACTCCCTTGTACCCGACCTATATCCTAGGCACCATACCGGATGGCGCCGGCCGAGTTACGAGAACTCAAAACTCAATTGCAGGAGTTGGTGGATTTGGGATACGTCCGACCGAGTACTTCACCGTGGGGAGCACCAGTGTTGTTCGTAAAGAAGAAGGAGGGGAGTCTCCGTTTGTGTATTGACTATCGACAACTCAACAAGGTGACACTGAGGAACCAGTATCCTCTACCCAGGATCGATGACCTTTTTGACCAGTTGCGGGGAACATAGTGCTTCTCGAAAATTGATTTGCGGTCTGGGTATCACCAACTGAGGATTTCGGAGGAGGATATCCCGAAAAATGCTTTTCGAACCCGTTATGGACACTACGAGTTCCTGGTTATGCCTTTTGGGTTGACAAATGCTCCAGCAGCATTCATGGATCTGATGAACCGGGTCTTCCGACCCTACTTGGATAAATTCGTAATTGTGTTCATCGATGATATCTTGGTGTACTCGAGGAGTGCTCAAGCACATGAGGAGCATCTACGGTTGGTGTTGGAGAAGCTGAGACAAGAACAGTTGTACGCCAAGCTGAGCAAGTGTCAGTTTTGGCTGAGCAGTATTGGTTTTCTGGGACACGTGATATCAACGGATGGGATTAGCGTGGATCCCCAGAAAACAGAAGCGGTGACTAACTGGGCTAGACCGACAACAGTAACGGAGGTGCGGAGTTTTGTCGGATTAGCAGGTTACTACCGAAGATTCGTGGAGGGTTTCTCCAAAATTGCTGCACCATTGACTCGTCTGACTCGGAAGGGAGTGAAGTTTATTTGGGACGAGCAGTGCGATCGGAGTTTTCATGAATTGAAGGATCGATTGACCACTGCACCTGTCGTTGCATTGCCGGATGACAGTGGAGAATTCGTGGTCTTTAGTGACGCATCACTACAAGGTTTGGGCTGCGTGTTGATGCAGACTGGCAAGGTTATCGCCTACGCATCCCGGCAGCTAAAGACTCATGAGTTGAACTACCCAACCCATGATTTGGAGTTGGCAGCGGTGGTTCATGCTCTAAAAATCTGGAGACATTATCTATTCGGCGCAACGTGCCGAATATACACCGACCACCAGAGCCTAAAGTACCTATTCATTCAGAAGGAGCTTAACATGAGACAACGGAGATGGTTGGAGCTGCTGAAAGATTATGACTGTATGATCGAGTACCATCCGGGTAAGGCCAATGTGGTGGCTGATGCACTCAGCAGGAAGTCAGCGGGATCTGTTGCACACCTAGGGATGGTGTATCTTCCTTTGCTGGTGGAAATCCGGAAGGCGGGAGTTATTTTGGGTACGGATAAGCATGCAGCTTTGTTGGCCAGCTTCCATGTACGACCTGTACTGATTGATCGGATCATCGATGCACAACTTCAGGATCCGATACTCTGTATTTACAGGATTGAGGTTGATGCGGATGGGAGAGAGGATTTTACCATCCGGGATGATGGAGCACTTGTTAAGTTGGGCCATTTGTGTGTACCTGCAGTGGCAGAGATACGGACCGAGATTCTTGAGGAGGCCCATAGTTCGGCCTATGCTATGCATCCGGGAGGTACAAAGATGTACCGTACCCTTCGGAACCATTATTGGTGGCCAGGAATGAAAAAGGATATTGCTGTATTCGTGAGCAGATGCTTAACCTGTCAGCAGGTTAAGGCGGAACGGCAGAGACCGTATGGGGCTATACAGCCACTTCCGATTCCCGAGTGGAAGTGGGATCACATCACCATGGACTTCGTCTTTAAGTTGCCAAGGACTCGGAGTGGAGTTGACGGAGTGTGGGTGATCGTGGACCGGTTAACCAAGTCAGCCCATTTTCTGCCAGTTCAGGAGACTTATAAACCCAACCGACTGGCTCAATTGTTTATGAAGGAGATCATACGATTGCATGGTGCACCGGAATCGATCGTGTCCGATCGTGATCCGCGTTTCACTTCCAGGTTCTGGAGGAGTTTGCAAGCTACTTTGGGAACAACCCTACGTTTCAGTACTGCGTTCCATCCACAGACCGATGGACAGTCTGAACGGACCATTCAGACCTTGGAGGACATGATGAGGTCCTGTGTACTACAGTTTCAGGATTCTTGGGATACTCATTTGCCATTAATGGAATTCGCTTACAACAATAGCTATCAGACAAGCATCGGGATGGCACCCTATGAGGCACTGTATGGTCGACAGTGCAGGACACCTATCTGCTGGACGGAGATAGGGGAGCGAGCGGCGGTAGGGCCAGAATTGATGGACTTAACCCTTGAAACTGTTTGGGTTATCAAGGAGAGATTGAAGGCGGCGCAGGATCGCCAAAAGAGTTATGCCGATCGACGGATTCGAGACCTGGAATTTGAAGTGGGAGATTTTGTCTTCCTGAAGTTATCTTCGTGGAAAGGGATTATCCGTTTTGGTCGACGGGGGAAACTGAGTCCGCGTTTTATCGGACCATATGAGATCGTGGAGAGAATTGGCAGGGTTGCATACAGATTGGCACTACCTCCAGAACTTTCTAGAGTTCACGATGTTTTCCACGTATCGATGCTACGGAAGTACGTACATGATGCTTCTCATGTACTGGAGGATCTACCTATCGAACTCTGAGGGGATTTGAGCTTTGAGGAACAACCAGTGTAGATTTTGGATCGGAAGGACAAGGTACTACGTCGGAAGACGATTCCTCTCGTGAAGATTCTCTGGAGAAACCAGAATGTGGAGGAAGCCACATGGGAGCCTGAGGCTCAGATGCGAGAACAATTTCCTCATTTGTTTCTTTGAAATTTCGGGACGAAATTCCTTAAGGAGGGAAGGTTGTAACACCCCGGAAATTCGAGGATTTGAATATTGTGATTTAATGTATGAATTGACATTTTTACCCTTGTGAATGGATGGCCAAATTGTTGACTTTTTGATATGTGGGTCAAATGGACTTTGACCAGTGACCGTGACGTAGTTCGGGACGTCACGAATTCATAGACAGGTGGCACGTCCAATTCGAACGATCGGGGAAAAAGTTATGACTATCGGAAGTTCAGGGGCATTACCGTAATTTGGACTTTTGGGGGGGGGGGAAATGTTGACTTTTCGTTGGGCAACGAAGTTTCACATGACTCAAGGACCGTTAGGTAGATGTCGACGTCCTGAGTTCATAGACAGGCGGCACGCCGAAATCGGACTTCGTACGAGGAAGTTATGGTTAGAAACGTGAAATCGGGAGGTTCGTGTCTCGGTTTTCGTGTCGAATATTTTATTCTGAAATTTCTGATTGAAGGACACCTGGGGAGTGACAAGTGTCACTTACCCATTGGCTGGATTGGATCAAGCTCCACTAAGCATTTAAATAGGATTTAATCTGCCTTTTGATCTCAGCCCTTCATCTCAAAACCCTCAGATTTCATCTCAGCCCTTGATCTCATTTCTGAGATTCAATCTGGGCCGTTCATCCATTTCCCTCCATTTCTATATATTTGTCACCCGACACCCTCACTCAGTGCTCATTGATCCAACCCTTTATCACTACACCTTGTCTCTGCGTCTGTGTGTTGCTGGACTCACGGGGAAGGACTGAGGCACGGCGGTGAGCGGCGGTGGACGGCGGCGAGGTAGGAAAACTGGAAAACCCGAAACGGTTTTAAAACTCAGATTTTGGTAACTCGAATTCCCACGTTTAGTTTTGTTTTCTATTAACCCTAATCGACTCTAGGGACTTATAGGAACCTTCTGGGCTCGAGTTCGTGACCGGAGGTGATCAGGACGGTGGCTAAACGGCGACGGGAGAACCGGGACTGTGTATCGAGGTAAGTCTGCGATTGGGTCCTTGTTTCTCGATTTTGATTCCATAGAACTATTTCTGGGATTGAGGCGAGTATGTAGGAACAAACCAGAGTGAAAATGATTGAGAATTGAACAAATGGTGACCGGGCCATGATCGCGGGTCTGATCGACCCGAGTTACAGAGATACGGGTCAACCCATCTGAGGACAGAGGTGATCACGTGGCACCCTGTCAGACTGTCAGGTGACGTGGACCAACCGTAAGCCGACATGTGTCACATGTCAGTGCACAGTCAGCACTGACATGTCAGTGACGTGGCCCAGTTAGGGACTGCCACGTGTCACTGACATGTCAGTGACGTGGACCAGTGCCGTGCTGACACGTGGCACATGCCAGATCTAACACGTGGCCTGACAGATCAGTGAGGTGAACCGATCGGGTGTTGACATGTGGCACCTATCAGAGTCTGACATGTCAGACCTGACAGCTGTCAGATGACGTTAGCATGACGTCATGCTGATGTCAGCAGTGACGTCAGCGATGACGTCAGTAGGGACTGTTCCTGCATTGACCGACCCGTTGACCGGCGCGTGGGGGCGCGTGTGAACAGTGTTTTTGGTGGGACCACCACCATTCTTTAGGTTTCGACGATCCGGATCCAATGGTGGTGGTTTCGGGTCGATCGGAGATCATTAAGTTGGTCAAAATGAGGTTTATTGCCTTGGGAAGCGCGTTCGGACGACTTTTCCCGGCCGGTTTCAGCCTAGGATTTCATGGTTGAATGTTAAGGGTTTAAATTGACCTTTACGAATACTTTGGATTTGACAGGGATTGTACATTTGTACCAGGACGAGGGTATACGTTCTGTTCCTAGCAGGATTGTACTGTGAGTGGGCCCGATTTCATTAAACCCTTGCATGCTTAAATGTTTTCTGATTTACTTATATGTTCACATGCTGGAATCAAGAAATGGATTTGATAATATTGAAATTTCGGTTATGGCACGTTTCACGGTATCTGGGCATGAGACCCGTCTGATGAAACGTAACGATCGGTTCGGATTTTACCTATGTATACATATATGTTTTGCATGTGGATATCAATAAAATGTATTTGGTACTGCACTGTATAGATCCTTCCATATTATATTGTCTTCTCCAGATGAGGTACCCCTGAGTGGTCACGGACGTCTAGAACGTCCAGCGTCTATGACGCTAAGCATCAGGGATGCTATAACCGAACAGGGTTTAGGGATTGAACTCGGAATTGAGACCCGAGTGGCACGCGTAGCCTTGTGATTGTGACTTTATTGGACGTCAGGGACGTCAGACATCAGGGATGTCGGGATTGGAGTGTATAGTGCAGTGGCTAAAATTATTTTTACGGTTTTACTATATGCCTTATGGTTTATATTATATGATTGATGGTTTTAAATTCGGCTGCATGCATGTTTGGAAAACAGAGGGGTAAATTATATGTTTTAC
Source organism: Prinsepia uniflora (assembly GCA_032719365.1). Lineage (NCBI taxonomy): Eukaryota > Viridiplantae > Streptophyta > Magnoliopsida > Rosales > Rosaceae > Prinsepia > Prinsepia uniflora. The sequence goes on from CM064863.1 coordinate 44,808,710, forward strand.
TTATCAAATGATTTTATAAACTTGAGTTTCGGTCCACTCACCCTTAATGTTTTGGTAACCCCTCCAGGTCGTGCTAATGAGGTAGAGGAGGAACCTGAGGCTGAGGCATAGATCCACTTCTGCGTACCTAAATCCCTGTTGGGTGGTGTACCCGCAGGTTTATGTTAGAGTCGTGCTCGCAACTTGTAATTTATATTTCATCTCTTGTTTGACATCTGTTTATTTCGGATTTGATGTAAAACTTTAATTTGGTTTTTATGTATTTGAACGTTCAAGGTTAAAATTGGAACATTATTTTGGGTGTCAGACGGGAGCAGGGCACGTCCCCATGTGGTACCAGAGAGGATCGGGGCGGGTCCTGTCACAAAAGTCAAAGTTTCCCCCCTTCAGGGGCAAAATAGTCATTTCACATTAAAATATTAATATTCACGGTTCGGGTCATTACAATAAGAGTGCGAGTATAGGATGCATTTAAGCTAAAAAAATCTTTCAAAATATAAACATGTATATTTTCGGTGAAGAATATAATACATATATTCATATTATACACACAAATATTTCTAGAATGTTATTTTGAATTCAATCATTTTTCAGATGACACAAGGTTTTTGTAGACTTCTCCTTAAAACTAATTTTATTTGTTGAGCGAAATTTAAAAAGAAAATCAAATTATATAGTTGTTTTTTTGGATGAAGAATAGAAAGGCCATAACTGAAAGGAGAATGGGTCTGATCTATCTTCTTCCTCTTTTGATGTTATTTCCTTTGCCAGCTTCAACAAAGATCCCTCCACGATGTTCGATAAATCGACCAAGGGCCAAGCTAATTCACCGATTTTGACGAGCTTCATCGATCTGTAAACCCACCATCACCGCCACCAACTGATTCACCCATTCAAGTGCATAGTTCAGGTTTGAATAGCGGATTAGTAAAATTTGAACTTGAAATGCAGGCAGTTAAACAAGTAAAAAAAAAAAGGAACACGTAGCAAAATACAAGGTTCATGGAATCACAAACCCTAGCAAGATCAAGCTGAAGCAGATTTAAAAAATGAAATTATACCTTGATTGCACGAAAAACCAGAAGCAAATGACCAAGGAAAGGTCGCCTTGACTAATCCTTCTGTAACGACCCGTCCCAAAATTTTGGGATTTATTAAGGATTAATTGTGGATTATCGAGGCTAATCGGGGATTAGTCGAAGATTATCGGACGTTTAGGACGGAATTACAATTTTGCCCCTAGACAAGAGTAAAAAGTTGACTTTTGACCTGGGAGGTCCGATGCACATGGATCAAGGACCGTTACTTAGATCGAGTCGATATGAGTCTGTAGATAGGTGGCACGTTGGAATCAGACATTCGATGGAAAAGTTACGGGTCACGGAAGTTCCGAAGTACTATTGAACGTTTTACGAGATAGGTAGACAATTGTCATTCAGTGGGCCCAGATATTTGTGCTGACCCAGTGGATGAGGGACAAGTGTCACTCATCTATTGATCACCTAACACAGAAACATGCACCAACCTCCTTATCTTCTATTTCATTCATCTTCTTTGTTTATTTGGACCCGACACACAAACACGACACCACAACCCATCCCAACCGACACAACCTTCATCCTCTACTAATGGGGTAAACAGGGAAGTGAGAGGGGAGGCTGAGACATGGTTGATAGTGGCCACGGTGATGCAAGCACGGTGGTGGAACGGCCGTGAGAGGAATTCGGTGGCAACCAGCCGAAATCTCCATTTGGCCATGTAAGCTCATACCTAAGCCCTAAACATGATTTTGAGGTTCCTAGAAGCTAAATGAAGTCCCTATGAAGTATTTTTGGTCCTTGGATGTGCTCAGAGCATAGGATGAGTTTTTGGGCAGTGAATGGTATGATGAACCACCATGATTTAGGTTAGTTTTCATGGATTTAATTGCATAAAACAACTCCTAGGATAGATTAGAGAACATTGGTGGAAAGAAGGAAGAAAACGGGTTGAAAAGAGGGACATATGGCATTGAACCGATCAAGCTAGTTTGGTTGGACCGACTGACCAGTGAATCGGTTCAGACTAGTTTGGCGCGAGGAAGAAGAAAACTGTAGCTCGACACGTGAGTTCCCTTTGGGATGCTGGTGAGGGCGCGTGGGCATTGTTTGGGGATGAGGTCAACACCTAAAATCATCCTTTCGATGTAACGAACATTTTGGCACAAATTTCGAGTCGATCAGACACCGTTTCGGGGTAGTTTTAGGTGTCTGAAAGCTTAGGGTCCATTTTAAATACGTTTAAAAATCCCAAAAAATTGAGAGATTCAATGTTAACCTATTTGAGTTAGTTAGTGACCCTCGGGTGTGGTTTGGATAGGTTCGGGAGTTCCGGTGATGGTGATTAGACTAGAGAGGCTTATGGCACGCATATCGAGGCGTAACTTAGACGGTCTATGAGTGGACCTTGATTTCTAAATTGATGCATGCATAGCTGTTTTATATGTTTTATATCGATGATTTGAGATGCCTTGAGTGCATATGGTTGTGGTGTTTTTGTATGTACGTATTTGCACGTATTTTAAGATTTATGGTTTTGTATTATGCTTAAACGTGCTGGTATTTCAATGATGGTTTGATGGTATGATTTCGGATTTGGAAATATGGAATTGGGCATGAGACCCATTTGATTTGGAAACTATCGGACTTGAAGTCCATTTAATTTAATGAGATATCGGGCTAGAGGCCCAATTGACTGACATGATCGGGGCCTAATTGATTATGATATCAGACTGGACGCCCAGTTGGTTTATGAAATGGAATTTCGGCCTGAGACCCGTAAGTATGGATATTGAATTTATGGATTTACGATGCTTTTATGGAAACCCTGGGCATAGCCCTTTGAACGGTTTTGAGATGATTTATGAAACAGTTTTCCATATACCATCCACAGAAGTGGTTGCCCTCCAAACGTCCCGTAGTATCCTGGAGTGGTTCGTTGTCTCCTCTAGACGTCCCAGATAGATCTGCGGGTCATTAACCTAGGTGGACTTTGGGGAGACTTGGGATTTGAGACCCCGAGTGGCACGCGTAGACTTGGAAACCATGACAGTTGTAACGACCCGTCCCAAATTCCAGGATTAGATTAGTGACTAATCACGATTAGTTAGGTTAATCGGTGATTAGTTAGGCGAAATCGGACGAACGATGCGAAATGACCGTTTTGCCCCTGATGGTGGTAAAACGTTGACTTTTCAATCGGGCTGTCAAATGGACTTTGACAGAGGACTGTGACGTAGTTCGTGACGTCATGAGTTCATAGACAGATGGCACGTTCAATTCTGACATTCGAGGAGGAAGTTATGACGTTCGGAAGTTTAGGGGCATTTTGGTAATTTTAGTTAAAAGGAACGAAATGTTGACTTTTTGACTGGGATGTCCGATGGCCGAGGGCCAAGGACTATTACCTAGATAAGGACGATACGAATCCATAGACAGGCGGCACGTAGAATTTGGACGTTCGACGGTGAAGTTACGGTTCACGGAAGTTCAAGTGCACTATTGCACGAATTACAAAACGAGTTAACTTTTGGACTTAGTGGGGGCCCAGATATTTAATCACAGCCCTATGGATGAGTGACAAGTGTCACCCATCCACAGGCCACCTATATTGATTCATGCACCGTGCAAACCATTCCATTTTCTCCATTTCAAACACACACAAAACACAACCCGATCTCACCCATTTTCATCCCATCCGTGCAACCCAAAACCCATCCACTCTTCACCCATGACCAGGCAGAGGACTAGGGAGACTGAGGAGGTTGCTGGGCGGCCAGAACCGCCGTCCACGGTGGCGAGAGGAGGAGGAACCCGTGAGGTTCACGGTTAGTCCATATTGACACATTTTTCCATTTTTGTTGTTATGGTTGGTTTTTAATGGTTTTAATGAGCCCATTAGGTTGCTAGGAACATGTTAGGAAGGTTTAAGGAAGCTTGGGATGGCTGGGCGGCCATGGGTGCAGTTTTGGAAACTTGAACCATTTGGTTCAAAATCGAACCATAGGATTTAGACGTTTTCAGTTGCGTTTAAGGATTGGAATGGATAGAAAACATCAAAATAGGATGAAAGGAACCAAAAAGGAAGAACTAGGATGAAAAATGGGGTGTCTAGGGCTGTGAACCGGTCACGCCGGTCCAGTTGGACCGGCAAAACCAGGTGAACCGGCCATGAACAGTAAAACCGGTCTGCTGGAGGTTAGTGCCGATGAACAGTGTTTTTGACCTTCTAGGGCTTGTGAGGATGCGTGGGCCATAATTTGGGAAAGTGTTCAACACAGGAAATCTTCTATTCGATGTAACGAAGATTTTGGGACTGGTCCCGTGTCAATCGGACATCGTTTCGATAGTTTTCGGGGTGTCGGAAGGTTTAGGGTCGGCTTAAAAATAGTTAAAGGGTCGGAAAAATTACGGGGCTTTGATGGGAGGTTAATTAAGTAGTTATTAACCTTCTATTAAAATTTGGACTGGTTTGGGAGTCCCGGTAATGGTGATCGGCTCGGGGAGCCGAATGGCACGCAAATCGAGGCGGCAGCTCGGACGGTCTGTGAGTGGACCTTGTTTTCTAAATTGGTGCATGCATATATGTTTATTATATGTTTTAAATACTTGTTTGTGATGCCATGAGTGCATTTGGATGTGTGGTTACGTATAGGCACGTATTTCGAGGTTTCGGCCCTATACGGTGCCTATACGGGGCTGTATGTCTTTATTGGTCTGAATGAAATGGTTTTGGATTTCCAAAAGGATAATGAATGTGATTTGATGAGTTTGATTTGGATAATTGTAAATTATATGGTTTCACGTATTTCGAGGCGATTTACGTGCTTGCACGTAAATCGAAGTTTTCCAGTTTTATACTGATTTTCCGTACTTATGATTTTGGAAATGGTTTAATGAAATGGTTTTGGATTTGAAAAGGTAATTCTCAGACTTGAGGTCCATTTGATTTACGGAATCGGGCCGGAGGCCCAGTTGGTTTACTATTCGGACTTGAGGTCCAGTTTCTATGTTGATTCAGGCCTAGGGCCTAGTTATGTATTACAAATGGTTTTTACGGGTCAAGACGGTTTATGGGAACCGGCATGAACCTTTGAAATGGATTTACGGGTCATGACGGTTTATGGGAACCGGCATGAACCCATGAAAGGATTTTATGGTTCATGACGGCTTATGGGGGCCGGGCATGAATCCTAGAAAGATTTAAAGAATGATTTCAAAAGGTATTTCATATTCCATCCTTTATATATGATTGTCTCCTCCGGGGAGGGTCGTTGGCCTGGGTGGACCCCGGAGTAGTCACGGAGCACTGACTAAGTGGAGTCGCCCCCCAGTTGGGTTCCTTACTCTCAGGATGGGCATGGTTCGTTACCTCCAGGGAGGGTCATTGATCTACGGACATTGACCTGGGTGGACCCTGGAGAGACTTGGGTTTGAGACCCCGGTTAGCACGCGCGTAGCTTTATTTTACCGTGACAGGTTCTGGATATGAATATAATGGATAATAAACATGATTTCAATTGGTTTGGGAAATTGTGTTTTATGTTGATAAATGGTTTTGGGCAGGAGCCCGTAGAACTTGTATTTATAGAATTTGGGGCTGAGACCCTAATTATGGATGTTTTAAACTTATGTGTTTGGATAAATGGTTTTACTATGCATGCATGCTTTTTAGTGGAGGGTATAAAGGTCTTTGAGGAAATGTTTTTATAAATTCTTTATTTTTGTCCACTCACAGTCTTTCTGTTTTTAATACCCTTCATGTTGGATACGGTGTGGACTGTAGCCGAGATCGAGATATCTCATGCCTCCTCCGGATCCTGGCGTACTCTGATAGCCCGGGAGGGCAAAGGTCGGAAATATCCCTTGTTTGACACTCCGTGTCAGACGGGAGCAGGGTCATCCTGCGTTAATCCTGGGGGATTAGGATGGGTCCTGTCAACATGGTATCAGAGCATGGTTACTCGTTTTACTCTGAATTCCATATCGTATTTTGCGCATTATTCCGTACGCAGGTCGAGGATGTGATATCTCAAGGGGCTACAGTTCGTTATCAACCTGATGTCGGGATGCCGGTACGATAGTTAGTAGGATTGGATTGTGAAATGTCTTGGTTCGGCATTTGATGCCGGGGTTGCCATAGTTCTGTCGTGGTTGACAGTGTGGGACCCTACGGAAGGGTGAACGTATTACGTTAGCGTTTGATCGTGAGACGGTTAGTTGGGATCGTTTTCACGATGTCGTTGGATCAGTTCCGAGAACTGATTCGGTGTTGTGACCATCTGGTGGTCAGGTGGAATCCTAGTTGATTTGATGGTAGAATTGGATTGACGTTTTTACGATGTCTAGACCACGTGGTTGGTCAGATTATGGATTATACTGCCTTATGCAGTTGGGTTCAGAGTGACCCTAAGTGTGATCGTGGAACCCTACTTTAAGGTGTATGGTTCGAAGATGTGAGTTGACGAGTGGTTTGACTTAGACGACTATTCGGATTATGTCAGCTTGTGTTGGGACTGTACTTCACAGTCGGGGTTGTACTTATCGGTTAGACCTAGCAGGTTGTCATGCTACCATAGTTGTGATGGATTGTTGGTACAACTAAGGTCATGGACGACCTGGTAGACGACATTGGTTTAGTCGAGTTACGACTGGTTAGAGATGGTTTGGACAAGTTATCATGGTTGGTACTTGTCGATGGGATCCCGGAGCGGGGATACAGTGTAGTTAGTACAATCGATTGATTTCGTTAGATGCGAATCTCGATTGTGATGTCTGGTAGTTAGGTCTGCACGAGTGTGTGGCAGGTGCTACTACCGAGAGTGGTTGTAGTTACAGTTGTTGGGAATCCGGGACGTTCAGGGGACGTTTCCTTTTCCCGTATAAGATGTCAGGGTGAGTATACCCAGAGTTGTTGGGTACGAGGGAGGCAGAGTTTCTCCAATATGAGTAGAGGTACGGGATCGTCGTTCAGTATGAGTGGAGATCCAGGGTTGTCAGATTTGCACCATGTGTGCCGGTGCTGATACGGATACTAGTGTGGATGCCTGTGTGCTGATACTAGTGTTAGTGATAGTGCGTTGGTACTGGTACTCGTGCTGGTGCTGGTGCCAGTAATTGTGGGGACAGTGAGTCACGGATCGGGATGTGACTTCGTCGTGATGGGCATAAGTTTGGTCTCTGTGGTTCCAGAGTGGATCTTAGACAGAGTTAAATTAGTTAGGGGACACGTGGTTGATGTCCGGGTATATTGTTTCTAATCTTGTTGGAACTTCGGAATCGTGAGAGGTTACGATTGAGGTGACGAGAGGAATGCGGGTTTTCCGCATTGGTATTGGGTATTTCGAAGTCATTGTTGGTGGCTTATCAGTTTCTACAGTGGTAGATGATGGTAGATGACGGTAGAGGATGGTTGCGTCACCAGTACGCTGATCGTGTATTGGTTGGTGAACTCGGGATTTGTTTTGGGTCATCAAGAGGAATCGAGTATATCGAAGTTAAGTGACTGAAATTTCTCATTTTCTGCCTGGTGGCAGACGATGTTGGTTTACATGGCGATGTGAGTGCAATGAGTTTGGTTGTATTCACATAGGATGAATTTTGATGTCATAGTCTTGTATCATCCTTGATTTTCTAGGTGGAATGCCAAGGGTCGATACGAGGTAGTCAGTGAGAACCCACAGTCTCGGCGTGTCTCGTCGTTGACTAATCTGTTTAGATGAGGGAAATGGTTGAGGACTTTGGACGTCGTGACGATCGGGGATCGTGATGTCTATGGTGACGTAGTGTTGGATCTGGATCGTGATCTTGATGATCCAGATAGGTGGAGAGTTTATTACTCTTACTTGGATGTTGAGTGGAGCATGATGGGACTGAACTTCTTTTCGAGGTAAATCCCATATGGCTTATTACTCGCCTGAGTAGTTGTCCGATGAGTAGTTTTCCAACGTGGCCGGATATGGTCGGCCTTAGATGTGTTGATGTTGGGATTGGCTTCCCTATGAAGTCAATCGATGGTAATGTGGTAATCGGTGGAGCAGGTATCCGATAGGTTCGAATATGGTGCGTCTCGGTAGACGAGAACGAGATTTCAGGTTTTGGAATCAGATTTCTGGATGACGATTCAAGATTTGATTTTGGAACTTGAAAGAGGATTTCTGTATTTGGGTTTTGGAATCGGATTCTGGGTGACGATTCAGGATTTGGTTCTGGAGCTTGACTCTGGATTTTCTTTTTATGGATTTGGGTTCGGAATGGTTATTCCAAATGCCGGCTGACGGAATGATGATTTCGGGTTCGAATTTGGACATGATTATAGATATGATTTCTGGGTTTGGATTAGGGATTTCTTACGAAATTGCGGATTCGGATTTGGAAATGGATAATGGGTCGGAGTTTCGATTTATCTAATACTGGATTGGACAAATGGACTCTATAGTAGAAACGTGATTAGCTACAACCTAGGTGGTTGTAAGCTGATTGATGGGTAGATGTGCGTACCTTGTACGTTGTTCGAGGTACGATACTGGGCAAACTTGTCATGTTTATTGACGGTATATAGGTCATACTAGAGGTATGTTGGTGAGCGTGTTGGTAGTCGGATTAGTTCCGATACCATTGGATTTGTCGAGGACGTGGACTGGACATTGGATACTGTGCATTGGGTCATAGTGTTTCTGATGGGTCCAGTTACACACATATCGAGTGAATGGTTGGTTAGTGTTCACTCGTGGTTGAGTAAGTTGGTGGTTAGTCTAACCACGGGGGAGTATAGTGTCAGTTTTTGACTGACGACTGTCAAGTGGTGACGGTTTGTCGGAGGTGTCAACGTGAATCGGTTAGTGAGGTCTGATGACTCCTAGTGGGAGGACGTCAGAATAGATTAGTGATTGAGAAGGGAACCGTCTAGTTGTTATATCAGCGAAAGGGTAGATTTGACAAGTGGTGTCAATTCGAAACGGGTGACTACTGTCATTCGATGTGCTCGAATGTAGTCATTGCGACGTAAGCATTAATGGTACGCTTGGGTACGAGTAAGTATTATTCTGGTTAGTTGGTGTACGAGTGTACACGAGTTTCGAGGTCGATTCTACTTTTCACGGGATGGATGTGGAATCAAGATGATTGGAGTTTCGAGAACGAAACTAATTAAGGAGGGAAGAACGGTTGGAATTAGGTCGGTTGGAATTTCGAGGACGAAATTAATTAAGGAGGGAAGGTTGTAACGACCCGTCCCAAATTCCAGGATTAGATTAGTGACTAATCACGATTAGTTAGGTTAATCGGTGATTAGTTAGGCGAAATCGGACGAACGATGCGAAATGACCGTTTTGCCCCTGATGGTGGTAAAACGTTGACTTTTCAATCGGGCTGTCAAATGGACTTTGACAGAGGACCGTGACGTAGTACGTGACGTCACGAGTTCATAGACAGATGGCACGTTCAATTCCGACATTCGAGGAGGAAGTTATGACGTTCGGATGTTTAGGGGCATTTTGGTAATTTTAGTTAAAAGGAGCGAAATGTTGACTTTTTGACTGGGATGTCCGATGGCCGAGGGCCAAGGACTATTACGTAGATAAGGACGATATGAATCCATAGACAGGCGGCACGTCGAATTTGGACGTCCGACGGTGAAGTTACGGTTCACGGAAGTTCAAGTGCACTATTGCACGAATTACGAAACGAGTTAACTTTTGGACTTAGTGGGGGCCCAGATATTTAATCCCAGCCCTATGGATGAGTGAAAAGTGTCACCCATCCACAGGCCACCTATATTGATTCATGCACCGTGCAAACCATTCCATTTTCTCCATTTCAAACACACACAAAACACAACCCGATCTCACCCATTTTCCTCCCATCCGTGCAACCCAAAACCCATCCACTCTTCACCCATGACCAGGCAGAGGACTAGGGAGACTGAGGAGGTTGCTGGGCGGCCAGAACCGCCGTCCACGGCGGCGAGAGGAGGAGGAACCCGTGAGGTTCACGGTTAGTCCATTTTGACCCATTTTTCCATTTTTGTTGTTATGGTTGGTTTTTAATGGTTTTAATGAGTCCATTAGGTTGCTAGGAACATGTTAGGAAGGTTTAAGGAAGCTTGGGATGGCTGGGCGGCCATGGGTGCAGTTTTGGAAACTTGAACCGTTTGATTCAAAATCGAACCATAGGATTTAGACGTTTTCGGTTGCGTTTAAGGATTGGAATGGATAGAAAACATCAAAATAGGATGAAAGGAACCAAAAAGGAAGAACTAGGATGAAAAATGGGGTGTCTAGGGCTGTGAACCGGTCACGCCGGTTTAGTTGGACCGGCCAAACCAGGTGAACCGGCCATGAACAGTAAAACCGGTCTGCTGGAGGTTAGTGCCGATGAACAGTGTTTTTGACCTTCTAGGGGCTTGTGAGGACGCGTGGGCCATAATTTGGGAAAGTGTTCAACACGGAAAATCTTCTATTCGATGTAGCGAAGATTTTGGGACTGGTCTCGTGTCAATTGGACATCATTTCGATAGTTTTCGGGGTGTCGGAAGGTTTAGGGTCGGCTTAAAAATAGTTAAAAGTACGGAAAAATTACGGGGCGTTGATGGGAGGTTAATTAAGTAGTTGTTAACCTTCTATTAAAATTTGGACTGGTTTGGGAGTCCCGGTAATGGTGACCGGCTCGGGGAGCCGAATGGCACGCAAATCGAGGCGGCAGCTCGGATGGTCTGTGAGTGGACCTTGTTTTCTAAATTGGTGCATGCATATATGTTTATTATATGTTTTAAATACTTGTTTGTGATGCCATGAGTGCATTTGGATGTGTGGTTACGTATAGGCACGTATTTCGAGGTTTCGGCCCTATACGATGCCTATACGGGGCTGTATGTCTTTATTGGTCTGAATGAAATGGTTTTGGATTTCCAAAAGGATAATGAATGTGATTTGATGAGTTTGATTTGGATAATTGTAAATTATATGGTTTTACGTATTTCGAGGTGATTTACGTGCTTGCACGTAAATCGAAGTTTTCCAGTTTTATACTGATTTTCCGTACTTATGATTTTGGAAATGGTTTAATGAAATGGTTTTGGATTTGAAAAGGTAATTCTCGGACTTGAGGTCCATTTGATTTACGGAATCGGGCCGGAGGCCCAGTTGGTTTACGATTCGGACTTGAGGTCCAGTTTCTATGTGGATTCAGGCCTAGGGCCCAGTTATGTATTACAAATGGTTTTTACGGGTCATGACGGTTTATGGGAACCGGCATGAACCCATGAAAGGATTTTATGGTTCATGACGGCTTATGGGGGCCGGGCATGAATCCTAGAAAGATTTAAAGAATGATTTCAAAAGGTTTTTCATATTCCATCCTTTATATATGATTGTCTCCTCCGGGGAGGGTCGTTGGCCTGGGTGGACCCGGAGTAGTCACGGAGCACTGACTAAGTGGAGTCGCCCCCCAGTTGGGTTCCTTACTCTCAGGATGGGCATGGTTCGTTACCTCCAGGGAGGGTCATTGATCTACGGACATTGACCTGGGTGGACCCTAGAGAGACTTGGGTTTGAGACCCCGGTTAGCACGCGCGTAGCTTTATTTTACCGTGACCGGTTCTGGATATGAATATAATGGATAATAAACACGATTTCAATTGGTTTGGGAAATTGTGTTTTATGTTGATAAATGGTTTTGGGCAGGAGCCCGTAGAACTTGTATTTATAGAATTTGGGGCTGAGACCCTAATTATGGATGTTTTAAACTTATGTGTTTGGATAAATGGTTTTACTATGCATGCATGCTTTTTAGTGGAGGGTATAAAGGTCTTTGAGGAAATGTTTTTATAAATTCTTTATTTTTGTCCACTCACAGTCTTTCTGTTTTTAATACCCTTTAGGTTGGATACGGTGTGGACTGTAGCAGAGATCGAGATATCACATGCCTCCTCCGGATCCTGGCGTACTCTGATAGCCCGGGAGGGCAAAGATCAGAAATATCCCTTGTTTGACACTCCGTGTCAGACGGGAGCAGGGTCATCCCGCGTTAATCCTGGGGGGATTGGGATGGGTCCTGTCTAACTGTGTATTGATTAGTGACCAGGGATGCCGAGGATTGGTTTTGGGTTGAGTGTCTACGGATTTGGTTTTGCGCTGAGTTCCCACATGATTGGTTTTGGGCTGAGTTCCCATATACTTGATTTTGGGCTGAGTCCCCATATAATTTGGTTTACGGTTTTCGGCTAAGGCCCTAATGATTTAATTAAGGACAAATGGCTTTCGAATGCATGCATGCTTTTTAGTGAAGGACATAAATGTCTTTTGTGAAATTTGTTTTTATTACATTATTTACTTTGTCCACTCACAGCTTTTAACGGTTTTTGAATGCCCTTCAGTTGATCTGGAATACAGGCTGTAACGGAGACCGAGACATCATACTCCTCCTCTGATCCTAGCGCACTCTAGAAGCCCCGTGTGGGCTAAGGTTTGAATTATCCCTTGTTTGACACTTCATGTCAGACGGGAGCATGACACATCCCGCGTTAATCCCGGGGGGATTTGGGATGGGTCGTGTTAAAGTGGTATCAGAGCAAGATTTTCATGTAGTGCCTTGATACCAAAATGGTATCAGAGCAAGGTTTGCACGTGGTACTCTGATACCAAAGTGGTATCAGAGCACGATTTTCTCTTGTGGTACGCGCAGGTTAAGGATGTGATGTCTCTACGTGGAATCAGCCTGTTATCAACCTGATAGATAAGGTGAGAGTATCAGGATTCAGTGGAATCGAACCTTGGTTAGAATATGTTTGGCACGAGGTGCGATGGTTTAGGGTCGATTGGCACGAAATGCCATGTGTTGGTGAGATTTGATCCCGAGTAGGATTGATGTGCATGTGAATCTAACGGCCTAGGGCTGTAGTGTTACAGATAGGTCCCATTTACCTAGTTGACCAATTGTCCCCATATGACAATTTTGAGAGTTGTGACCGCTGAACGGTCATGTCAGATAGGGATTGTGTCAAGTGGTATCAGGGGAGGTTGTGGACAACCCTAGTTGAGACTGTTGGGAATAGGAATGTTTAATCCCATTTGGCATGAGATGTCATGTTCTAGTGTGTTGAATCCCGGAGGGATTTTGATTGGCAGAGAATGCCATGGTACAGTTGTGGGTTTGGTATAGCATGCCGTGACTGTGACATGCCGTGGTTGCGCATGTATGATATGGTCCTACTCTGTGCTAAGTTTCTTGTGAGCCCAGCGGCTGGAAGCCGTAGAGTTACGAGAGGACGAGGTCCTCGGATTGTGGTTACTAGTTGATTGGATTATGACGACTTTTGGAATAGAGACTGTTGGACCGGTTGGATTGGATGTTGCGTTGTCCTCTACAGCTGAAGTCATGGATGACCTAGCGGACGACTCTTCAGAGTCAAGAGTGATGGATCAGTCCGGATGGACGTGCTGTAGTGATCTGCCTGGTTTACGATAACCCTCGTTTGAGATTGATTGGTCAGAGACAAAGTGAAGTGACGGGATCCGATACGCAAGTGAATCCGAATGCGGAGTCTCGATAGAGATGACTGATGGTTGGGTCTGCACGAGTTTGTGGCAGGGACTACGATCGGGGGTGGATTTAGTTGCAGTTTTTGAGAATCGGGGGACGTTCCTTGTTCTTTCCTTATATAAATTTTTAGAGTGATTGTACCTAGAGTTGTGGGGTACGAGAGAGGCAGAGTTTCTCCGATATGAGCAGGGATGTGATTGTTTCTCGATATGTGCAGAGATCCAGGATGGGTTTGATTCGCACCCCGCGTGGCGATGATGCAATGATGATAGGAGACGATTGAGTCACATTCTCAACAATTGCAATAACAAGGGGAGATGATGAGCCACGAGCTGTGGGTAACGCAGTTGTGATATACTTGTGTTCGGTGTTGATCTGTAGATGGTGATTCGTCAGCAAGTGTTGATTCTTGGGAATTGTGTCGGAATGACAAATAAGATAGAGATGGATTGGATAGAACTCATCTGTGGTTGTGATGTGTTGGGACTCTAACCCAACCGTGGTTGAGATAACTCATGTGATTGAGATGACGAAGTGGTGATTGGGTGAAACGGTATAAAGAGATGCCACAAGTACTGTCATGGGGATTATTGGTCGATTGATCAGATATGGTGGTATGCAGAGATGTAACGACCCGAAAATTCGAAAAAGGAAAATTTGGAAAATTTGAAGGAAATGACGATTTTACCCTTGGAATTGGGCTCACGGTTAACTTTTGATTCAAGCAGTCAAACGGACTTTAACCGATAACTGTGACGTAGTTCAGGACGTCACAAGTTCATAGACAGGTGGCACGCCCGATTCCGACATTCGAGGAGAAAGTTATGATGTTCGGAAGTTTAAGGGTAATTTGGTAAATTAGTTATGAAAGGGCATTTTGATCAATTGTGTTTTAAGGGGGCAAATTTGTCCTTTTTATAATGTGCTGAATTAGCAAATTGGGTGACTCAGTGATGTGCTTAAGTGACATCTGTCACGGGTAGGATATGGATTAGTGGCAATGAAGATTGGATTTGACTTATGAAAACAAATCGTGCAGGTATGTGTATTTTGTGAAGGACAAAACAGAGCAGTAGGCTCAAACAGCTTGTGCAATCTCTCTATCTGATCGATTTGTAAGGGGAATGAATAGAGGATTGGAGAGGAAGAACAGAGAAGGAGACAGGGATAAGAATTGGAAACTGTGGAAACAAACCCGAAACCCAAACCCGTAGGAATTCAAATTCTTCTAAAAATCGAATTTGAATTTGTAGGTTCTGAAACTTCAAATTGAGCTTGATTTGAGCTTTCTGGGATTGCCTTGATCAGGACCACCTCAAGAATGAAGAAAATTGATGCTGTTTTGGCTCTGAACGGACCTAGTGACAGAAAAGTAATTCGAGGATTGAGTCGTGCAATTGAAGGGTTAGAAGGATGAAATTGAGCTTGGAAGCATGTTTATATGGATCCTGCGAAGCTTCGGAGTGAATCAATTGCACGAATTCAATTGGAATTAATGAAGTTCGAAAAATGAACGGTGCACAGGTAGCCTTCGAGTTTTCATCTTCGAATTGAATAGACTGAGGTAAGTACTGATATAATTGGCACTACAAATCTCTAATTCAAGTTAAAACGATACAATTAGTTTAATCAATTGAAGGAATCGACTGGAAATTGACAGGATTCCAGTGGGGTCAAGCCGCGGGCCAACCGGACCTGTTTTACAGTCAAACGGTCGAGAAGATGAACAGTGCCATGTTACTGTAGCAGGCGCGTGGACTCACGCACAACCATTCACGGCAGCGCGTGAGGGCCCATGAGACCGAATTTCGAGGTGAGGTCAACATAACTTTTATCCCATTTAATATAACGAACATTTTGGTACTGGTTTCGAGGAAATCGGACACCGTTTCGATATTGTTTCGAGGGTCCGAAGGTTTATGTTACGTTTAAAATACGTATTTAAATCCTGAAAAAATTGGGGAAAATTATGGGAAGTATATTGAGATGTTAGTGACCCTTGATAATGATTTTGGACAGGAATGGTGACTTCCGAAATTTACGGAAAAACGTGCAGCTCGGAAAGCGAGCGATATGGACGGTGTGTGAGTGGACTTTTGTTTTCTACCCAGAATGCATGCATATATGTTTTATGATATGATTTGGAATGATTTGGCATGATTGATGTTTCGATATGATGATTTCCGAATTTTGGGAATATTATATTGTTTTATATAATTTTGGGCACGATTTTCGAGAAAAGTGTGAAACTGCTATTTTGGGCGAAAGCCCGGGATTTGAGATTGGTTTTGACTCGAATTATGAGTCGGGAAATTGATTTGGTAAAATTGTAATGTTTTTGGATACATTTTATGGATTTATGTGAAATTGGCAACTGAGGTTGCGATTGCACGGATTTGCGTGAAAATGATATTTTGGGTTTGAGACCCAATTGGATAGTGATTTTGACTTGGATTTGGAGCCACATGTGAATATGATTAAATTGATAATTTTGATTTATAAAGTGAATTCTGGACACTGTTTTTATGATGGATTTGTGGAACTTGCTTTGTGAAAACTATGTTTCGGGCAGAAGCCCTATTGAAATTTTTTTGATTTGATTTGAGATTTGAATGGTTTTAAAATGAGATTACTGGATTTGGTGACTGTTCCACATATACCATCCTCTGTGATTTGATGGTCTCCTCTAGACGTCGTAGATCCTGGAGTAGTCACGATCCACTGCCTGGAGATGAGTAGCTCCGAGGAGGCTCAGTCTCAGGAGTGTGAGATTATGTTGATATCTTCCAGACGTCGTAGATCCTGGAGATGATATCACCCCAGACGTCGTAGATCCTGGGGAGATACTCGGACATGAGACACCCGAGTTGCACGTGTTGCATTGATATCGTTACGGGTTACTTGGATATTGAGATTGGATATTGTGGATTGGTGGTATTATGATTTATTGATATTTGTGTCCAGATACTTTATATCATGCACTGATTTGATGAACTTGAGTTTTATGGACCATGGGAAAACATGTTTTAATTTTATCGGTCCACTGTTCATACTTGATTTATTTCACACTATGACTCATGTCTTATGATATGCATACATGTTTGTGAAACTGGAGGGTAAGAATGTATTTTTCCATAAATGTATTTCTAATACTTTGTTTTGTCCACTCACACATTTTCTGTTTTATTGACCCTCCAGGTCGTGGCGCGATGATCGAGGCTGATCGGGAGGTGTAGGCATGAGTGGGCACAGGTACGGTTATCCCTTTTTGGCAAGCGCTGAGAGTAATTTCGAAATTTCAGTTGACTTGTCAGATGGGAGTAGGACCAAACACGATTATCTATGTCCTTCGGGGATGGGTCCTGTCAAGAGATTTGGCGGCACATCACCGCAGGAGCCTGTTATGACTCTTCAATCGAGCGGTACATCAAGATGGGATGAATTGACATCCTTTTGGATGTGCATAAATGGTCTTAAACTGTAACGACTCGTCCCAAATTCTTGGGATTAATTAAGAGTTAATTATGGATTAGCGAGGCTAATCGGAGATTAGTCGAGGATTATCAGACGTTCAAGGAGAAATTACAATTTTTCCCCTGAACAAGGGTGAAAAGTTAACTTTTGACCCAGGAGGTCCGATGTACGAGAGCTGAGGACCGTTACGTAGATAGAGTAGATACAAGTCCGTAGACAGGTGGCACATCGAAATCAGACATTCGACGGGAAAGTTCCGGTTCACGGAAGGTCCGAGGTACTATTGCACATTTTACGAGATGGATGACATTTGTCCTTAGTGGATCGAGCACTGTTGTGGATGGTGGCCGGGAAACACGAAAACATTAAGGTTTGGTTCCAAAATCAAATATAGGTTTTTATTCTATTTTGATCGATTCTATTAATTGGAAGGTGTTTTGGAGGTTAAAAGGAACCTATTGGGACAGGAGTTAAGGCTGGAGGTTGCCGGAATCACAAGAACTGGACGACGGAAACTGGCCGGATGTTCTTCAATTAGGGAGGTAATTTCTCGTCCCTGTTTGTATGTTTTGAGACCGTAGAAAGATAGAGAATGATGAGACGAGGAAGTAGGAATTGAAAGGGATGAAATCGGGTCAAAAATGGAGTTATGGGCTTAGACCAGTCACGCCGATCCAGCTAGACTGGACTTGCAGGAAAACCGGTTTGAACCAGTCTGTCGCGAGGTTGAAGACAACCTATTGCCGGCGTGTGGGCTCCACGCGCAGGGCCTTTGAGTGGCTCGTGGAGCACTATTTAGGAAAGTTTCCAACATGTGAAATCATCTATTCCATGTAACGAACATTTTGGGCCTGGTTTCGAGTCGATCGAGCATCGTTTCGATATAGTTCAGGATGTCCGAAGGTTTAAGATCGAGTTTAAAATATGTGAAAAATCTCAGAAAATTAGGGGTCTTTAATGAGATGTTATTGAAGTAGTTAGTAACCCGCTAGTATGATTTGGATAGGTTTGGGAATCCCAGAGATGGTGATTGGCGCAGGAGAGGCTTACGGCACGCGTATCGAGACACAGCATGGACTATCTATGATTGGACTTTACTTTCTAAATTATAATGCATGCATAAATGTTTTATATGTGTTTTATATCAATGTTTTGAGATGCCTTAAGTGCATATGTTTATGGTATTTAGCATTTACGTATTTGCTCGTATTTCGAGGTTTCTAGTTTGTAGCGTGCCTATACGTACTTTGTTTTCTATGATGGTTTGATGAAATGATTTCGAATTTGGAAATATGGAATCGGGCATGAGACCCATTTAATTGGAAACCATCGGACTTGGAGTCAATTGGAGTCAATTTATTTGATGAGAAATCGGGTTGAAGATCCATTTGAGTTATACGATCGGGCTGGGCGCCTTGTTGGTTTACGAATTCGGGCTGGAGGCCCATTTGAGTTCTATAATCGGGCCGGGGGCCCGTTGGTTTACGAATTCGAGCATGAGGCCCAGTTATGGTTTATAAACATGATTTCGGGTCGGGGACCCATATATGGATTTACGATGGTTTATGGAAAACCCGGGCGTAGCCCTTTAAACAGTTTTGAAATGAATTATAAAAAGGTTTTCCGTATACCATCCTCATGAATGGTTACCCTCCAGACGTCTCGTAGTATCCTAGAGTGGCGGGTTGTCTCCTCCAGACGTCTCATAGTATCCTGGAGTAGTCACGTGGCATTGCATGCGAGGGGTCATTGCAAGGAGTGACTGGTCTGTATAGTGACTCAGGAGCAGGATTGTTAGAGGTTAAAACCACCTCAGGGAGGGTCATTGATTTGCGGGTCATTGACCTGGGTGGACCCTGGGGAGACTTGGGATTGAGACCCCGGGTAGCACGCGTAGCTTGGAACTGTGACAGTAGTGTTGATTGTGACATCTGGGATGTCAGGCATTAGGGATGTTGAGGATTGGTTTTGGGCTTAGAGCCACATGTACTAGATTTGGGCTTAGACCCACGTGATTTTATTTGGGTGTAGTCCCTACGGATTTGGTTTTGGGCTGAGACCCACATGATTGGTTTTGGGCTGAGTTCCCATATACTTTGGTTTTACGATTTTGACCTAAGGCCCCAATGGTTTGATGATTGATTTAACTAAATGGTTTGAAAGCTGGTTTTCGAATGCATGCCTGCTTTTTAGTGAAGGGCATAAATGTCTCCTTTATGAAATGATTTTATAAATTATTAGTTTCATCCACTCACAACTTTCAATGATTTTAATGCCCTTCAGGTTGATCGCAGATGCGGACTGTAACGGAGACCGGGACATCACACTCCTTCTCCGATCCTAGCGCATTCTAGAAGCTCCGGTTGGGCTAAGGATGGAATTATCCCTTGTCTGACACTTCATGTCAGACGGGAGTAGCCACTTCCTGCATTAATCCCGGGGGGATTTGGGAGGGGTCATGTCAAGTGGTATCAGAGCAGGTTGGCTCATATGATACTCATGGTACTCTGATACCAAAGTGGTATCAGAGCATGTTTTGCTCTCAGTGTGATGCGCAGGTCAAGAATGTGATGTCACTGCAGTGGTAACAACCCTTTATCAACCTGATAGTTAGGGTAAGAGTATGAGGAGTTAGTGGAATCGAACCCTGATCAGGATGTGTTTGGCACGAGGTGTAATGGTTTAGGGTTTGATAGGCATAGGATGCCCCGTGGTAGTGAGGTTGGATCCGGAGTAAGATCAATATGCATGTGAATCCAACGGCTTAGAGCCGTAGTGTTAATAGTTGATGGGACTTATTGGGCCTGTTATCCTAGTATGATGTTGTTACGGAATTATGACCATTCAACGGTAGAGTCATGACAGACATGGATTGGAGAAAAATGGAATCAATAGAGGTCAGATGTCAGGGTCGTCCATGACAAAAGTGAAAAGATCGGAGATTATGTTTCTAGGAGCAGTCAGGCGCACGATGGCCCTAGTTGAGACTGTTGGAAATATGAATGTTTGATCACATTTGTCATGGGATGGTATGTTTCAGTGTGTCGAATCCCGGAGAGATGTCGACTGATAGGGATCACCATGGTATAGATCGTGTATGGTATGAACCTACTCAATGGCCAAGTTCTCGTGGGGCCAGCGGCTAGGAACCGTGGAGTTACGAGAGGACAATGTCCTCAAATTGTGATTACTAGTTGGTTGGATACTAGTATCGGAGTATGACAACTCTCCGGAGTCGAGAACGAAGGATCGGTTAAGATGGACATGTCGCAGTGAGCAGTCGGGTTTGTGATAAACCCAATTTGAGATTGGTTGGACAAGTTACCAAAAAGGGGGTACTTGTGGATTGGTTCCCGAGGTGGATCGATCGGTGGATATTACGTGTCAAGCAGTTGGTATCTACGGTGAATTGACCGCATGGAATTGAGGTCTCGATAGCGGAGCGTTCTTAGTTGGTTTAAGTGCGGTTGTGGCAGACGCTGCTATTGATGGACGTAGTTGAGTCTTATCGAGTGGATAGGCTCGTGGTGCTGTGACAACTAAGACGACGGAGATTTTTCAGTTGTGACGATGATATAGAGGTATGTGAGTGTCGCTCAGTGCGAGCGTAGGATTTTGGATTCGACTTGGTTACGACTGAGCATGATCGCATAATGAGATGTTGAGCTTTAGGCATTGGTAAGTGTGCCATGCTACCTCTGTGGAGGTGACTGTGATGAGTGGGATATACCTGGATGAGTGACAGGTGCCTTAGATATCCTTGGACGGATCGCACGAGTATGAGTGCTGGAGTTGATCCCACAGTGTTGGGACATGCGAACCAGTATGCCGACGAGAATGGTAGAAGTTCTCTAGAGTGGCAACATGTGAGTTTAGTAGGCACTTAGCGGGGTGGAGAGGATCCTGAGTGGCTCAGTGCGAGGCACGGGGTATACCTGGTTTGGTGACCAGTCCTCTAGTGATGCTAGACTTGAGACACCAATAGGTACTCAAGCGGTAAAACCGTAACGATTGAAATGTGAGAATTAGGTAGTAAAGTATGACATTCTTTTGGATGTGCATAAATGGTATAACCAGTTAGGCAAGTTGAGCGTTAGACGGTTTATATGATACATAAGTGGATGTTGTTCGAGTGAGTTGAGGACTTTAGAGTCCGTTGGGAGTTGGTTTTGGTTGACTGCAGTTGACCATACCTCTTGAGCTTCGTATACGCTTGTTTGAGGAGAAATTTGATGGTGAGGAATAGAATGGGTCATTACAGTAGTTATCGACAATTGTTGTTGGACGGGAAAGATAGGTATACTTCCAATATGGTTGCAACTTCTTTTGATTTCGAAGTCGGTAAAGGAGATGGTCGTTTTCAACTTTGTGACAGATGATGTTGGGTGTCACCAATACGGTGATCACGTATTGATTGATGGACCCATGATTGTCTTTGGATCCGTGATCTAGAAAGGTTGTGATTGAGACAATGAGAGGAATACTAAATTCCGTTTTGGCGATGGATACTCCGGGGTCACTAAGTTTGACTTCTCATTTTCTACTCGTTTGCAGATGGTGCTTGGTGGTACCAGATGGGGTGAATTGCCTTGCTGGTTATGCTAAGCTAGGAGGATAGGAGAATCGTATTGTGAGACAGTTGAAGAATCTCTTGGCATAGTTGATGAGATGACAAGACAGAAGTTCGATATGGGAGTGTATGATCTGTCTTGGATATGAGAGTAGAGATTGTGCTGGATTGATGTTCGCCTGGTGACTAACGGTTGAGGTTCGAGCCATGGTTGGAGCGCGGATAGTAATGTGTGGTTGGACGTTGCCAGAGTACAGTCCTAAAGCGAGCCGTGTAGTGCCTTTATGATTGATATAATGCAGATGCACTTGTGAGTAGTCCACGTTAGACAGGGATTATGATCAGATGTGTTTCGACATGATGAGACGATGACTGGACGTCGAATACTATATGCTCGAGCAGTGTGGATTAGTAGGGTTCAGTGATGGATGTAAGCGGGGGCTCAAGTCATGGATGACTAAGGGAACCCTACAGTGCATACGTGTTATCTCAGCTGAGACAAGTACTCGGATTGTGATCCAGATACACCCAAGATGGGAACGATATCGAATGTGTTTCGCTGGGGTATGTGATGCGACGATATGAGGACTCAAGAGCGAGTTGAGATCAGAGTTGACTTGTGTGAGTATCGAGGTCGACGAATTGGTGACATTATGATGGCAGGATCTAGAGGATGTTGACGGATTGGATAGTGAACATAATTTCAGTTCAATTATTGGATAAGAAAGGTCGTCAGACTGAAAAGCTGACTTCGATTGTCAATAAAGAAAAACCATCAGGCTGAAAAGCTGACTTGATGTCAGCTTGGTATTACTGACCTCTCAGAGTGAGTGACGGGCGAGATCGACGAGTGTCGACGTCTCGAGTGAGACTTACGAGCCGACATGCGGCTTCTCGAGGGTTGAGTTGGAGCTTTGGAAGCTCTGGTGAGTGCGTACTGACGAGTACGATGGTTGTGTCAGAAGTGTATGATTACAGGAGAGTGCCGACTTGAGAAAAGATTCGATTCCCAAAGTGTAGTGGTGGAATTGGGTCGGTTTGAATTTCGAGGACGAAATTTTGTAAGGAGGGAAGTTTAGAACGACTCATCCTAAATTCTTGGAATGAATTAAGAGTTAATTATGGATTAGTGAGGCTAATCGAGGATTAGTCGAGGATTATCGGACGTTCAGGGCAAAATTACGATTTTGCCCTTGAATGAAGGCGAAAAGTTGACTTTTGACTCGGGAGGTCCGATGCACAAAGGCCGAGGACTGTTACTTAGATAGAGTCGATACAAGTCCGTCGACAGGCGGCACGTTGAAATCAGACATTCGACAGGAAAGTTACGGTTCACGGAAGGTCCGAGGTACTATTGCACGTTTTACGAGACATGACATTTTTCCTCAGTGGGCCCAGATATTTTGAAACAGGCCCAATGGATGAGTGACAAGTGTCTCTTATCCATTGCTTCCCTTACACAGATACATGCACCCACCCTCTATCCTCATCTGTTTCATTCATTCAAACCCAAAACTGTACCACCCCATCCCTCAGAAGCACCCCTTAAACCTCACCTGATCATTGTGACCCATGAATGAAAAAGTGAAAGGAGATCGAGGCGAGCTGGACGGTGGTGAGATCGAGCACTGTCGTGGACGGTGGATGGGAAACCCGAAAACAGTAAGGTTGGTTCGAAAATTGAATATGGGTTTTTAGTCGTTTTTGATCGATTCTATTAATTGGAAGGTGTTTTTGAGGTTAAAAGGAACCTATTGGGACTGGAGTCAAGGCTGGAGGTGGTTGGAATCACAAGAACTAGATGACGGAAACTGGCCATATGTTCTTCGATCGGGGAGGTAATTTCTGGTCCATGTTTGTATGTTTTGAGACTGGAGTAAGATAGAGAATGATGAGACGAGGAAGTAGGAATTGGAAAGGATGAAATTGGGTCGAAAATGGAGGAGTTATGAGCTTGGACCAGTCACGCCGGTCCAGATGGACCGGACTTGCAGAAAAATCGGTTCGAATAGGTCTATCGCGAGGTTGAAGACAACCTGTTCCCAGCGCGTGGGCTCCACGTACAGAGCCTTTGTGTGGTGGTCGTAGTATTGTATGGGAAAGTGTCCAACATGTGAAATCATCTATTCGATGTAACGAATATTTTGGGACTAGTTTCGAGTCGATCGGACATCGTTTCTATATAGTTCGGGATGTCTGACGGTTTAGGATCGAGTTTAAAATATGCTAAAAATCCCAAAACATTAGGGGGCTTTAATGATAGATTATTGAAGTAGTTAGTAACCCTCTAGTATGATTTGGACAAGTTTGGGAATCCCGGAGATGGTGATTGGTCCGGGAGAGGCTTGTGGCACACGTATCGAGTGCATCATGGACAGTCTGTAAGTGGACTTTGCTTTCTAAATTATAATGCATGCATAAATGTTTTATATGTGTTTTATATCAATGTTTTGAGAGGCCTTGAGTGCATATGTTTGTGGAATTTAGCATTTATGTATTTGCAAGTATTTCGAGGTTCCTGATTTTATACCGTACCAATACTTGCTGTGTTTTCTATGATGGTCTGATGAAATGATTTCAAAATTGAAAATATGGAATCGGGCATGAGACCCATTTTATTGGAAACCATCAGACTTGGAGTCCATTTGATTTGATAAGAAATTGGGCTGGAGACCTATTTTGACAGGACCGCCCCCGAAAGGGGCATCGATAACCGTGCTCGGTCCTGCTCCCGTCTGGCAAGTCGGCTGAAATACCCAAGTTACCCTCAGTACATGCCAGACCAGGGATGGCCACACGTGCCTACTCATGCCTCCGCCTCACAATCAGCCTCAAACAACGCGCCACGACCTGGAGGGTCAATAGAAACCAAAAGGTGTGAGTGGACAAAAACAAAGTCAGCTTATAAAAACAGTTACAAAAGGCGCTTTTATCCTCCGCGTAAAACCAATGCATGCATACAAAAACCATTTCGCAAACCGTTACAATTTCAACATAAGGAATCTTTTTATCAAATTCCAACATAAGGAAAAACTCGTATGAAACCCAACATCTATTCTTTTCCTTTCTCAACCATCGGGTACTAGCCCGCAATCATAAACACCGAGCCTCAGCCCAAAACCACGAATCAAACCCAAGGACACAACATAATCCAAAACCATCAACCATAAAACCGGGCCACTGCCCAACACATTTGAACATCATAGAATGTCAATGAATCACAACCAATCAGTTTGCTGGATATCAAGTGCGCCCGAGTCTTTAAACTCAAAACCATGCTCATAATCAGGCCTTCCCGGGATATCATCGAGTCTTTAAACTCAGAACATAATCAATAGGCCTCGGGGGTATCACAATAACCTAGTCTTTAAACTCACGAGTCTTTAAACTCATTAAGGGCCCTCCCCCGTCATCAATTAACCGAGTCTTTAAACTCAAACGTGCTCCAGCAAAAGCACCCGGGTCTTTAAACCCAAAACAGTTTTCAATGGGTCTTTAAACCCCAAAACATTTATCAAACACAGCAACGAGGGATCCATCCCGAATTCACATTTCTCTCAACAAGACTCATGGTCCGAAATTCCACATTCAATTTCCCAAATCATACTTCACAGACATAATCATATTATCACTAGACACGAGGCATGTATAACCATACCAAAATCACTTTATTAAATCATTTCCCATTCCCGAATTCGAATTCGCAATAATGATTCCGTAAGCCGGCATCCGGAAGCATCATCCCTAACCCAAACCAAGAAATCCACTTTAAATTTGCGAAAAAAAAACCGAAAGCTCGTTAATCGAAGTTACTTTTATGCCCCGAGCATTAAGCCCAAAATCACCTTTTTCAAAATCCCTTTTTAATTCTTAGAAATCACTTCTTTCTCAAATCTCATTTTCAACACATAAAAACCACAATCATAATCACCAAAATCACGATCCAATCAAAATATACTCAAAACCCATTTTTAAAATCCTCAAAATCACAAGTCTCATTTCAATTCCCAGATTCAAACATCAATAGTGATCAAATCATAATAACTCGAAATCTCGTAAAACGTGCAAATCCGGAACATTCTCGAAAAACGTGTCAAAATCGAAGTATACTCACATTCATATTCAAACCTTATTAAGACACGGAACGCGCAATTCATGCAAAACCATTCGTTAAACCATCATCAAGGATAAGAGTAAACATAATCTTGAAATACGAGTATTTCCACATATATAGTAAAAATACGTATAAATACAGGAATCGAATATGTATAAATACGGAAATCGAAATCAATCACAACTTAAAATCATAATCATAAAAATCATAGAAATATTTTATGCATGCATTAAATTTGAAAGCAACGTCCACTCACACACCATTCTTGAAGCTCGGTTCCGCGCCGCACGCATTCCCGAAATTCCCGGAATTTTCCAGAAATTCAAAACCTGTCCGAAAACACATTCCAGGGTCACTAAGGTCCCAAATAACATCATGCTAATTTCCCATAATTTCCCGGGAATTAATCGTTAATTAAAAACGTAACGTAAACCTTTGGACCCTCGAAACAACGTCGAAACGGTGTCCGAATAATTCGAAACCAACGCTGAAATTTTCGTTACATTGTATAGGACAAAAGACATGTTGGACTTACCTCAAAAAACGAGTCCACGAGCCGTCATGTGCCGCCGCAAGCGGCTGCGCGTGACACCCATGCGCCAGCTACAGTACCTCTGCACAGTTCATCGTTCTCACCCGACTAGCCTGCAAACGGGTCCCAAGCCCGCGACACAACCCGGTTAAATCTCCATCAATACTCATTCTAATCCTTCCCTGATTCCACCTAAATCATTCCTTTAGTTCTCATTCAATAATTACCCTCAACAAGCTCTAAATCAATCAATCCACTCGTGATCAAACAAACGGGTCCATCACTGAAACTCACTCTAATTAGGCCAGTTTCCAAATTAAATTAAACAGGAGCTTCATATGCCCCAAACGAACACTAAACCACAGCCAATTTCAAGAACACTTACCCGTAGGTGATCGTCCACAAGGCTGAAATTTCTCCAAAATTGGAGCTTCCGTTCTTGGCCAATCCGGGGTCGATTTTCTTCATTCCTTGTACGGTTGAGTTCAACAATGTAACGACCCGTCCCAAATTCCGAGATTAGATTAGTTACTAATCACGATTAGTGAGGCTAATCCGTGATTAGTTAGGCGAAATCGGACGAACGATGCAAAACGACCGTTTTGCCCTTCGGCGTGGCAAAACGTTGACTTTTCATTCGGGCGGTCAAATGGACTTTGACGGATGACCGTGACGTAGTTCGTGACGTCACGAGTTCATAGACAGATGGCACGTTCAATTCCGACGTTCGAGGAGGAAGTTATGACGTTCGAAAGTTTAGGGGCATTTTGGTAATTTTGGTTAAATGGAGTCAAATGTTGACTTTTTGACCAAGAGGTCCGATGGCCGAGGGCCAAAGACCGTTACATAGATAAGGACGATACGAATCCATAGACAGGCGGCACGTCGAATTTGGACGTTCGACGGTGAAGTTACGGTTCACGGAAGTTCAAGTGCACTATTGCACGAATTACGAAACGAGTTAACTTTTGGACTTAGTGGGGGCCCAGATATTTAATCCATGCCCTATGGATGAGTGACAAGTGTCACCCATCCACTGGACAACTTCATTCATTCATGCAACTTCCTTTTCCAGTGCATTTCCTTTCTCCATTTTAAACACACAAAACACAACCCGATCTCACCATTCCTCTCCATCTTTGTGCAAACCAAAACCCATCCACTCTTCACCCATGACCAGGCAGAGGACCAGGGAGCCTTAGGAGGTTGCTGGGCGGCCAGAACCGCCGTCCACGGCGGCGAGGGGAGGAAGAACCCGTGAGGTTCACCGTAAGTCCATTTTGATCCATTTTTCCATTTTTGATGTTATGGTTGGTTTTTAATGGTTTTAATGAGTCCATTAGGTTGCTAGGGACATGTTAGGAAGGTTTAAGGAAGCTTGGGATGGCTGGGCAGCCATGGGAGAGTTTTGGAAAACTTGAACCGTTTGGTTCAAAATCGAACCATAGGATTTAGACGTTTTCGGTTGCGTTTAAGGATTGGAATGGATAGAAAACATCAAAATAGGATGAAAGGAACCAAAAAGGAAGAACTAGGATGAAAAATGGGGTGTCTAGGGCTGTGAACCGGCCAAACCAGGTGAACCGACCATGAACAGTAAAACCGGTCTGCTGGAGGTTGGTGCCGATGAACAGTGCTTTCGACCTTCTTGGGGTGCGTGAGGGTGTGTGAACAGTAATTTGGGAAAGTGTTCAACACGGGAAATCTTCTATTCGATGTAACGAAGATTTTGGGACTGGTCTCGTGTCAATCGGACATCTTTTCGATAGTTTTCGGGGTGTCGGAAGGTTTAGGGTAGGTTTAAAAATAGTTAAAAGTTCGGAAAAATTACAGGGCTTTAATGGGAGGTTAATCAAGTAGTTAGTAACCTTCTATTAAAATTTGGACAGGTTTGGGAGTCTCGGTGATAGCGATTGGCTCGGGAGAGCCTATGGCACGCAAATCGAGGCGGTAGCTCGGACGGTCTGTGAGTGGACCTTGTTTTCTAAATTGGTGCATGCATAAATGTTTATTATATGTTTTAAATACTTGTTTGTGTTGCCATGAATGCATTTGGATGTGTGGTTACGTATAGGCACGTATTTCGAGGTTTCGGCCCTATACGGTGCCTATACGGGTCCGTACGTCTTTATTGGTCTGAATGAAATGGTTTTGGATTTCCAAAAGGATAATGAATGTGATTTGATGATTTTTATTTGGATATTTGTAAACTATATGGTTTCACGTATTTCGAGGCGATTTACGTGCTTGCACGTAAATCGAGGTTTTCCATTTTTATTCTGATTTTCCATTCTTATGGTTTTGAAAATAGTTAAATGAAATGATTTTGGATTTGAAAAGGTAACTCTCGGACTTGAGGTCCATTTGATTTAACGAGGCATCGGGCCGGAGGCCCAGTTGGTTTACGTTTCGGACCGGAGGTCCAGTTTCTATGTGGATTCGGGCCTAGGGCCCAGTTTTGTATTACAAATAGTTTTTATGGGTCATGACGGTTATGGGAACCGGCATGAACTCCTGAAATGGATTTACGGGTCATGACGGTTTATGGGAACCGGCATGAACCCATAAAAGGATTTTATGGTTCATGACGGCTTATGGGGGCCGGGCATGAATTCTTGAAAGGTTTAAAGAATGATTTCAAAAGGTTTTTCATATTCCATCCTTTATATATGATTGTCTCCTCCGGGGAGGGTCGTTGGCCTGGGTGGACCCCGGAGTAGTAACGGAGCACTGACTGAGTGGAGTCGCCCCCCAGTTGGGTTCCTTACTCTCAGGATGGGCATGGTTCGTTACCTCCAGGGAGGGTCAATGATCTACGGACATTGACCTGGGTGGACCGTGGAGAGACTTGGGTTTGAGACCCCGGTTAGCACACGTGTAGCTCTATTTTACCGTGACAGGTTCTGGATATGAATATAAGGGATAAACATGATTTCAATTGGTTTGGGAAATTGTGTTTATAATGATAAATGGATTTGGGCTGAGACCCCACATATGTTCATTGTGTTATGGTTTTCTATAAATGGTTTTGGGCAGGAGCACGTGTGACTTGTATTTACCGAATTTGGGGCTGTCACCCTAATTATGGATGTTTTAACATATGTGTTTGAATAAATGGTTTTACTTTGCATGCATGCTTTTTAGTGGAGGGTATAAAGGTCTTTGATGAAATGTTTTTATAAATTCTTTATTTTTGTCCACTCACAGTCTTTCTGTTTTTAATACCCTTCAGGTTGACATCGGATGTGGACTGTAGTAGAGATCGAGATATCACATGCCTCCTTCGGATCCTGGCGTACTCTGGTAGCTCGGGAGGGCAAAGGTCGGAAATATCCCTTGTCTGACACTTTGTGTCAGACGGGAGCAGGGTCATCCCGCGTTAATCCCGGGGGGATTGGGATGGGTCCTGTCAATGTAGTATCAGAGCGGGGTTGTCTCTATTCGAGCAACTGTGTAGCTCTCGGAATGGTACGCAGGTCGAGGATGTGATATCTCAAGGGGCTACAGTTCGTTATCAACCTGATGTTGGGGTGCCGGTACGATAGTTAGTAGGAGTGGATTGTGGAACGTCTTGGTTCGGCATTCGATGTCGGGGTTGCCATAGTTCTGTCGTGGATGACAGTATGGGACCCTACAAAGGGATAAACGTATTCTTATAGATTTTGATCGTGAGATGGTTAGTTGGGATCGTCTTGACGATGTCGTAGGATCGGTTTCGACGATAGGTTGGGAATTATGACCATCCGATGTTCGGACTTTGGTTGGGTTAGATGGATTTACAGCAGTTGGCAGTTAGTAGCCGGATTCGGGGAATCCTAGTTGGATTGACGGTAGGATTGGATTGACGTCTTTACGATGTCGGACCGCGGGGTCGGTCAGATTGTTGATTTTACTGCTTTTCGCAGTTGGGTTCCGAGGAACCCTAGGCGTGGTCGTGGAATGACTTGGACGACTATTCGGATTTGGATTCGTTAGTCGGTCTAGTCATGTCAGCTTGTGTTGGGACTGCACTTCGCAGTCGGGGTTTTACTTATCGGTTTGACTTAGTTGATTGTCGTACTACTTAGTTGTGATGGGATGTTAGTGCAACTAAAGTCATGGGTGACCTGGTAGACGACATCCGTTGAGTCGAGTTACGACTGGTTGGTGATTGGTTGGACAAGCCATCAGGGTTGGTACTTGTCGATGGAATCCCTGAGCGGGATACGGAGTGGTTGTAGTACGGTTGTTGGGAATCGGGGACGTTTGGGGACGTTTCCTTTTCTCGCATGAGTTGTCAGGGTGACTGTACCTAGAGTTTTCGGGTACGAGGGAGGCAGAGTTTCTCCAATATGAGTAGAGGTACTGGATCGTCGTTCAGTATGAGCGGAGATCCAGGGTTGTCAGTTTTGCACATGGTTTGCCGATGCTGATATTGATACTAGTGTTGATGATAGTGCGTTGGCGCTGGTACTAGCGCTGGTGCTGGTGCCGGTGATTGTGATGACGTTGAGTCACATCCATCGTGATGGTTTGGTATCTGTGGTTCAGGAATGGATCACGGATAGTGATGGACTGGATAGGATCCAACGGTAGTTGAGGAGTGAGGATCGAGTATTATCATGGGGGATCAGTGACCAGTTAGTCAGTATTGGCCAGAATTGGTCAGGATTGGTCAGATACGGCGGTATGCAGAGATTTGACTGCAGATCATAGTAGGGGTCTGTTGTTCAGTAGAGTGGTACATCAGATTAGAATGAATTGACATCCTTTTGGATGTACATATACGGTCGAAAATGGGCATGTGTCCATAACCAGTCTAACGGGGACACGTGGTTGATGTCCAAGTATGTTGGTTTCGATATGGTTGGAGCTTCGGAATCGCGAGAGGTGGCGATTGAGGTGACGTGAGGAATGCGGGTTTTCCGCATTGGTAATGGGTATTTCGAAGTCTTTTTGGGTTACTTCTCAGTTTCTACCACGGTAGATGACGGTAGATGATGGTAGATGACGGTAGAGGATGGTTGCGTCACCGGTACGCTGATCGTGTATTGGTTGGTGAACCCGGGATTTGTTTTGGGTCATCAAGAGGAATCGAGTATATCGAAGTTAGGTGACTGAGATTTCTCATTTCCTGCTTGGTGGCAGACGATGTTGGTTTACGTGACGTGGTGAATGCAGCGAGTTTGGTTGTATTCACATAGGATGAGTTTGATGTCATAGTCTTGTATCATCTTTGATTTTCCTCGGTGAAATGACAAGGATCGATACGAGGTAATCATTGATAACCCACAGTCTCGGCGTGTCTCGTCGTTGACTAATCTATTTAGATGTGGGAAATGGTTGAGGACTTTGGACGTCGTGACGATCGGGGATCTTGACGTCTATGGTCGGTTGACGTAGTGTTGGATCTGGATCGTGATTTGGATGATCCAGATAGGTGGAGAGTTTATCACTCTTACTTGGATGTTGAGTGGAGCATGATGGGACTGAACTTATTTTCGAGGTAAATCCCATATAACTTATTACTCACCTGAGTAGTTGTCCGATGAGTAGTTTTCCGACGTGTCGGATATGGTCAGCCTTAGAGATGTGTTGATGTTGGGATTGGCCTCCCTATGAAGTCAATCGATTGTATTGTGGTAATCGGTTGAGCATATAACCGATAGGTTTGGTTTTGATACGTCTCGGTAGACGTGAACGAAATTTCAGGTTTTGGAATCAGATTTCTGGATGACGATTCAGGATTTTATTTTGGAACTTGAAAGAGGATTTCTGTATTTGGGTTTGGAATCGGATTCTGGTGACGATTCAGGATTTGATTCTAAAGCTTGACTGTGGATTTTCTTTTATGGAATTGGGTTCAGAATGGTTATTCCAAATGCTAGCTTACGGAATAATGATTTCGGATTCGGATTTGGACATGGCTATGGATATGATTTCTGGTTTTGAATTCGGGATTTCTTACGAAATTGCGGATTCAGATTCGGATTTGGAAATTGATGATGGATTGGAGTTTCGATTTGTCTAATACTGGATTGAACAAGTGAACTCCATAATTGAAACGTGATTGGCTACGACTTAGGTTGTTGTTGTAGTCTTGTTGATGGGTAGATGTATGTACCTTGTACTTAGTTCGAGGTACGATACCGGGCAGACATGTCGTGTCTGGTGACGGTATGTAGGTTATACCAGCGGTACGTTGGTGAGCGTGTTGGTAGTCGATTGGTTCTGACACCATCGGATTAGTTAGGGACATGGACTGGACATTGGATACTGTGCAGTGGGTCATGGTATTCAGATGGGTCTAGCTAACCACAGGTTGAGTGTGCTTGGGGTTAGTGTAACTACGAGGGAGTATAGTGTCAGTTTTCGACTGACGACTGTCAAGTGGTGACAGTTTGTCGGAGGTGTCAGCGTGGACGTCAGGATAGATTAGTGATTGAGAAGGGAACCGTCTAGTTGTTTATGTCAGTGAAATGGTAGATTCGACAAGTGGTGTCAATTCGTAACGTATGATTACTGTCATTCGACGTGGTCGAGTGTAGTCGATGCGACTCGAGTGTTAGTGGTACGTCTGGTTGCAGACGAGTTTTGTTCTGGTTAGTTGGCATACTAGCGTACATGTGTTGCGAGGTAGATCGAATTATTTCCACTAGGTGGATGTGGAATTAGGATAGTTGGAGTTTCGAGAACGAAACTAATTAAGGAGGGAAGAACGGTTGGATTTGGGTCGGTTGGAATTTCGAGGAAAAAATTAATTAAGGAGGGAAGGTTGTAATGACCCGTCCCAAATTCTGAGATTAGATTAGTGACTAATCACGATTAGTGAGGCTAATTCGTGATTAGTTAGGCGAAATCGGACGAACGACGCAAAATGACCGTTTTGCCCTTCGGCATGGCAAAACGTTGACTTTTCGTTCGGGCGGTCAAATGGGCTTTGACCGATGACCGTGACGTAGTTCGTGACGTCACGAGTTCATAGACAGATGGCACGTTCAATTCCGATGTTCGAGGAGGAAGTTATGACGTTCGGAAGTTTAGGGGCATTTTGGTAATTTTGGTTAAATGGAGTCAAATGTTGACTTTTTGACCAAGAGGTCCGATGGCCGAGGGCCGAAGACTGTTACATAGATAAGGACGATACGAATCCATAGACAGGCGGCACGTCGAATTTGGACGTTCGACGGTGAAGTTACGGTTCACGGAAGTTCAAGTGCACTATTGCACGAATTACGAAACGAGTTAACTTTTGGACTTAGTGGGGGCCCAGATATTTAATCCATGCCCTATGGATGAGTGACAAGTGTCACCCATCCACTGGACAACTTCATTCATTCATGCATCTTCCTTTTCCCGTGCATTTCCTTTCTCCATTTCAAACACACAAAACACAACCCGATCTCACCATTCCTCTCCATCTTTGTGCAAACCAAAACCCATCCACTCTTCACCCATGACCAGGCAGAGGACCAGGGAGCCTTAGGAGGTTGCTGGGCGGCCAGAACCTCCGTCCACGGCGGCGAGGGGAGGAAGAACCCGTGAGGTTCACCGTAAGTCCATTTTGATCCATTTTTCCATTTTTGATGTTATGGTTGGTTTTTAATGGTTTTAATGAGTTCATTAGGTTGCTAGGGACATGTTAGGAAGGTTTAAGGAAGCTTGGGATGGCTGGGCAGCCATGGGAGAGTTTTGGAAACCTTGAACCGTTTGGTTCAAAATCGAACAATAGGATTTAGACGTTTTCGGTTGCGTTTAAGGATTGGAATGGATAGAAAACATCAAAATAGGATGAAAGGAACCAAAAAGGAAGAACTAGGATGAAAAATGGGGTGTCTAGGGCTGTGAACCGGCCAAACCAGGTGAACCGGCCATGAACAGTAAAACCGGTCTGCTGGAGGTTGGTGCCGATGAACAGTGTTTTTGACCTTCTTGGGGTGCGTGAGGGCGCGTGAACAGTAATTTGGGAAAGTGTTCAACACGGGAAATCTTCTATTCGATGTAACGAAGATTTTGGGACTGGTCTCGTGTCAATCGGACATCGTTTCGATAGTTTTCGGGGTGTCGGAAGGTTTATGGTCGATTTAAAAATAGTTAAAAGTTCGGAAAAATTACGGGGTTTTAATGGGAGGTTAATTAAGTAGTTAGTAACCTTCTATTAAAATTTGGACAGGTTTGGGAGTCTCGGTGATAGCGATCGGCTTAGGAGAGCCTATGGCACGCAAATCGAGGCGGCAGCTCGGACGGTCTGTGAGTGGACCTTGTTTTCTAAATTGGTGCATGCATAAATGTTTATTATATGTTTTAAATACTTGTTTGTGTTGCCATGAGTGCATTTGGATGTGTGGTTACGTATAGGCACGTATTTCGAGGTTTCATCCCTATACGGTGCCTATACGGGTCCGTATGTCTTTATTGGTCTGAATGAAATGGTTTTGGATTTCCAAAAGGATAATGAATGTGATTTGATGATTTTTATTTGGATATTTGTAAACTATATGGTTTCACGTATTTCGAGGCGATTTACGTGCTTGCACGTAAATCGAGGTTTTCCAGTTTTATTCTGATTTTCCATTCTTATGGTTTTGAAAATAGTTAAATGAAATGATTTTGGATTTGAAAAGGTAACTCTCGGACTTGAGGTCCATTTGATTTAACGAGGCATCAGGCCGGAGGCCCAGTTGGTTTACGTTTCGGACCGGAGGTCCAGTTTCTATGTGGATTCGGGCCTAGGGCCCAGTTATGTATTACAAATAGTTTTTATGGGTCATGACGGTTTATGGGAACTGGCATGAACTCTTGAAATGGATTTACGGGTCATGACGGTTTATGAGAACCGGCATGAAGCCATAAAAGGATTTTATGGTTCATGACGGCTTATGGGGGCCGGGCATGAATTCTTGAAAGGTTTAAAGAATGATTTCAAAAGGTTTTTCATATTCCATCCTTTATATATGATTGTCACCTCCAGGGAGGGTCGTTGGCCTGGGTGGACCCCGGAGTAGTCACGGACCACTGACTGAGTGGAGTCGCCCCCCAGTTGGGTTCCTTACTCTCAGGATGGGCATGGTTCGTTACCTCCAGGGAGGGTCAGTGATCTACGGACATTGACCTGGGTGGACCCTGGAGAGACTTGCGTTTGAGACCCCGGTTAGCACACGTGTAGCTCTATTTTACCGTGACAGGTTCTGGATATGAATATAAGGGATAAACATGGTTTCAATTGGTTTGGGAAATTGTGTTTATAATGATAAATGGATTTGCGCTGAGACCCCACATATGTTCATTGTGTTATGGTTTTCTATAAATGGTTTTCGGCAGGAGCCCGTGTGACTTGTATTTACCGAATTTGGGGCTGTGACCCTAATTATGGATGTTTTAACACATGTGTTTGAATAAATGGTTTTACTATGCATGCATGGTTTTTAATGGAGGGTATAAAGGTCTTTGATGAAATGTTTTTATAAATTCTTTATTTTTGTCCACTCACAGTCTTTCTGTTTTTAATACCCTTCAGGTTGACATCGGATGTGGACTGTAGCAGAGATCGAGATATCACATGCCTTCTCCGGATCCTGGCGTACTCTGATAGCCCGGGAGGGCAAAGGTCGGAAATATCCCTTGTCTGACACTTTGTGTCAAACGGGAGCAGGGTCATCCCGCGTTAATCCCGGGGGGATTGGGATGGGTCCTGTCAAACAAGCTCCTAGAAGACTATTCTTAACTTCGGTTTGGCTCAACTCAGCTCACAAATTGATTTTAGAATTTTCCCTCCAATTTTCGATTTTTCTCCCAGAGCTGGTTCTCTCAACTCTCAGCCTTCTCTTGTTTCAAATGACGCTCAGAAGCACTCTCAGCACTCTGATAATCGAGCGGTGGGGCCAACAGCTCGTGGGAATCCATCTGATTCCACTGAAGATTGTTTCCCGCAAACAGAACCCGAAGCCATAGAAAATGAATACCCGTGCACTGGTTTGTTTCAGCCCATGCCACCATGTCGTCCAATACCTCAAAACACTTAAACAATTTCATGCTCAGTCCACTAAGACGTTTAAACAATAGCCCGATCAGAGCACCACCCAGCGCAAGCTCTGTTTTCACGGTTGTTTGAACAGTAACCCCTGCACAAAATTACCATTTTGCCCTCAATTTGACAAATTACCAAATTGCCCCTCACCTTCCGTGACCCGTAACTTGGTCACTCGATGTCCGTTTCCCGCGTGTCGCCTGTCATTGTACTCGGGGCATCGAGACCATCCTAACGGTCCTCGGCCATCTTACCTCCCGGTCAAAAAGTCAACATTTTCCCTTATTTCGTCCAAATTACGGAAATGCCCCTGGACTTCCGAACGTCATAACTTTCACCACGAACGTCGGAATCGAACATGCCACCTGTCTATGATCTCGTGACGTCCCAAACTACATCACGGTCACTGGTCAAAGTCCATTTGACCGTCCGAAAAAAGTCAACGTTTTGCCCACGACTAGGGGCAAAACGATCATTTTGCATCGTTCGTCCGATTTCGCCCAACTAATCACCGATTAACCCATTAATCATGATTAGTTACTAATCCAATCCCGGGTTCCGGGACGGGTCGTTACATATTTGAGTTATACAATGGGGTCGGGGGCCCCGTTGGTTTAAGAATTCGTGCTAGAGGCCCATTTGAGCTGTAACGACTCGTCCCGGAATTCAGGATTAGATTAGTGACTAATCACGATTAGTGAGGTTAATCGGTGATTAGTTGGGCGAAATCGGAATGAACAACGCAAAATGACCGTTTTGCCCCCATAACGGGTAAAATGTTGAATTTTCATTCTGGCGGTCAAACGAACTTTGACCAAAGACCATGACGTAGTTCGTGACGTCACGAGTTCATAGACAGGTGGCACGTTCAATTCCGACATTCGAGGAAGAAGTTATGACGTTTGGAAGTTTAAGGGCAATTTGGTAATTTTGATTAAAAGGGGCAAATCGTTGACTTTTGAACTTGGATGTCCGATAGCCGAGGGCCGAGGACCATTACGTAGATCGGGACGATACGAATCCATAGACAGGCGGCACGTCGAATTCGGACGTTCGACGACGAAATTACTGTTCAAGGAAACTTTGGGGTACTATTGCACAAATTACGAGACAAGGGATTTTTGGATTCTAGTGGGCCCCAGATATTTAGTTCCTGCCCAATGGATGAGTTCCAAGTGTCACCCATCCACTTGCCACCCCTTCTCCTTCATGCATATCAGTTCATTCCTTTGTTTTTCATCCAACCCGATCTCATTCCAAATCCTTGAACCCCAAACCAATCCAACCCTTACCCTATGATCAACCATGAGGACCACAGAGTGATGGGAGGACGTTTGGATGTTGGTAGCAGGCCAGGACGGTGCCACCGTGCACGGCTGAGGCCCAAACCCGAACAGGTACCCGGTTAGACCCAAATCTTTCCTTTTGTCGATTTTTACATTATGGATAGTTTTGGTTGATTAGGGAATGTTTGTTAGGTTGCTTAGGGAGTATAGAGATGATTTTGGATGGTGGTTGACGGCTCTAAAGCCCATGGGGGATTTTGAAAGATTGAACCGTGAAGGGGAGTTGGACATGGGTCGATTTAAGGGGTTTTGCTTAGTTTGGATGATTGGAATAGATGAGAAATGAGAAAATAGGAATTTAGGGATTGGATTGGAAGCAAATGGACTAAAAGTGGGGATTCGAGAGGCCTGGACCGGTCACACCAGTCCAGTTGTAGGTAGTGGACCGAACCGACCGGTCTGAACCAGCTAGAGCGAGAAGACGGTCTACAGTGCACCGGCGCGTGAGCCCACGCGCAGGGCCCTTTGGGCGGCGTGTGGCAGCGCATGGTGGGGAATTTCTGGAATTTTTCAACCGTCTCGATAATGTTTGGGGCATCGGAAGGTTTAGGTTTGAGATTTAAAATAGTTAAAAATTTGGGAAAATTACGGGGCTTCAATGAGAGGTTAATAAGGTAGTTAGTAACCTTCTAGATTCATTTGGACTGGTTTGGGAGTCCCGGTGACGACGATTTGCCCGGTGAGGCTTACGGCATGCAAACCGAGGCGGCATCATAGGACGGTTTGTGAGTGGACCTTGATTTCTAAACTGTGATGTATGCATAAATGTTTTATATGGATTATGAATGTGATTCAATGATGTTGATTTGGATGATTGTGATTTGTATGATTTCACACATTTCGAGGCGATTTACGTGCTTGCACATAAATCGAGATTTTCCAGTTTTACACTGATTTTCTATACTTATGGTTTT
The DNA here is from genome assembly GCA_032719365.1 of Prinsepia uniflora. Lineage (NCBI taxonomy): Eukaryota > Viridiplantae > Streptophyta > Magnoliopsida > Rosales > Rosaceae > Prinsepia > Prinsepia uniflora. Next base: position 44,847,243 of record CM064863.1, read on the forward strand.
AGATTTGAAAAGGTAAACTCGGGTTCGAAATTCATTTGATCTACAAACTCTCGGACTTGAGGTCCATTTGATTTAACGAGGCATCGGGCCCGAGGCCCCGTTGGTTTACGATTCGGACTGGAGGTCCAGTTTGTATGTGGATTCGGGCCTAGGGCTCTGCTATGTGTTATAAATGGTTTTTATGGTTCATGACAGTTTATGGGAACTGGCATGAACCCTTGAAAGGATTTTATGGTTCATGACGGCGTATGGGGGCCGGGCATGAATCCTTGAAAGGTTTAAAGAATGATTTCAAAAGGTTTTTCATATGCTATCCTTTATATACGATTGTCTCCTCCGGGGAGGGTCGTTGGCCTGGGTGGACCCCGGAGTAGTCACGGAGCACTCACTGAGTGGAGTCGCACCCCAGTTGGGTTCCTTACTCTCAGGAAGGGCATGGTTCGTAACCTCCAGGGAGGGTCATTGATCTAAGGACTTTGACCTGGGTGGACCCTGGAGAGACTTGGGTTTGAGACCCCGGTTAGCACGTGCGGAGCTCTAAATTACCGTGACAGGTGCGGTGATATGAAATATAATGGATAAACATGATTTCAATTGGTTTGGGAAATTGTGTTTTATGATGATAAATGGATTTGGGTTGGGATCCCACATATGTTTACTATGTTATGGTTTTCTGTAAATGGTTTGGGCAGAAGCCCATATGATTATGATTATTTAAACATATGTGATTGGATAAATGGGTTTACTATGCATGCATGCTTTTTAATGAAGGGTATAAAGGTCTTTTATAAATGTGTTTTTACGAAACCTTTTACTTTTTGTCCACTCACAGTCTTTCCGTTTTTAATACCCTTCGGGTTGGATACGGTGTGGACTGTAGCAGAGACCGAGATATAACATACCTCCTCCGGATCCTGGCGTACTCTGATAGCCCGAAAGGGAAAAGGTTGGAAATTTCCCTTGTCTGACACTTCGTGACATGGTTGGAACTTTGTAATCAAAAGAAGTTGTGATTGAGACGATGAGGAAAGTACTTGATTCCGCATAGGTGATGGGTATTCTGAAGTCATCGAGGGTGACTTCCCTTTTTCTTCCCATGGCAGATGGTGTTGTTGTCACCAGTACATTGAGCATGTATTGGTAGAGGGACCTAGGATTAGTTTTGGTCATCAAGAGAAGTTGGGGATTATGAGGTCGGAGAAGGAAATTTCTCATTTTCTGCTCGTTAGCAGATGATGCTTGATGGCACCAGATGGAGTGAATTACCTTGCTGATTATGCTAAGCTAGAAGCACGTGTTGGATACTATGGTAGCAAGATTCAGACTGGTGCGTCTTGGTGGACGTGGTTCGGATAGACATGCATTGCTTGACGTGAGTGAGTTAGTGCTTGGGGTAGGCTCTAACCCTATTATGACTGTTTAGGTACGTGGGTGCATAGGATGCACCAATTGTAGTTGTGGAGGTAATGAAGGTTATCGGAGAAGTTCCGATCTAGTGGAGTTATGGTGGACTGGACATTGAGTATTGTGCATGAAGTTGGAGTGAGTTGGTACGGTTCAGTGATTGATGTTAGTTGGGGCTCAAAGTCGTGGATGACTAAGGGAACCCTACAGTGTAGACGTGTTATCACTACTAGACAAGTATTCAACGAGGTCCAGTTACACACAGGTCGAAATGAGTTGGTGGTTAGGATAACCACATGTGCGTATGATGTCAGCGTGGATCGCTGAGGGAGTTGATTGAGGTGAGTACCGAAGCCGATAAATGTCGCAGCTTGAGTATGGCCTGCGAGTTGAGATTCATGTCAATGTGACGGTAGGATCTAGAAGATGATTGTCTGATCGGTACGCTGAGTAGGTTGTCAGCTTGGATGTGATAGCCCTCAGTGGAGTGCGTATCTCAGCCTGACGACCCAAAGTTGGAAAGTGTCGGAGTAGTAGACTGAAAAGCTGACAACGATGTCAACTTCGATTGTCAGATGAGAAGAACCATCAGGCTGAAAAAACCGATTTGATGGCAACTTAATATAGCTGACCTGTCAGAATGAGTGACAGTGAGTATCACGAGTAAGGTGGTTTGTGTCGGACGTGTACGTTTACATGAGGGTGCTCCGAGTTGGAGGCAGGAGTGGATTTCCACGGTTTAGTTGTGGAATTTGGGTGAGTTTGAATTTCAAGGATGAAATTCTTTAAGGAGGGAAGTTTGTAATGACCCGTCCCAAAATTTTGGGATTTATTAAGGATTAATTGTGGATTAGCGAGGCTAATTGGGGATTAGTCGAAGATTATAAAACGTTCAGGGCGAAATTACGATTTTGCCCCTAGACGAGGGAAAAAAGTTAACTTTTGACACAGGAGGTTGGATGCACATGGATCGAGGATCGTTATGTAGATCGAGTTTATACGAGTCTGTAGATAGGAGGCACGTCGGAATCAAACATTTGACAAAAAAGATACGGGTCACGGAAGCTCCGGGGTACAATTGCACGTTTTACGAGATGGGTAGAAATTTGTCATTCATTGGGCCCATATATTTGTGTTGGCCAGAGACATAAACACAGATACATTCACCAACCTCCCCTTCTTCTGTTTCATTTATCTTCTTTGTTTATCTAAACCAGAGACGTAAACATGACACCACAACCCATCTTAACCCACACAACCTTCATCCTCTGCTGATGGGGTAAATAGGGAAGTGAGAAGGGAGGCTGAGACATGGTTGATGGTGGCCACGGTGATGCAAGCACGGCGGTAGAACGGCCGTGAGAAGAATTCGGTGGCAACCGGCCGAAATCTCCGTTTGGCCAGGTAAGCTCAAACCTAAGCCCTAAACATGATTTTGAGGTTCCTAGAAGCTAAATGAAGTCCCTAGGAAGTAGTTTTGTCCCTTGGTTGTGCTCAGAGCATAGGATGAGTTTTTGGGGCGTGAATGGTATGATGAACCACCAAGATTTAGGTTAATTTTCATGGATTTAATTGCATAAAAAAATCCTAGGATAGATTAGAGAAGATTGGTGGAAAGAAGGAAGAAAACGGGTTGAAAAAGAGGGAGATAGGTCCTTGAACTGATCACGCCGGTTTGGTTGGACCAGATGACTACTGAACGGGTTCAGACTGGTTCGGCACGAGGAAGAAGAAAATTGTAGCTCGGCGCGTGAGATCCACGCTCAGCGCCTTTGGGCGGCGCGTGGGGCATGTTTGGGAATGAGGTCAACACGTAAAATCATCCTTTCGATGTAACAAACATTTTTTGCACAAGTTTTGAGTCGATCGGACACCGTTTCGCGGTAGTTTTCGGTGTCCAAAGGCTTAGGGTCCATTTTAAATACGTTTAAAAATCCCAAAAAAAAATTAGAGGATTCAATGTTAGCCTATTTGAGGTAGTTAGTGACCCTCGTGTAACGCCCCGGACGTTCTGGAAATGTAATATTATAAAATATTGAATAAAATGACGTTTTTACCCCTGTGATTTGTGTGGTCAATTTGTTGACTTTTTGATTGGGAGGTCGAACGGACGTGGAGTGATGACCGTGACGTAGTTCGGGACGTCACGAGTTCATAGACAGGTGGCACGTTCGATTCGGACGAACAGGGTGAAAGTTATGATGTTCGGAAGTCCAGGGGCATTATCGTAATTTGGACGTTATATGGGAAAAAGTTGACTTTTTGTTAGACAATTGATATCCAAATGAATCAAAGATCGTTAGGTTCGTCCCGAGGTCCCGAGTACAACGACAGGCGGCACGCGCGAAACGGACGTCGGATGACCGAGTTATGGGTCACGGATGTTGGAGGGCATTTTGGTAATTTTTGCCCTGAGGGCATTTTGGTCTTTTCACACGGGGTACTGTTCACCACCGTGGAAAAACAGGGTGTGCGGTCGTGGGCTGAGCGTGCAATTGTTTAAGGGTTGGTGGAGTGATCAGACACATTGTTTATGTTGTTTGAGGCATTGGAAGCACCCCATCGTGGCTGTGCAGAGCTTCAGTGCACGGGGAGTTTTAAAAATGGCCGTGGGCTCTGTGTGCGGGAAACAGTCTCCAGAGAGGTTCAGTGGATTCCCACGGGCTGTCTTCCATTCTGAGGGGTTTAGCTGAGTGTCACTGAGTCGGGGAACTCATTTCGATCATTTGGGCAGTCTGAGAGAGAGTTGAGCGAGGTTCTGAGACGGGGAAGAGAAAAACGCAGAAATGGAGGGAAATTCAAAGGTTGGGTTTTGAGGTGAGTTGAACCAAACTAAGGGTGGACTTAGTCTTCTGGGGCCACTACGAGCACAACCGTGCAAGAATTGAAGGAGGAGGAGGACAGGTTGGCCGGGAACCTGAGTCTCAGTTCGAGGGGAAAACCAGTGATGAGGACGACGACTTCCAGGTAACGGCGAGTTAAATTGTTTGTGCTATTGTGTTCGTATGGGTCCCTTTATGCTTCTGGTGGAATTAATTTGGAAATGGAACCGTGTCGGGTGAGTTCCAGAAGTCGACTTGTTCGACTGTTCGAGCTTGAGTTGGGTCGATTTGGTGTCAGTCGAGGTTAGTCATCAACACAGACCTGAAATTAATGAGTTAGAGAAGATAATAGGATAAAAAACAAGAGGAATTGATTGAGAATTGAGCTTGAACTGGTCGGGTTGAGTCGCGGGTAACAGACCCGTTTATCAGTCTATCCGGGTAAGAACGATGACACTGTAGCTTGGCGCGTGGCCTTCACGCGCAGCCACTTTGGGCAGCGCGTGACGGCGCGTGCGATGTCATCTCCGATCACGGTCAACATGGGAATTGTTCCTTTCAGTCTAATTAACATTTTCCCTTTAGGATTCGAGTTGTTCGGGAGTCGTTCGGGATAATCTCGGGAGCCCGGAAGTTTAGGTCCTTAAGGTTTATTTCGCCGAAAAATTCGGGAAATTAGGGAAAAATCATACGAACTATTTGAGGATGTTTGTAACCCTTCTTGTACATTTTTACAGGCCCGGACACTTCCGAAGCTACGGAGGAGCACGCGGGACGCGATTGACGCGTCCTAAAACCGTGAGTGGACCTTTTGATTTCTAAATTGGGCATGCATGACTATTTTGCTTATTTATCTCTTGGTTTTACCTATGATTTTATGATGGTGATATGAGATATCGGTTTTACATGTTTCCACGTTTTTCGAGATATTTATCGTATTTCACGCATTTCGAGATTACGGTTTTTGCTATTGCATGCGTGATGATTTTTATGAAGTACCTGGATATGAATATGCATGTTTCGGATTTATGATGTTTGATCACATTGTGAAGTAATTTTTGGAAATTGCATGTGTTGGAATTTGCATGTGAAATCGGACATAAGTCCTGTTATGATGAGAAATGTTTCGGAATAATGTTGGGAAAACGGTTTGTGATGAATCCTGGTTTATTATGTTTAAAAACGGTTTTGGGTTTAAAGACCCGGTTAATGGTTGGATCTGGTTTTGGGTTTAAAGACCCGGTATGTTGATGACGGGGGCGGGCCCGAAAATTGGGTTTAAAGACCCGAATTGAGTTTAAAGACTCGTGAGTTTAAAGACTCGATTATTATGATACCCCCGAGGCCTATTAATCATGTTTTGAGTTTAAAGACTCGTTGATATCCCGGGAAGGCCTAAAATTGAGTTTAAAGACTCGGATGGATCCAACGGCATAATTGTGGTTATTGATTCACGTTTTACTTGATTTGTGCAATTAACGTTTCAAAATGACGGTTTCTGAAACCTGGCATTATTAAATGGTTTTTACATGAATTATGGCGATCCTTTGTAACGTTTTTCATGTGTTTCGGAAAAAGAGTTTTCAAAAGTTAATATACAATTTTGAATATTTGGTTATGCATGCGTGTTACAAAACTGGAGGGCGAACCCGATTTCGGAAAAACTGTTTTTCCTGTAAAACTTATGTTTCGGTCCACTCACACTTTGTTGTTTTAAATTCCCTCCAGGTCGTGGTACAAGTGCGGGGGCAAGCGCCGAGGCAGAGGCGGAGGCATAAAGTTTTCCGTTGCGGAGTAGTTAGTTCACAAAGTAGGACTTGTTTCTTTAACTTGTTTTGTAATATTGCTCTGTGAAACTGTGGACTTGACGTCCAGTCGGATGTATTTTGTTTAATCTCCCTGGTCTGACAATGGGCGTGTTGTAATATTAATTAGTTTTCTGGTCTTTTGGGATTCGATTGTCAGACGGGAGCAGGATGCTTCCCGATTATCGAGGCAATAATCGGGGTGGGTCCTGTCACTCGGGTGTGGTTTGGATAGGTTCGGGAGTTCTAGTGATGGTGATTAGCCCAGAAAGGCTTATGGCTCGTGTATCGAGGCAGAAACTAGGACGGCCTGTGAGTGGACGTTGATTTCTAAATTGATGCATGCATAACTGTTTTATATATTTTAAATATGTGATTTGAGATGCCTTAAGTGCATATGGTTGTGGTTTTTTGGTATGTACGTATTTGCACGTATTTCGAGGTTTATGGTTTTGTATTGTGCTTATACGTGCTGGTATTTCAATGATGGTTTGATGAACTGGTTTTGGATTTGGAAATATGGAATTGGGCATGAGGCCCATTTGATTTGAAACTATCGGACTTGAATTTAATGAGATATCGGGCTGGAGGCCCAATTACTTATATGATCGGGCTTGAGGCCCAATTGGTTATGATATCAGGCTGGAGGCCCAGTTCGTTTATGAAATGGAATTTCAGGCTGAGACCTGTAAGTTTGGAAATTGAATTTATGAATTTACGATGGTTTTATGGAAATCCTAGGCATAGCCCTTTGAACGATTTTGAGATATTTTGTGAAATTGTTTTCCATATATACCATCCTCACGAGTGGTTGACCTCTAGACGTCCCGTAGTATCCCGGAGTAGTCACGGGCACTGCTTGAGAGGGGTTGACCCGAGGCGTAGCTCACGATCAGGAGTTCATTTATGGTTGATACCCACAAGGAGGGTCAATGATCTACGAGTCATTGACCTTGGTGGACCATGGGGAGACTGGGGATTTGAGACCCCTAATGGCACGCGTTACCTTGGAAACCGTGACAGTGGTATTGATTAGGCATCAGGGATGCCGAGGATTGGTTTTGGGCTAAGTCCCTACGGATTTGGTTTTGGGCTGAGTTGTAACGACCCGAACTTTCGTAATTATTATTTTATTGTAAAATGACCATTTTGCCCCTATGGGGGGAAAAAGTTGACTTTTACCCCAGGAAATATTTCGGACTTTGACCCATGACCGTGACGTAATGTAGGACGTCACGAGTTCATAGGCTGGTGGCATGTTCGATTCTGACGTTCGAGGAAGAAGTTGTGACGTTCAGAAGTCTAGGGGTATTTTGGTAATTTGGTCAAAGAGGGGCCAAATGTTGACTTTTGACCCCGGAAGTCCAACGGACGAGGGCAAAGGACCGTTACGTAGGTCGAGTTAATACGAATCCGTTGACAGGTGGCATGCCGAATTCGGACGTGCGACGAAAAAGTTATGGTCACGGAAGTAATCGCGATTAACCGAACTAACCGAGACCCGGATTAAAATAATATTAAATTAATAGAATCTGATCACTTTAATCAAATCAATCTGGACCGTTGGATGAGTGACACGTGTCACTCATCCCCTACATTCCCTAAAATAAGGATCTATGTTGGCCATTTGCACCATTGATTTTTAAACTCAGAATCAATCCTGGCCATTAATCTCATCTGCTCATTCTGTTTAAACCATCAGATATTCACTTCCTCACACTTTCATTTTCATTCCTCTCAAACCCGTGTAAACACTCACTCTCTGAACAAACACTCCACCACCTCTCAGCCTCAACCCACACACCAGGCAGCACCAGACCACTCTCAGCCACCCCCAGACGGCTACCACCACCTCACGGCCAGGAAAACTCCCAGACCCGAAAGGAACCCGAACAGACCAAAACCATCCAACCGTCCAAACCTTCACCTCTGGACTCGAACTAACCTAGGGTGGGTTAACTGCAACCTTAGGGCGATTCAGACCCTGACTAGACGGGCCACGGCGGCGACACGGCAGCGGTAAGCTCAGAAACCCGAGAGACACCGATTTACTTCGCTGTCTCGAAACGTTTGTTTTTGACATTAAAATTGTTTTGTTACTTTTGAGACATACCTAGGGGACCTAGACGACCATTTTGGACCAAGACTCGTGGCTGGAAACTCAACGTCTCGCCGGAGAAGACGACCAGAGTCGGCATCCAGTCTTCCCGTCGATTTTCAGGTGACTTCTTGAACCTAAGGTCTTGTTTCGATTGCACAGAACCATAGAACATGTTGTGATGAGTCCATAGCAAAAAATCTCATTGGAAATGGTCGTCGGGTTGATGAGAACTGATCGGGTTGAACCGTGGGTCTGCGGTGACCCGATTCTCAAACCCGGTTACTGTAGTTGATGACGTCATCTTGCTGACGTCAGCAGTGACATCATGATGACATCTTCATGTCAGAAAACATTCAGATCAGGGACCAATAGGCTGCTGACACGTGTCCTCTGACACTGTCAGTGATGACGCCAGCAGTGACGTCATGCTGATGTGAGTGACGTCATGCTGATGTGAGCAGTACTGTAGCAGGGTTGACCAGAGGGTTGACCAGGCGCGTGTGAACAGTGTTTTGTTTGGGACCAGGACCATTTTCAAGGTTTCGACGATACGAATCCAATGGCGGTGGTTTCGTGTCGATCGGAGATCGTTAGGTTGGTCAAATTAGGGTTTGAAGCCTTGGAAAGCGTGTTCGGATGGCTTTCCCGGGCCGGTTTCAGTCTAGGGTTTCTTAGTTATTTAGTAGGGACTTAAAGTGACCTTTACGTATGCTATGGACATGACAGGAATCGTACTTTAACACTTGGACGAGTTTTACGCTCGGGATTGTACTGTGAGTGGGCCTTTGATTTCACTAAACCTCGGCATGCATAACTGTTTTACTTTCTATTATATCTATATGTGATTCAAGCAAAAGTATCTATTTATCCTGAGTATGATTTATGGCACGTATTACGATGTTTGGGCATGAGACTCGTCTGGTTGATTATGCACGGTTTTAAGTCATGTATATGTATATGGATTTCGGTACTTATCTTTAGTACTACACTGTATGTATCTACCCTAGGATACTGTCTCCTCCGGATGTAGGTACCCCGGAGTGGTCACGACGCATTGCCTGTTAGGAGTCATTCTACGGAGGGACCGGACCGTAGAGTGACTCAGGAGTAGGATTGCTACTACTGGACGTCTGGGACGTCAGGCATCTAGAATGCCATTCTCGGACTGGGTTAGGGATATGGACTCGGGATTGAGACCCCGGGTGGCACTCGTAGCCTTGGGACTGTGACCTTATTAGGCGGCTGTGACGTCGGACATATGGAATGTCAGGGTTGGGATGTATAGTGCAGTGACTGTGATTATATTATGTTGATATTATTCTGCTTATGATTATATGATTTTGTGGGTTTTGATACTGATGCATGCTTTTCGGAAAACGGAGGGGAAAATTTATATGTTTTCGAGATGGTGAACTATTTTGTAAACCTTGAGTTTCGTCCCACTCACCCTTGTTGTTTTACTACTCCGCCAGGTGGTGCTATTGAGGAGGAAGAGGAGGAGGATCCTGAGGAAGAGGCATAGGTTTACGTTGCGCACCTGAACCCTACTGCTGGGTAGGTTGGCACGTAGTGTCTAGAGTCGTGCACAATAAACTATATTCGGGAACTATCCCTTGTCTGACACTATTTGTATTCGGATATTATGTTTGACGTTTGTGTGTTGGGTTATGTATGACTTAAATTTGGATTTTCTTTATGCATTTGAATTCCTAAGGGTAATTTTGGTATTTTGAGGTGGGTGTCATACGGGAGCAGGGCACGTCCCCGGGTGGTCCCAGGGGGATCGGGGTGGGTCCTGTCAACTTGGTATCAGAGCACTAGGTTGTGGTCAGCATGCTAGACTAGTGGTCAGTACTTAGTTTAAAAGATGTCATTATCTAATCTATGCCTCTTAACAGTGGGTTATGCCTCCAAGGAGAATTCCTCAAGCACGAACTGACGAGGAAATCGCGAGAGAAATGGAATGCGCTAGCATTGAGCGGGTTCAAAGGTTGGGATCCACACCTTTCAATGGGGGATGAAACCCCGAGGATGCCCATGAGTGGATTGTGAAATGGGAAAGAATCTTCACCGTGATGCACTGCCCACCGGGCGAGCGGGTGATATTGGCGGCCTTCTTACTGGAAGGCGGAGCTTATCAGTGGTGGCATGGTCTTGAGATGTCAGGGTGGTCTGTCCACACCACCACATGGGAGGTCTTTCGTGCCCGATTCTTAGATCAGTACTACCCGCGATCATTTCGCATGGCACGAGAGGCAGAGTTCCTGCGTCTGGAGCAGGGAGATATGTCCGTGGCAGAGTATGAGCAGACTTTCGGGAAGCTTTCCCATTTTGCGGCAGCTTTTGTGAGTATTGAGGAGGAAAAATGTCAAAGATTTGAGCTGGGACTCCGAGGAGAGTTACGGGAAAGTGTGACGGCTACCAGCTATGCGACTCTGAGGGACATGGTCGACGCTGCAGTTCGTGTCGAGGCCCGTTTGGTGGCACACCATGCACGACAATCATTAGGCGAGGGGCAGCGCCGGGATCGTCCACATCCGGGACCAACCGGCCCGAAGATCTCTAAGGGAGAAAATTACCGAGGAGCACCCTCATCTTTACGTGGTCATGGCTGGTCAGGTTGACATGGGGGCTCTCAGAGGGGTGGATCGAGATTCAGTTCTGGACAGCATCAGTCTTGGAGTGGTGCATCAGGAAGGTCTTGGGATGGACCGAGGACAGTTAGTTGTTTTACTTGTGGAGGAGCGGGCCACTATGCCCGAGATTGCCCTTTTCTGTCAAGGAACAACGAAGCTAAAGGTGCTAGTGTTGTACAGAGTTCGGCTTCGAACGCTACCGGAGGCCGAGGACAGGGTGCTGAGCGTGGCGCGCGTGGGAGCAGACAGACTGCGGGGCCCAGGGCTCGTGTTTTTGCAGCGACTCAGCAGCAGGCGAGGTCAGCCCCAGGCGAGGTTACAGGTACTCTTCATATCTCAAATCTTGTTGTACGGGTGTTAATGGATGATGGGGCTACCCATTATTTTATTTCGAAGAGTTGTGCGGGTATGTTAGATCGCGAGGTGTCAGCCTTGGATAGTGAGATGGGTGTTGGTACACCGATGGGCATTGTGTACTTAGTGAATCAGGTGATCCGGAGATGCCCAGTAAGGGTGGAGGATGTAGATCTACTAGCTGATCTAATCCTTATGAATATCCATGACTTTGATGTTATCTTGGGAATGGATTGGTTGACGGAGCACGGTTCGCTCATCGACTGTTGTAGTAGGCGAGTGATTCTGCGGAGTCCAGGTTTGCCGGAGGTTACTTTTCAGGGAGAGCGTGATGGTTCGCTACCTGAAATAATTTCTTCACTTTCAGCTACCAAGCTTCTACAGAAAGGATACCAGGGTTATCTGGTGCATGTTGTGACGACGCAGAGTGATACTCCGAGTACCGATGATATACCTATGGTGCGAGAGTTTCCGGATTTGTTCCCGGAAGATCTGCCTGGCTTACCACCACATCGGGAGATCGAGTTCACGATTGAACTACTTCCCGGCACACGACCTATATCACAGGCACCATATCGGATGGCACCAGCGGAGTTGCGGGAGCTGAAAACCCAATTGCAGGAGTTGGTGGATTTGGGATTCATCCGACCAAGTACATCACTGTGGGGGGCACCGGTGTTATTTGTGAAGAAGAAGGAGGGGAGCCTCCGTTTGTGTGTAGACTATCGACAGCTCAACAAGGTCACGGCAAGGAACCCATACCCTTTACCTAGGATCGACTATCTTTTCGATCAACTACGGGGAGCACAGTACTTCTCGAATATTGACTTACGATCTGGTTACCACCAGTTGAAGATTGCTGAGGAGGATGTCCCGAAGACAGCGTTTCAGACCAGGTATGTGCATTATGAGTTCCTTGTGATGCCTTTCAGCTTGACGAATGTTCCAGCAGCGTTCATGGATCTGATGAATAGGGTCTTCCGATCTTATTTGGATAAGTTCGTGATCGTGTTCATCGATGACATCCTAGTGTACTCGAGGAGTGCTCAGGCTCATGAGAAACACTTACGGTCGGTGTTAGGGAAGCTGAGGTAGAACCAGTTATACGCCAAGCTGAGTAAGTGCCAGTTTTGGCTAACCAGCATTGGTTTTCTGGGACATGTGGTATCAGCAGACGGGATTAGTGTGGATCCCCAGAAGACCGAAGGTGTGACAAATTGGGCTAGACCGCCGACCGTGACTGAGGTACAGAGTTTCGTTGGTTTGGCAGGATACTACCGGAGATTTGTTGAGGGCTTCTCTAGTATTGCTGCACCATTGACTCGTTTGACCAGGAAAGGAGTAAAGTTTGTTTGGGATGAACGGTGTGAGCAGAGTTATCAGGAATTAAAACGTCGGTTAACTACTGCACCTGTTCTTGCTTTACCTGATAACAGTGGAGAGTTCGAAGTCTACAATGACGCATCATTACAAGGTTTGGGTTGCGTGCTGATGCAGAATGGCAGAGTTATCGCTTATGCATCAAGACAACTAAAGATACATGAACTGAACTACCCTACGCACGATCTGGAGTTGGCGGCAGTGGTTCACGCTTTAAAAATCTGGAGACATTATCTGTACGGTGTGACTTGTAGAATCTTCACCGATCATCAGATTCTAAAGCATTTGTTCACTCAGAAGGAGCTGAACGTGAGGCAGCGACGGTGGTTGGAACTAATCAAGGACTATGATTGTACGATTGAATATCATCCAGGAAAGGCGAACGTTGTGGCAGACGCACTTAGCAGGAAGTGAGCAGGATCGATTGCACACCTGAGGCTGGTGTACCTTCCTTTGCTAGTGGAACTCCGAAGAGCTGGAGTTATGCTGGGTATGGATGAGCAGGGAGCTTTGTTGGCCAGTTTTCATGTACGACATGTGCTAGTTGATCGGATTATCGAGGCACAAATGGAGGATCCGACACTTTGTATCTACAGGATCGAGGTCGAAGCGGATGAGAGGCAGGACTTTACTATCCGAAGAGATGGAGCTCTGGTGAAACTGGGCCGTTTGTGTGTTCCTGCAGTGGCAGAGTTACGGGCAGAAATTCTTGAGAAAGCCCACAGTTCGGCTTATGCCATGCATCCGGGAGGTACAAAGATGTACCGTACCCTCCGGTACCACTATTGGTGGGCAGGAATGAAAAAGGATATTGCAGAGTTTGTGAGCAGATGTTTGACCTGTCAGCAGGTCAAGGCAGAGCGGCAGAGACGGTATGGAGCTATGCAACCACTTCCAATTCCCGAGTGGAAGTGGGATCACATTACCATGGATTTTGTCTTTAAGTTACCAAAGACTCAGCGGGGATTCGATGGAGTTTGGGTGATTGTCGACCGATTGACCAAGTCAGCTCATTTCTTGCCGATACAGGAGACATTAAAGCCAAACCGACTGGCTCAGCTGTTTGTGAAAGAGATCATTTGACTTCATGGTACGCTGGAGTCGATAGTGTCTGATCGAGATCCGCGTTTCACTTCTAGGTTCTGGCGGAGTTTGCAGAACGCCTTGGGTACCAACTTACATTTCAGTACAGCGTTCCATCCACAGACCGATGGGCAGTCTAAGAGGACTATTCAGACTCTAGAGGACATGATGAGGTCTTGTGTACTACAGTTTCAAGATTCGTGGGATACTCATTTTCTTTGATGGAGTTTGTTTACAACAACAGTTATCAGGCAAGTATCGGAATGGCGCCCTACGAGGCACTGTATGGCCGACAGTGCAGGACACCTATTTTGCTGGATGGAGGTAGGAGAGAGAGCAGAAATAGGGCCGGATTTGATGGACATGACCCAGGAAACAGTCTGAATCATCAAGGAAAGATTGAAGGCAGCGCAAGATCGCCAAAAGAGCTATGCTGATCGACGAATCCGAGACTTGGAATTTGAGGTTGGAGATTTTTTGTTCCTCAAGTTATCTCCATGGAAAGGAATTGTCCGTTTTGGCCGACGTGGGAAGTTGAGTCCACGTTATTTTGGACCATTCGAGATCACAGAAAGGATTGGACTAGTGGCATACCGGTTGGCATTACCTCCAGAACTTGCCAGAGGGCACGACGTTTTCCATGTGTCCATGTTGCGGAAGTACCTACGGGACGATTCACATGCCTTGCCGGAACAACCGGTGGAACTGATGACTGATCTGAGCTTTGAGGAGAAACCAGTGCAGATTCTGGATCAGAAGAACAAGGTTTTGAGAAACAAGACGATTCGGTTGGTGAAAGTACTGTGGAGGAACCATGACGTCGAGGAAGCGACGTGGGAACCCGAAGACTTGATAAGGGAACAGTACCCTTTTTTATTTCAGTAAATTTCGAGGACGAAATTTTTGTAAGGTGGGTAGATTGTAACGACCCGAACTTTCGTAATTATTATTTTATTGTAAAATGACCATTTTGCCCCTAAGGGGGGAAAAAGTTGACTTTTACCTCGGGAAATATTTCGGACTTTGACCCATGACCGTGACGTAGTTTAGGACGTCACGAGTTCATAGGCAGGTGGCACGTTCGATTCCGAAATTCGAGGAAGAATTTGTGACGTTCAGAAGTCTAGGGGTATTTTGGTAATTTGGTCAAAGAGAGGCCAAATGTTGACTTTTGACCCCGGAAGTCCAACGAACGAGGGCCAAGGACCGTTACGTAGGTCGAGTCAATACGAATCCGTAGACAGTTGGCACGCCGAATTCGGACATGCGACGAAAAAGTTATGGTCACTGAAGTAATCGCGATTAACCGAACTAACCGAGACCCGGATTAAAATAATATTAAATTAATAGAATCTGATCACTTTAATCAAATCAATCTGGACCCTTGGATGAGTGACACGTGTCACTAATCCCCTACATTCCCTAAAACAAGGATCTATGTTGTCCATTTGCTTAATTAATTATTTTCTCTCCTCAAATCCTCACCATTGATTTTTAAACTCATAATCAATCCTGGCCATTGATCTCATCTGCTCATTCTGTTTAAACCATCAGATATTCACTTCCTCACACTTTCATTTTCATTCCTCTCAAACCCGTGTAAACACTCTCAATCTCTGAACAAACACTCCACCACCTCTCAGCCTCAACCCACACACCAGGCAGCACCAGACCACTCTCAGCCACCCCCAGACGGCTACCACCACCTCACGGCCGCCCTGCACGGCCAGGAAAACTCCCAGAACCGAAAGGAACCCGAACAGCCCAAAACCATCCAACTGTCCAAACCTTCACCACTGGACTCGAACTAACCTAGGGTTAGGTTAACTGCAACCTTAGGACGACTCAGACCCTGACTATATGGGCCACGGCGGCGACACGGCGGCGACACGGCAGCGGTAATGGTGGTCGGGTTGATGAGAACTTATCGGGTTGAACCGTGGGTCTGCGGTGACCTGATTCTCAAACCCGGTTACTGTAGCTGATGACGTCATGATGCTGACGTCAGCAGTGACGTCATGATGATGTCATCATGTCAGAAAACAGTCAGATCAGGGACCAATGGGCTGCTGACACGTGTCCTCTGATAATGTCAGTGATGACGTCAGTAGTGACGTCATACTGACGTCAGCAGTACTGTACCAGGGTTGACCAGGCGCATGGGGGCGCGTGTGAACAGTGTTTTGTGTGGGACCCGGACCATTTCAAGGTTTCGACGATACGAATCCAATGGCGGTGGTTTCGTGTCGATCGGAGATCGTTAGGTTGGTCAAATTAGGGTTTGAAGCCTTGGGAAGCGTGCCTTGGGAAGCGTGTTCAGACGGCTTTCCCCAGCCGGTTTCAGTCTAGGGTTTCTTAGTTATTTAGTAGGGACTTAAAGTGACGTTTACATATGCATTGGACATGGTAGGAATCGTACTTTAACACTTGGACGAGTTTTACACTCGGGATTGTACTGTGAATGGGCCTTTGATTTCACTAAACCTCGGCATGCATAACTGTTTTACTTTCTATTATATCTATATGTGATTCAAGCAAAAGTATCTATTTATCCTGAGTATGATTTATGGCACGTATTACGATGTTTGGGCATGAGACCCGTCTGGTTGATTATGCACGGTTTTGAGTCATGTATATGTATATGGATTTCGATACTTATCTTTAGTACTGCACTGTATGTATCTACCCTAGGATACTGTCTCCTCTGGATGTAGGTACCCCGGAGTGGTCACGGCGCATTGCCTGTGAGTAGTCATTCTACGGAGGGACCGGACCGTAGAGTGACTCAGGAGCAGGATTGTTACTACTGGACGTCTGGGACGTCAGGCATCTAGAATGACATACTCGGACTGGGTTCGGGATTTGGACTCGGGATTGAGACCCCGGGTGGCACGCGTAGCTTTGGGACTGTGACCTTATTGGGCGTCTGGGACGTCGGACATCTGGGATGTCAGGGTTGGGATGTATAGTGCAGTGACTGAGATTATATTATGTTGATATTATTCTGCTTATGATTATATGATTTTGTGGCTTTTGATACTGATGCATGCTTTTCGGAAAACAGAGCGGAAAATCTATATGTTTTCGAGATGGTGAACTATTTTGTAAACCTTGAGTTTCGGCCCACTTACCCTTGTTGGTTTACTACCCCTCCAGGTGGTTCTATTGAGGAGGAAGAGGAGGAGGATCCCGAGGAAGAGGCATAGGTTTACGTTGCGCACCTGAACCCTACTGCTGGGTAGGTTGGCACGTAGAGTGTCTATAGTCGTGCTCAATAAACTGAATTCGGGAACTATCCCTTGTCTGACACTATTTGTATTCGGATATTATGTTTGACGTTTGTGTGTTGGGTTATGTATGACTTAAATTTGGATTTTCTTTATGCATTTGAATTCCTAAGGGTAATTTTGGTATTTTGAGGCGGGTGTCAGACGGGAGCAGGGCACGTCCCCGGGTGGTCCCAGGGGGATCGGGGCGGGTCCTGTCATGAGTTCCCACATGATTGGTTTTGGGCTGAGTTCGTATATACTTGATTTTGGGCTGAGTACCCATATACTTTGGTTTTCAGTTTTGGGCTAAGGCCCTAATGATTTAATTAAGGACAAATGGATTTCGAATGCATGCATGCTTTTTAGTGAGGGACATAAATATCTTTTGTGAAACTTGTTTTTATTAAATTATTTATTTCGTCCACTCACAAATTTTAAAGATTTTTGAATGCCCTTCAGGTTGATCGCGGATACGGGCTATAGCAGAGATTGAGGGAGAAAGAGATATGCGGTGAAGCAGGCTTCGAATGAAGCCATAACGAGGGTGACTGAGAAGACACCAATAACGGTTGAGAGAAAGGTTTGAAATGACTTAGAGACCATGATCCCCAAGCCTTGTAATAAATGATCTTCAACTTAATTATATATTCACTTCACAAGCTCATGCATAATATGAAATTAAATGTAGATGATTCATTAATTAGTTTTTGATTTGTTTGTTGTTAATTAAGACATGTCTAGGTGTAACGACCCGTCCCAAATTATCGGGATTAATTAAGAGTTAATGACGGATTAGCTGAGGATTAACGAACATTCAGGGAGAAATTACGATTTTGTCTCTAAACGAATGAGAAAAGTTGACTTTTAACCCGGGGGTCCGATGCCCGAGAGCCGAGGACCGTTACGTAGATCGAGTAGATATGAGTTCGTAGACAAACGGCAAGCCAAAATCGGACGTTCGACGAAAAAGTTATGATTCACGGAAGATTTTGGGAACTATTTGGAACGACACGTTTTACGAGGCAAGTGGACTTTTGTCCTATTGTGGGCCCCAGATATTTTGTGTCTGGCCTAATGGATGAGTGACAAATGTCACTCATCCATTGCCCAGTATGATCACATACATGCATATCCATTCCCTTCCTTTGTTTTTCATTCGATCATCTCACCAAACCCGTTCAACCCAAAATCCAACCCTTTCCCCCATTTGAATCTGAGAGAGAAACAACGAGTGGTTGAGAGTACATGGGAGGTTGGACGACGACGGTGAGAGTGGTGAGCCGCCGTGGACGGCGGAGGAACGGTAAAACCCGAAACCCCTTTGTTATTCAAATTTCAAATTTCTCATTTTGGATGTTTAGGGAGGGTTTTGATGATGTTATGGTGTTTGGGAGGTTCATACGAGTGTGTGAGGACGATTTTGAATGGAGGAGGACGATCATGCAGCTTGGACAGAGACGGGAAAAATAGAACCATGAAAGATCATTTTGAAAGGTGAGTTTCTAGGCTTGTTTTTATAGTTTTGAATCCTTAGAACGGTAGGAAATGATTAGACAAAAAATGGAATTAAAATGAAAGGAAACGAACTGAAAATGAGGAAAAACACGGCCTGAACCAGTTCCGCTGGTTCGGCTGGATCGGAGTTGTAGGTGGACCGGTCGGACCCGGTCTGCCAAAGCTTACTAGTGACACTGTGCAGGGCGCGTGAAGCCACGCGCAGGCCTCTTGGGCGGCGCGTGGGGAATAATTTGGGGATGTTTTCAACTTATGAAATAATCTCTCGATGTAACGAACATTTTGGGACAAGTTTCGAGTCAATCAGACATCATTTCGATATTTTTCTGACGTCCGAAGGTTTAGGATCGAGTTTAAAAATAGTTAAAAATTTGGAAAAATTACGGGGCTTCAATGAGAGGTTCATGAGGTAGTTAGTAACCCTCTATTATATTTTGGACAGGTTTGGGAGTCCCGGTGACGATGATTGGCTCGGGAAGGCATATGGCACGCATATCATGGCGGCAGCTTGGACGGTCTGTGAGTGGACCTTACTTTCTGAATTGAAGCGCGCATAAATGTTTTATAAGTATTTTAATACATGTTTTGTGATGTCGTGAGTGCATTTGGTTGTGGTAATTAGTATTTACGTATTTGCACGTATCTTAAGGTTTTTGGTTTTATACGGTGCTTATACGTGCTGTGTTTTCCCTGATAGTTTGATTAAATGATTTCGAATTTAGAAATATGGAACCGGGCATGAGACCCATTTGATTTACGAACTCTCGGACTTGGAGTCCATTTGATTTAATGAGAAATTGGGCTAGAGGCCCATTTGAGTTATACGATCGGGCCGAGGGGCCCATTGGCTAACAAATTCGGGTTTGAGGCCCAGTTGATTTGTGATATCGGGCTTGAGGCCCAGTTGGTTGTGAAATCGGGCTTGAGGGCCCGTTGGATCGTGAAATCGGTCTTAAGTCCCAGTTTGGTTTATGAAATGAGGATTCGGGTTTGAGACCCTATTGAACTGTGGATTTAGGCTGAGGCCTGTGAGATTTGATTTTGAATCGAATTCGAGGAATCCTGTTGAGACGCTCGGGTACGAGACCCAATTGAATGTTTTCACTCAAAATGTATATTCCTCCCGTTTGAATGGTTTCCTCCAGACGTCGTAGATCCTGGAGAGTCACGATCCACTACCTGGAATGAGTGAGTCCAAGAGGGAGCACATTCCAGGAGTGAGAGATATGGTATAGTCTCGGACTATGTCCGCAGACAGTCCTCCAGACGTCGTAGATCCTGGGGGTAGACTCGGAGTGAGACCCCGAGTAGTATGCATACTTAGATATATTATGACGGATTATTGATTGGGTATATGAGATGTCGTGGATGAGTTATATATATGTATATGTATGAGGTTTTACGGGGAATGAATTTGGGCTGAGTTTCCATGGACTTGATTTACGATTTTGGGCCAAGGTCCTAATGGTTTAATGATTTGAGTAATGGTTTTCGAATGCATGCAAGCTTTTTAGTGAAGGGCATAAATGTCTTCTTTGTGAAATTGTTGTTATAAAATTCCTTGTTTTGTCCACTCACAGCTTTAATGATTTTAATGCCCTTCACGTTAATCGCGGATGCGGCCTGTAGCGGAGACCGAGACATCACACTCCTCCTCCGAATCCTAGCGCACTCTAGAAGCCCCGGTGGGGCTGAGCCTGGAATTATCCCTGGTCTGACACTTCGTGTTAGACGGGAGCAGACATGCCCCGCTTTAATCCCGTGGGATTTAGGACAAGTTCTAACAAGTGGTATCAAAGCATGTTCTACTCTTAGGGTGACGCGCAGGTCGAGGATGTGATGTCTTTGCAATCATAACAGCCCGTCATCAACCTGATAGTTAGGGAATGCGTATGAGGATTCCGTAGAATCGAATCCTAGTTAGATTGTGTTTGGCACGAGGTGCCATGGTTGAGAGTTCGATTGGCACAGGATGCAGCGTCTTTTAGAGCTTGGATCCCGAATTGAACCGATATTCATGCGAATCTAACGGCTTAGAGCCGTAGTGTTACGGGAGATAGGATCTAGTGGACCAGTAGACACAATAGGAAGAACTGAGAGTCGGGACCGTGGATTGGTCAGGACGACAAGGATTGGAGCAACGTGGAATCAATTGAGGTTGGTTGGAATAGGAATGTTGATCCTATTTGGCATGAGAGGCTATGTTTCGGTGTGTGGAATCCTGGAGGGATGTCGACTGGCAAGGGATGCCCCGAAGTAGTTGTTGTGTGGCTTGATTGGATACAATTGTGACACGTGGTTCATGTGCAGTGTTAGGCATGGAGTATGGCCAAGTCCTTATAGAGGCCAGCAGCTAGGAGCCGTATAGTTAGGAGGGGACAAGGTCCTCATATTGTGATTCCTGGTTATTTAGACACCAGTATCGGGGTATGACGACCTTTCGGAGTCGAAAGCGATGGATCGGTCAGGATGGACACGCTACAGTGAGCAGCCGGATTGGGATAACCCTAGTTGGTGGTTGATTGGACGAGTGACCAGGAGAGTGGTACTTGTCAACCAGATCCTGAGGTGAACCGATCAGTGGATGTTGTGTGTTGAGCGGTTGGTGCCGGCAGTGAGTTGACCGCATAGGTTCGGAGTCTCGGTGGTGATGTGTTGGGTTGTGTCTGCACGAGCTCGTGGTAGGTACCACCATCGAGGCTAGAATGGATAATGGTTGTCGAGAATCGGAGGACATTCGGGGAACGTTCATTTTCTAGTACTAATTTTCAGAATAGTCGTACCTAGAGCCGTGAGGTATGAGGGAGGCAGAGCCCCTCCGACCCTAGCAGAGATAAGTGGAGATTTATTGGCTTGAGCAGGGTTTTAGGATTAGTTTGATTCGCACTCCGCGTGGCGATGATGCGATGACGATAAATGAGGGGAGACAACGAGCCACGAGCTGAGGGTATCTCAGTCGTGATGTACTCATGCTTGGATTCTACCACCACACGACGACGAGGATTTGTTGGGTAGTGTAAATTCTTGGGAATTATGTCGACATCACAAATATGATG
This sequence comes from Prinsepia uniflora, assembly GCA_032719365.1. NCBI lineage: Eukaryota > Viridiplantae > Streptophyta > Magnoliopsida > Rosales > Rosaceae > Prinsepia > Prinsepia uniflora. The sequence goes on from CM064863.1 coordinate 44,868,668, forward strand.
GAGATGAACTAGGTGGAACCCAGCGGTGATTGAACTGGACGGGGAATCTGTCCCAATAGTGATTGAGATGACTAAGAATGAACTACACGAGTACTACCATGAGGAATAGCGACCTGTTCGTCAGATATGATGAGATGCGGAAATTTGACTGCAGATCACAGCAGGAGCCTATTGTGACTCTTCGATCGAGCTGTACATCGGGTTAGGATGAATTGACATCCTTTTTTATGTACATAAACGGTCGTAAACGGATAGGCGAGTTAGATTGTTTACGGACACGTGGACGATGTCCAAGTGAGTTGAGGGCTTGGAGTGTGACCGAGTTGGTAGACGTGCCCTAGAGTGGTAAACATATGAGTTTGATGGTCACTGAGCAGGATAGAGAGGATTCCGAGTGGCTCGGTGCGAGGTATGGGGTATACCTGGATGGGTGATAGGTACCCTAGTTCATTGTGAACGGACGACACGAGTGAACGGTGCTGGAATTTGATCCCATAAGGATTGGGACGTGCGAACCAGTATGCCGACGTGAACAGTAATGGAAGAAGCCAAAGAGAATCAATGGAAGTGTTTAGTTTGGAAGCAGAGGACGAAGCTTTACAATAATTATCAGAGAATACTCTTAGTCAGAGAATGAGACTTCTCGTTTTCTACTCGTTAGCAGATGGTGCTTGGTGCCGCATGATGACATAGAATGAACTTTGATGTCATCATCTTGGAAATTTGATGTGGTTTTCAATAATGGTTTTCCGATGTTTTGGGCAGTGACCCGGGATTTGAGAAAAAAGAAAATGTGTTTGGTTTTCATACATGGTTTTATGACATACCTTTGATATGCATGAATTGGTTTTTGAAACGGAGGGTATAAATGTTATTGTTTTATGAAATGTTTTGAACTTATACTTTATTTTTGTCTACTCACAGTCTTTTCGTGTTTTTGATACCCTCCAGGTTGTTGCTGTGCGGGCTGTTAGTCGAGGGAGACGGAGACATCACACGTACGATCCACAGTAGACTTTGCGCACTCTGGAAAGTTCGGAAGTTTTTGGACGGTCGGATCGAGAATCCCTTGTCCGACTTACGTGGGTTGGACGTCAGTTTAGCCTTCGTGTCATGCGTAAGTTAGACGGGATCGAGATTTAGCCCTTAATCCCGGGGGATTAGGGGTGGGTCCTGACAAAGAGGGTGTATGAACCGAACAGCTAGACTGTGAGTCAAATTTGAATGATTGGAAAGGCAGATGGTACTTAGCGTCACCGGATATGATGAGTGAGTGTCTCAGGTAGTGAACCCATGTTGGTATGATGGGTCATCTTACGTCGACTGAGGAAGCTGGTAGTGGATCCTAGGTGGATCGAGAAGTGTGGTAACGATCAGGTTAATCGAGATGACTGAGGTAATTGAGGTGACCTTGAGGCGAGTGGACCAAGGTCTGGTCGTCATTGGAGTGAATTGCCTTGTTGCTTATGCTAAGCTAGGGGCAGAGGAGAACCATATTGTCAGGACCCGTCCCAAATCCCCTGGGATTAACGTGGGACACACCTGATCCCGTCTGATACCACGTATCAGACCAAGGAAAATTCCATCTCTAGCCCTCGCCGGGGCTATCAGAGTACGTCAGGATCGTAAGAGGAGGAGAGTGATGTCTCGTCTCTGCTACAACCCGCATCCGCGATCAACCTGAAGGGCATTAAAATATTAAAAGTCGTGAGTGGACAAAATAAACATTTTCATTAAAAACATTTTCACAATAAGATATTTACGCCCTTCACTAAAAGCATATGCATGCATTCAAAAACCGTTTATCAAACATTCATAAAACCCTTTGAAAACGTATTCTCAAAACCTTTCGAGGGTTCATGCCCGGTCCCCATAAACCTTCATGACCCATAAATCCATTTGGGTCCCCGACCCGAAATCACCATCTTAAAACCATAACTCAATACAGGTGGAAACTCAGCCCAAATCAACACAAATGGGTCTCAACCCAAAACCATTCTCCGTGAAATACCAAAACATAAAATACGGGGTCTCTGCCTCCAAATCACTTTCTAAAACATAAAACATGGAATACGGGGCCTCCACCCCTAAATCACTTTCATAGTACCATATACGTACGCATACGTATAACCCATCCGCGGCAATTCCGAGAAGATGCCAACTCGGGGCACACAGCCCCTAGGGAACACATCCCCAATGAATGTCACGATATCGAATCTATACTAGTGTGCACACTACTCGGGGTCTCACTCCGAGTCTTCTCCCAGGAATTCTCCATCTAGGAAGCTTTATCTTCGGACCTAGTCCTATCATCTCTCCGGAATCTGGTCCGGGACCACATCATAAATAGTAACGCCCACTCTTGGAACGGGATCCTTATGGGGATACCCATTCTGGTCTATGGATCGTGACTCTCCAGGTCGACGTCTGGAGGAGACCATATAAACATATGGAGGGTTCATATTCATTCTCAAAACTCTTTCTTTCTTTCTTAAAACATTTCTCAACTGGATCTCATACCCGATTCATTTCAACAGGATTCCTCGAATTCGATTCAAATCCATTTCACAAGCCTCGGCCTAAATCCACAGTTCAATAAGGTCTCATGCCCGAATACTCATTTCACAAACTGAACTGGGACTCAAGCCCGATGTTACAATCAATAGGGCATCAAGCCCGATACCACAGCTAACTGGGCCTCAAGCCCGAATCGTAAAGTAACGGGGTCTTAAGCCCGATTTCACAACCAATAGGGCCTCAAGCCCAGATCATAAATCAACAAGACCCTCGGTCCGACCGTATATCTTAAATGGACCCTCGGTCCGATTCCTCATCAAATCAAATGGACTCCAAGTCCGAGAGTTCGTAAATCAAATGGGCCACATGCCCTAGTTCGTATTTCCAAATCCAAAATCCATTTATGAAACCCTTGTTGAAAACATGGTACGCAAAGGTACGACATAAAGCTGAAAACCTCGAAAAATGTGCAAATATGTTGATCCTAAGCTACCACAATCAAATGCACTCAAGGCATTACAAAAAATGTATTAAAACACTTATAAAAAATTTATGCATGCATCAAGTTCGAAAGAAAGGTCCACTCACAGACCGTTCGAAACCGCGCCTCGATACGCGTGCCATAAGCATTTCCCGGGCCAATCGTCGCTTCCGGGATTCCCGAACCTGTCCAAATTAATTTAGAGGGTTACTAACTACTTATATAACCCTTCACTAAAGCCCCGTAATTTTCCGGAATTTCTAACTATTTTTAAACTCGAACCTAAACCTTCGTGTGTTGAACACATCCCTAAAATCCCCACTACGCGCTGCCACGCGCCGCCCAAAGGGCCCTGCGCGTGGGCTCACGAGCCGGTGAACAATTTTCTTCCTCAGCGGGTGAACCGGTCCATTCGTTGCAATTGGACCAGCGTGACCGGTCCAGGCCTCTCCAATCCCCATTTTTCGTCTGTTTGCTTCCAATCCAATCCCTAAATTCCTATTTTCTCATTTCCCATCTATTCCAATCAACAAACCTAATCAAAACCCACCTAAAGCCCACGGTTCGCCGTTTCCATTTTTCTTCCCACGACCCTCAGCTGTCAAACCGCCACCAAAAGATTCTTAGGACCTCCCTAGCAACTCAATAAACCCATTCTAAACCCTAAAAACAGCCCATAATGCCACAAATCGAAAATAAGAAGAAAATGGGTTTATTGGGTTTACCGTGCACTACTCCTCCGTCGTCCACGGCGGCGCCGTTCCTGGCCGCCCACCAGCATCCACACGACAATCCATCACTCTCTGGTCTATCAGATATGATCATAGGGTTGAAGGGTTGGATTTGGGGTGATAGTTTTGATCGGGTTTGTTTGGGAATGGGGAAAATGATCGATAAAGGCAAGGGATGATATGCATGAATGTGGGATAGTGGCCAGTGGATGAGTGACACTTGTCACTCATCCATTGGTTGTTGGGAAAAATATCTGGCCCCACTTAAATCCAAAAAACATCCGTTTCGTAATTCGTGCAATAGTACTTTCAAATTTTCGTGAACCGTAACTTCTCCGTCGAACGTCTGAATTCGTCGTGCTGCCTGTCTATAGATTCGTATCGTCCTTATCTACGTAACGGTCCTTGGCCCTCCGCCATCGGACCTCCCGGGTCAAAAGTCAACTATTCGCACTTTTTCAACTAAATTACCAAAATGTCCTTGGACTTCCGATCGTCATAACTTTTTCCTCGAACGTCGGAATCGAGCATACCACCTGTCTATGAACTCATGACGCCCTGAACTACGTCGCAATCATTGGCCAAGGTCCATTTTACGGCCTGAATGAAAAGTCAACGATTCGTCCATTTTAGGGGCAAAATCGTCATTTTGCCCTGCTCGTCCGCTAATCCTCGTCTAATCTCTAATTAGCCCCGCTAATCTGTCATTAATCCTTAATTAATCCTGCTAATTTGGGATGGGTCGTTACACATATTGTAAGACTGTTAAATGATCCCTTAGCATAGTTGGTGAAATGACAAGATAGTGATTGGATATGGGGATAAATATGAGACGAGGATGATACATGGATATCGATCACGAAGAGATGAATAGCCGATGGCTCGAGTTGGACTTGAGGATAGAGATTGTGATGGATTGAGGTTGGCTCATGACGAACGATTGAGTATCGAACCATAGTCGGAGTGAGGAATAAGTGGGTTAGTGTCTAGAGTCCTAGTTGGACATGCGATAGTGATCAGAATAGTAACAAATCGATGAGTACTATGATCTGATGTGTTCCGACATATTGGTATGATGACTGGACGTCGAATGCTATGTGCTCGAGCAGAGTTGATAGAGAGGGATTGGAGATTAGGTGAGCCGAGAGCTCAAGACTGTGCAGGCCAGAGGAACCCTAGTAATTGTGTGTGATGATTCTTGCTGAGACAAGTATTCGATTGGGGTCTAGATACAACCGAGATGGGTGAGATGTCAAATGTGTTTCAACAAAATACGTGATGTGGTATACGACATGGGGACTCGAGAGCGAGTCAAGATCAGAGTTGCGCAACGAAAGCTCAGTGGAGCCGGGAGTTGCTAGCTGGTCTCGATGGTTATGACATATGGTGGTGATGAATTTGGTCGATGTCCAATGAGTTCGGATGGGTATGGATTGATGGGACTCTAAGGAGAGTCAGTATGAGTACTGAGGTCGGTAAGCGCCGCAAGTTAGTGTGTGGTCTGCAATATGGGATTCGTACCATGGTGATGGCAGGATCTGGAGGATGTTGTCTGATTGGATGCTGAGCTGGATGCCAGCTTGGATGTGATGACCCTTAGTGGGAGTACATATTTCAGCCTGACAACTATAGGTTGGGAAGTTTCCAAGTGGAAGACTGAGGACTGACTACAATGTCAACTTAAGTGTCAGATAAGAAGAACCATCAGGCTAAAAAACTGACTTGATGTCTGCTTGGTTTTGCTGACTTGTCAAGAGTGAGTGACAGCGAAATCGACGAGTGTCAACATCTCGAGTTAGACTTACGAGCCAACTTGGAGACTCTTGAGAGTCAATGATCGGAACTCGGTTGGTGAGAGTTGAGTTGGAGCTTTGGAAGCTCTGGTTATAGTACGTACCGACGAGTACGCCTGACACGACCCATCCCTATCCCCCCTGGGATTAATGCGAGATGTATCATGCTCCCGTCTCACAAGGAATAATTCATACCTGAGCCCATATGGGGCTCCCAGAGCGCGCCAGGATTAGTGGAAGAGTGCGATGTCTTGGTCTCTGGTACAACCCATATCCGTGATCAACATGAAGGGCATTAAAACCATTAAGAACTATGAGTGGACGAAAATCTGTAAGTTCATAAAAACATATTTCATAAAGATATTTATGCCCTTCACTAAAAAGTATGCATGCATCGAAAATCAGTAATCAAAACATTTACTCAAAGGAACCATTAAGGCCTTAGCCTAAAAACCGTAACTCAAAACCAAGTGTGGGAACTTAGCCCAAAACTATAGAATACCAAAATCCGTAAATTCAGAACCAAGTGGGCCACTACCCAAATCCATAACCACAAATCCACAAATACCGAAATACCATTTCATGAATCCAAAATCCATATTTACCACATAACCATCCTCAGCATCCCAGATGCCTAGCATCCCAGACGCTTGATGTCCCAGATGTCATTTCTCACGGTAAAAGCAACGCGTGCTACCCGGGGTCTCTCCGGGTCAATATCTCTGACATCCTAGATGTTTGACGTCCCAGACGTCTAATCATAGCAATCCGGCTCCTGAGTCACAATACGGTCCGGTAGCTCCTTGTCATGACCCCTCACAGGCAATGCACCGTGACTTCCTCAGTGTCCTAGACACCTGGAGGAGACCATCACATATCCTCGTATCAAGATGGTACATGGAAAACAGTTTTACAAGTCATTTCTAAACATCTCAATGGGCCCTGCCCGAAATTCCCATAAAATATCACAAATCCATTTAGGGTCCTCGATCTGAAATCACGTTTATGAAACATAGGTTTCCAGACCCGAAATCACATTTATAAAACCCAACTGGGCCTCATGCCTGATTTAGTAAATGACTGGGCCCCCCGGCCCAATCACATAACTCAAAAGGGTCTCAGCCCGATTTCGTAAACCAACTGGGCCACTCGCCCAATCACATAATTCAAATAGGTCTCATGCCCAAGTTCATCTTCCCAAAACCCAAAACTAGTTCATCAAACCATCAATGAAACCACATGCACGTAAAACTACAGTAAAACCATAAATCTCGATATACGTGCAAATATGAAATTACCTCGAAATACGTGCAACCATGTAAATCACCAATGCCACAATCATCACTATAGAAATCACATATAAAAAACATATAAAACAGTTAAGCATGCATCATAGTTTAGAAAACATTGTCCACTCACAGATCGTCCTACGCTGCCGCCTCGATACGCGTACCATAAGCCTTCCCGAGTCACAACACTATCACCGGGACTTCCAAACCTGTCCAAATCATACTAGAGGGTTACTAACTACCTTATTATCCTCTCATTGAAGCCTCATATTTTCTCGAATTTTTAAATATTTTTAAACTCGATCCTAATCCTTCGAACACCCCAAACTATATCGAAACGATGTTCGATTGACACAAAACTAGTCCCAAAATGTTCGTTACATCGAATAGATTAAAAGTCATGTTGAACACATTCCCAAAGTACCCTCAACGTGTCCGCACGCGCCGCCCAAAGGGACTGCGCGTGAAGCCCATGCGCTTGACACTCTTCATCCTTGTCCTTCGGCAGACCGGGTTCGAATCATGTTCACTGGTTTCGACCAGACCGGACCAGCGTTCCCGGTTTTCCCCATTTTCGTCCCGTTTTTCAATCCTTTTAATTCCGAAAGCTTTTTTTAATCATTTCTAATCGTTCTATAATCTCAAAAGGTCAAGAAACACACGAGAAGGTACCTCCTTGATCGGAAAATGGTGACGGTCCCTGCAACCTTACTCTGCCATCGACTCCGGTCACCATTCCCTTTGAAATTGAGTCCCATGTGCTCGTCTTGATCCCTAGGTCATGTCCCAGTCCAACAAATAGATCAAAACTATAAAATCCCACTTTTGATTTTTGAATCAACACCTTACCTCGACGGGTTTTCCGGCCATCCAACATGACAGCCCACCGCGATGCCACCGTCCGGTTCGTCTCAGTCTCCCCTTTCATTTTCATGTTCACACCATCATCAATGAGTGAGGTTGCTGATTTGAGGGTGTGGGTTAGGTGTTTGTTTCATAGTTTAAAGAAGAAAAGAATGAAGAGGATGAAGGTATGGTGCACGGGGAAGAAAAAGAAAATGAAGTTTGTATTTGTGATGATGAAATGGACGGTGAGGATGAGAAATCAGATGAGATGAAGAGGATGGATAGTGGGGATTATGAGATGAGAGATGAGTGGACTAATTAATTGATTAAAATGGACCAATTAGACCAAGATCCCCTTTTTAGGGAAAGCCCCCAATGGGATGAGTGACACTTGTCGCTCATCCATGGGTCCCACATAAATATCCGCCAACTGATTAAAATAATATATATTTAGATTCCCAAGACGTAAATTTCTGATTTCGATCCCATGACCATAACTTTCTCGTTCGACATGCCACTTGTCTACGGACTCGTGACGTCCTATCTACGTTACGGTCATCGGTCCTCGTATGTTTGACTCCCCGAGTCAAAAGTCAACTAATCACCGATTAATCTCACTAATCCTTCATTAGTCACTAATCTAATCCTAGAATTCGAGACAGGTCGTTACAACCTTCCCCCTTAAATAATTTCGTCCTCGAAATTCCAACTATCCCAATTCCATAACCATCTCATGGAAAGGAAATTTGACCCCATATCAAATGTACACTTGTACACCCACTAACCAGAACGATACTTGTCTGCACCCAGACGTCCCACCAACACTCGCGTCGCATCGACAACACTCAAACCCTTCGACCGAAAATGATCACACGCTCTGAGTTGATACCACCCGAAAATTTTACCATTACGCTGATACTTCCCACTCTATCACCACTTGATAGTCGCTAGTCGAAACTGACATCATCCTCACTTGTGGCTACACTAACCACCAACTCACTCAACCTAAGTATACGAATACCAACATCTCACTCGACCTGTGTGTAATTGGACCTCATCAAATACCTGCCCAGCAGTGACACACCTCTCCATACTAGGATTCCACTAGCCATTCACGGCTCTGAGCACCTACTCATACGATCACTAAACCTAACAAAATCACTCTAGCCCAGCGCACAATATTCAATGTCCAGTTCGCGTCGTCAACTAATCCAATGATATTGGAACTAAGCCGATTACCAACATGCTCACCAAGGTACCACTGGTATAACCTATATATCGTCACCAGGCACCACAAGCCTGTCCAGTATCGGTCCTCACACAACGTACAGGGTACGTACATCCATCCACCAACCAACCTACTACACAGCTCGTAAGCAATCACGCTTCAATTCTGGAGTCCATCTGTCCAGTCTAGCACTAGACAGATCAAAACTCCAACTCATCATCCTACACGAGTCCCATGGTCACCCGACCAGCATCACAGCATCTACTCCCAATCACGTAATCCAACATGTACCAATCTGACTCATGCCCACCAGGGCGTACCCATACACACCAAAAGAGTATCCAATCTCACCCACGTCTACCGAGACGCCCCTACTTCGAACCTATCGGTTACTAGTTCATTCGATTATCATACCATATCCAATTGACTTTCAAAGGGATCCAATCCCATCATCCACATATCCAAGACTGACCAATCTGACCCCGTCAGATACCCACTCGTTCTATTAATACACCATACGGGATTAACCTCGAAAAGAAGTTCAGTCCCAACATCCCAATTACCAAATATCCAAGACAAGGCAATAAACTCTCCACCTAACCTGATCATCAAGATTACGAACTAGATCCATCACCATGGCACCCGACCATTAACATCACAATCCTAGATCGTCACAATGCCCAATATCCACAACATCACAATCCCGATCCACTTAGGATCCACACATGCTCACTCAGCTAACAATCCTCTTGAAATCTGATCATAGGGTCTTACACCCTCTTGCATCCTTCGTCAGTCACAACACTTCTCAACTAATTCCCACATCTAAACAAATCAGTCAACGACGAGACACGTCGAGACTGTGGGCCCTCTCCAATTACCTTGTATCGATCCTTGTCATCCCACCTAGGGGAAATAAAGGATGATCCAAGATGATAACATCAAAATTCATCCTACGTGAATACAAAAAAAAACTCGCTGCACTCACCATGCCATGTAACCCAACATCGTTTGCCACCAAGCAGAAAATGAGAAATCTCATTCACTTAACTTCGAAATACCCAACTCCTCCTAATGAACCAAAAAAAAAATTGCGGGTCCACCCCCCAATACACGATCAACGGACTGGTGACAACCATCATCATCTGCCATGGCAGAACATGAGAAGTCACCCTAAATGACTTTGAAATACCCATTACCAATGCGGAAACAAGCACTCCCCTCGTCGCCTCAATCACAACCTCTCTCGATTCCAAAGTTCCAACCATGTCGGAACAACCACACTTAGACATCGACCACGTGTCCGTAACCAGTCTAATTCACTACCAAGTTCGCCTATCGACTTATACCATTTAAGTACATCCAAAAGGATGTGGTCCATTACTACTCGATTTTCACGTCTCAACTACTGCTGGATCCCATCCAGTCCATCACTAACTGAGATCCACTGCTGGATCCCAAGTACTGAACATATGACTATCTCGACAGAGTCACATCCCGACTCGTGACTCATCATCATCACAAACACCGGCACTAGCACTAGCACACACTATGCTAATAAGACAACCCTGGATCTTTACTCATACCGAGCAACGCCCCCGCACCTCTACTCAAGTAGGAAAAACTCTGCCTCCCTCGTACCTAACAACTCCGGGTACAATCACCCCGAAAACTCGTACAAGAAAAAAGAAACGTTCCCTGAACGTCCCCCGATTTTCAACAACCACAACAACATCCATTCTCGATAGCAGTGCCTGCCACAACTGGTGCAGACCCAACCACCAGACATCACTATCAAGACTCCGCATCCAACGGAATCAATCGCCCGTACTAACTACTCTGTATCCCCGCTCCGAGATTCCATCGACAAGTACCAAACCTGGTAACCTGTCCAGCCAATCTCTAACTAATCTTAACTCGAATCAACCAATGTCGTCCACTAGGTCGTCCTTGACCTCAGCTGCACCAACCATCCATCACAACTAGAGTAGCATGACAACCAACTAGGTCTAACCGATTAATACAACCTCGATTGCAGAGTGCAGTCCCATCACCAAAGCTGACATTACATGACCAACCGACGGTCTTGGCTCCGAAAAGTTGCTAGAACCAAACCACTCGCCGACTCACCTTTCCAAACCATACAACAAACACTAGGGTTTCCTACAAAGGTCTTCAACTAACTCCGTTGTACTTCGATTTTCTAATCCATAAATCACCACTAGGGTTCACTTTTCCAGACCATCCATCATGCTTTAGGGTTCCATAATCATACCCTAGGGTTCTTCTACACCCAACTGTCTTCTGCAGTATAATCCATAATCTGACCGGCCCGGCGGTCCTGACTTCGTATGGACGTCAATCCAATCCTACCCTCAACTCAACTGGGGTTCCTCGAACCCTACTACTTCTCGTAACACAATTCACAACTCAGAATGACCTGACTATCTAATGGTCACAACTCCATACTATTGCCATATCCGATCCTACCATATCGTGATACACGATCCAGACATAACCGTCCCACGGTCAAAACTCTAAAGTACTATTACGTTCATCCCTCAGTAGGGTCCCACACTACCAAACCACGGCAGAGCTAAGGCACACTCAAGCATTAAATGCCGAATCGAAACTATCCACAATTCAATCCTACTAACTATCATACCATCATCCTAACTATCAGGTTGATAACAAACTGCAGCCCATAGAGACATCACATCCTCGACCTGCGCGTAGCTCAAGAGCAAACCTACACTGATACCACTTGACACGACCCATCCCAATCCCCCCAAGATTATCGCGGGATGTGCCATGTTCACGTCTGACACGAAGAGTCAGAAAAGGGATAATTCATACCTTAGACCATCTGGGGCACCCAGAGTGCGCCAGGATCGGTGGAGGAGGGCGATGTCTCGGTCTCTGCTACAACTCGCATCCATGATCAACCTAAAGGGCATTAAAACCATTAAGAACTGTGACTGGACGAAAATCAATAAGTTCATAAAAACATATTTCATAAAGATATTTATTCCATTCACTAAAAAGTATGCATGCATCGAAAATCAGTAATCAAAACATTTACTCAAATGAACCATTAGGGCTTTAGCCCAAAAACCGTAGCTCAAAACCAAGTGTGGGAACTCAGCCCAAAACTGTAGAATACCAAAATCCGTAAATCCAGAACCAAGTGGGACACTACCCAAATCCATAACCACAAATCCATAAATACCGAAATACCATTTCATGAATCAAATAATCAATATTTACCACTTAACCATCCTCGGCATATCTCACGGTAAAAGTAACGCGTGCTACGCGGGGTCTCTCTGGGTCAATATCTCTAACATCCCAGACGTCTAATCATAGCAATCCTACTCCTGAGTCACTATACGGTCTGCTAGCTCCGTATAATGACCCCTCGCAGGCAATGCACCGTGACTTCCCTAGTGTCCCAGACACCTGGAGAAGACCATCACATATCCTCGTATCAAGATGGTATATGGAAAACACAAGTCATTTCAAACATCTCAATAGGCCCTACCCGCAATTCCCATAAAATATCACAAATCCATTTAGGGTCCCCAACCCGAAATGACGTTTATGAAAATAGAGTTCCAGACCCGAAATCACATTTATAAAACCCAACTGGGCCACTTGCCCAATTTTATAAACCGTTGAGCCCTCCGGCCCGATCACATAACTCAAAAGGGTCTCAGCCCGATTTCGTAAACCACTTGGGCCACTAGCCCGATCACATAATTCAAATCGGTCTCATGTCTGAGTTCATCTTTTCAAAATCCAAAACTAGTTCATCAAACCATCAATAAAACCACATGCATGTAAAACTACAGTAAAACTATAAATCTCGATATACGTGCAAATACGAGATTACCTCGAAATACGTGCAACCATGTAAATCACCAATGCCACAATCATCACTATATAAATCACATATATAAAACATATAAAACAGTTAAGCATGGATCATAGTTTAGAAAACATTGTCCACTCACAGACCCTCATACGCTGCCGCCTCGATACGCGTACCATAAGCCTTCCCGAGTCACAACACTATCACCGAGACTTCCAAACCTGTCCAAATCATACTAGAGGGTTACTAACTACCTTATTATCCTCTCATTGAAGCCTCGTAATTTTCCCAAATTTTTAACTATTTTTAAACTCGATTCTAAACCTTCGGACACCCCCAAACTATATCGAAACGATGTCCGATTGACACGAAACCAGTCCCAAAACGTTTGTTACATCGAATAGATTAAAATTCATGTTGAAAACATTCCCAAAGTACCCTCAACGTGTCCCCACGCACTACCCAAAGGGGCTGCGCGTGTAGCCCACGCGCTTGACACTGTTCATCCTTGTCCTTCGGCAGACTGGGTTTGAATCGGGTTCACTAGTTTCGACCAGACAGGACCAGCGTTCCTGGTTTTCCACATTTTCGACCCGTTTTTCAATCCTTTTAATTCCGAAAGCTTTTTCTAATCATTTCTAATCGTTTCTAATCGTTCTATAATCTCAAAAGTTCAAGAAACACATGAGAAGGTACCTCCTTGATCGAAAAATGGCGACGATCCCTGCAACCTTACTCTGCCGTCGACTCCGGCCACCATTCCTTTTGAAATTGAGTCCTCTGTGCTCGTCTTGATCCCTAGGTCACGTCCCATCCCAAAAAATAGATCAATAAACTATAAAATCCCACTTTTGATTTTTGAATCAACACCTTACCGCGATGGGTTTTCTGGCCACCGAGCACGATGGCCCACCCTGTAACAACCCGTCCCGAGAGCCGGGATTCGTAGAGTGATTAAGGTGTGATTAGTGAGGTTAATCAGTGGTTAGGTGGTCCCGAAAGGTCCGGGAGCCTAGAATGACGATTTTGCCCCTGGTCCGGGCAAAAAGGTTGACTTTTATTCGGGTGGTCAATTGGGTATTGACCAGTGACCAGAACGTAGTTGAGGATGTCACGAACCCGTAGACATGAGGTACGTTCGATTCCGACATCCGAGGAGGAAGTTGTGATGATCGGAAGGTCGAGGGTATTATCGTAAGTTTGGTAAACTAGGGGGGAATAGTTGAATTTTGAATAATCGGGTTTTGGTAGGTTGACCTAGCATGGTTAGATAGCTTTCGTCGTCCTGAGTTCGATGACAGGCGGCACGTATTCATCGGACTTACGAGGCGAGAGTTACGGGTCTAGGAAGTTTTGGCAAAACCGTAAAAATGTGTTAAACATGAGGGTATTTTGGTCTTTTTGGCATCTGGGGATTTGTGCAGAGAGGAGTAGATGAAGGGTGGTGATTGGGCCATGTGTGTGAGAGAGAATGGGAGGATGGTGACACATGGTAGGGGCTAGAGGATTCTGGGAGAATCATGTGCGTTCACAGCCCAAATAATTGGGGTGCACTCGTGCATACCCGTGTGTTGGTTCTTCGACTAACACAGAGAAACAGAGGGTGAGTGATTGAGTGCAATTGATCGATTCCGTGCAAGGGTGAGTGAAGAGTGAGTGGTGAGAGTGACAGGGAGGTAAGAGTAAGCTAGTGATCGTGTTTTGGAGGAGGAACCGTGCACGGCGGCACGGTGGTGGTGCGGTAAACTTTTGAGGAAACAGAGAGGCTGTGATACAAGGGTGGTGACTACGCCGTGAGGTGGCTCAAACCAAGACAGGGGAAGCTGTAGGAGGTTGCAAGGAGTCCAACGAACACCGTGGCACGCGGCGGTACGCACGGCGGAGCTGCAATCGAAGGGTAAGGTTTCTTGCTCTGTTTTTCCCGTAAACTTCATTTGGAAAGTCGTGAGTCTGGGCTTAGAGTCGAGGGTATTGGAGGTCAGGGTGATGTTCAGGGAGGTGCTAGGAGTGGTGTAGAACGGTCGCCGTGGTGGGGGCGTACACGGCGAAGCTCAGTCGACGGTGAGTACTCTGTACTCTGTTTGGCCGTGAAATTCAAATGGGAAGTCGTCGAGTTTGGGGCTGAGTCGAATGTATAGGAGGGTAGGTTTATGATCAGTGAAGTCCTAGGAACCGTCTGGTGTTGCTACCACGGCGGGGGGTGGTCGGAATGGCTAAATCGTGAAACAGGGGAAAAAGGGCTGTCTGGTTCGAGCTTGAATCGACGATGAGGGGGCTGTGTCGAGGACAGAGGAGTAGGGGGATGGATTCCTGGTGTCTGGACGAAGCTACAGGAGAAAAAAGGGATGAAATGGTGGCCGGACGGTGGAGATTGAGTCTCGCCGGTCCAAGTTGCAGAGCCGGTTCAGCACAGTGCGTGGAGGTTGATGACGGTGCACTGTAGCTGGCGCGTGAGGGCCACGTGCAGCCACTTTGGGCGGCTCGTGGGGGCGCGTGCGGCGGTTCTGGGGAAAACGATCAACATGGTTTTTGGTCTAGGAGTTGTAGTGAGTTCAATAAAGTTGGTTTCGGGTTAATCGGAAGTCGTTTGAGTTTAGTTCCGCGAGGGTGAAAGTTTAGGGTCCCGGGTTATTACGTTTAGGATTCGGGGAATGTTGAGGAAATTTAGGTGAATGTTTGTAGACGTATTAGTGACGTAATTTGATGGTGATTGACTGGATCGGGATTTCCCGAGGAAGCAGAGGAACGTGTTGGACGTTCGGGACGCGAGTAGGGCTCAGTACTGTGAGTGGACCTTTTCCTTAAACTCGAACATGCATAACTGTTTTCTATAATTGTTTTATGATTTTTGATAATGATTCTATGTTTATTGAATATGTTTGGTTGGTTTTACATTAGTGCACGTGTTTTCAAGAAAATACGGTATTTGGCACGTTTTACGAGAAATGTCGATTTCTGAGTAAAATGCTAGGGTTTTGGGATTTCAAATGATAAGTGGTTTTTCAATGGTTATAAAGGGATTTTGGAATATGATTTCGATGATTAAAAGTTTTAGGTTTTAAAATCGGATTTCGGAAAACGAGATTTGGTTTTAAAGTTGAAAAGTGATTTTTCAGATTTGGGTTCGGAATGACGGTTCAGGATGCCGGAAGGGCATCGGATTAGTGATTTCGGATTCGGGTTTGGATGTGGATTGGTAAATGGTTTTCAAATGGTTTTGAGATTGGATTTGCTGGATCTGGATATTGGGTTTAAAGACCCGGATATATGTGACGGGGGACCGGCCGGATTGGGTTTAAAGACCCGGATTGAGTTTAAAGACTCGGGAGTTTAAAGATTCGGATATATTGATTTCCCCCGTAGGCCTTGAGTTTAAAGACTCGGGAGTTTAAAGACTCGGATATGATTAAGGCCTGGATTGAGTTTAAAGACTCGGGAGTTTAAAGACTCGGATAGGTCCAGCATGTTTGATCGGGAAATGATGTTTTACTATCAGTGGTTTATGATACGGTTTCTAATATTTCTGTTATGATTTATATAACTATTTTATAGTGTTTCTGTTTCTTATGATGTTTTATGAGAATTGAGTTATAACTGTGTTAATAACTGTTGGTTATGCATGTGATTTTCAAAACGGAGGGTTAAACTCGGTTTTTCTGATAAATGATTTTAGAACTGTTCTTTTATTATGGTCCACTCACACTTTTGTTTTAACTTGCCCTCCAGGTTGTGGAGCGAGCGCGGGGTCTTGACGTCGAGGCAGTGTCCGAGGCATAGAAGTGAAGTGAGGGATCCCAGACGAGTTTAAAGTCTTCCGTGTGCGTGTAATTTATCAGTTTTTATTGTCTTTGTATGTTCGTACTCCGCTCTGTAAACGATAACTTTGAGACATGGTGTATATTTACTCCTGCGTCTGACTGGGTTTGAGTGAGTTTTACTTGAGTGTTGTGCCGGGGAGTCAGACGGGAGCGGGATTTACCTCGGGTTTCGGGGTGAAACCGGGGTGGGTCCTGACACACCCGATGCCACCGTCCGGTTCGTCTCAGTCTCCCCTTTCATTTTCATGTTCACACCATCATCAATGGGTGAGGTTACTAGTTTGAGGGTGTGGGTTGGGTGTTTGTTTCACGATTTGAAGAAGAAAACAATGAAGAGGATAAAGGTATCGTGCACGGAGAAGAAGAAGAAAATGAAGTTTGTATTTGTGATGATGATTAAATGGGCGGTGGGGATGAGAAATCAGATGAGATGAAGATGATGGATGGTGGGGATTGTGAGATGAGAGATGAGTGGACTAATTAATTAATTAAAATGGACCAATTAGACAAAGATCCCCTTTTTAGGGAAAGCCCCCAATGGGATGAGTGACACTTGTCACTCATCCAGGGGTCCCACATAAATATCTACCAACTGATTAAAATAATATATATTTCGATTTTTGAGACGTAAATTCCCGATTTAGATCCCATGACCACAACTTTCCCATTTGACGTCCGATTTCGACGTGCCGCCTGTCTACGGACTCGTGACGTCTCGATCTACGTCACGGTCATCGGTCCTTGTACGTTTGACTCGTCGAGTCAAAAGTCAATGTTTTGCCTAAGATTAGGGGCAAAGCGGTCATTTTGCACCGTCCGTCCGATTTCGCTCAACTAATCTCCGATTAATCTCACTAATCCTTCATTATTCACTATCTAATCACGGAATTCGGGATGGGTCGTTACAATGGCGTTTGTGACGGACGTGTACTGTTATCAAAGAGTACTCGAGAAGAGGGGACATGATTGGATTTCCACAGTTTCGTTGAGGAATTTTGGTAGGTTTGAATTTCGAGGAAAATTTTTTATAAGGGGGGAAGATTGTAACGATGTGTCCCAAATTATCGGGATTAATTAAGAGTTAATGATGGATTAGCGAGGCTAATCGGGGATTAGCTAAGGATTAACGAACGTTCAAGGCGAAATTACATTTTTGCCCTTGAACGAGGGTGAAAAGTTAACTTTTGACCTGGGAGGTACGATGCCCGAGGGCCAAGAACCGTTACGTAGATCGAGTCGATACGAGTCTGTAGACAGGTGGCACGTCGAAATCGGGTGTTCGACGGAAAAGTTACGGTTCACGGAAGATTTCGGGAACTATTTGTCCTATTGTGGGCCCTTGATATTTTGTTTCTGGCCCAATGGATGAGTTACAAGTGTCACTCATCCATTGCCCAGTATGATCACATACATGCATATCCATTCTCTTCCTTTGTTTCTCATTCTATCATCTCACCAAACCCATTCAACCCAAAATCCAACCCCTTTCCTCCATTTGAATTTGAGAGAGAAACAGAGAGTGGCTGAGAGTGCATGGGAGGTTAGACGACGACAGTGAGAATGGTGAGCCGCCGTGGACGGCGAAGGAATGGTAAAACCCGAAACCCCTTTGTCATTCAAATTTCAAATTTCTCATTTTGGACGTTTAGGAAGGGTTTTGATGATGTTATGGTGTTTGGGAGGTTCATACGAGCGTGTAAGGACGATTTTGAATGGAGGAGGACGGTCGTGCAGCATGGACAGAGACCGGAAAAACAGAACCATGAGGATCATTTTGAAAGGTGAGTTTCTAGGCTTGTTTTTATAGTTTCGAATCCATAGAACGGTAGGTAATGATGAGAAAAAAAACAATCGAATTAAAATGAAAGGAAACATACCGAAAATGAGGGAAAACACTGCCTAAACCGGTTCCGCCGGTTCGGCTGGACCGAAGTTGTAGGTGGACCGGCCGTACCCAGTCTGCCGAAGCTTGCTGGTAACACTGTGCAGGGCGCGTGAAGCCCATGCGCAGGGCCCTTGGGAGGCTTATAAAGGCGTGTGGGGGAGAATTTGGGGATGTTTTCAACTTATGAAATCATCTTCTTGATGTAACGAACATTTTGGGATAAGTTTCGAGTCAATCGGACATCGTTTCGATATAGTTCGGAACGTCCGAAGGTTTAGGATTGAGTTTAAAAAAAGTTAAAAATTCAGGAAAATTACGGGGCTTCAATGAGAGGTTCATGAGGTAGTTAGTAACCTTCTATTATAATTTGGACATGTTTGGTAGTCCCGGTGACGGTGATTGGCCCGGGAAGGCGTATAGTAAGCATATCGAGGCGGCAGCTTGTATGGTCTGTGAGTGGACCTTGCTTTCTCGATTGATGCATGTATAAATGTTTTATAAGTGTTTTAATACATGTTTTGTGATGTCGTGTGTGCATTTGGTTGTGGTAGTTAGTATTTACGTATTTGCACGTATTTCGAGATTTCGGTTTTATACGGTGCTTATACGTGCTATGTTTTCCCTTATAATTTAATGAAATGATTTCTGATTTAGAAATATGGAACCGAGCATGAGACCCATTTGATTTATGAACTCTCGGACTTGGAGTCCATTTGATTTAATGAGAAATCAGGCTGGAGGCCTATTTGAGTTATACGATCGGGTCGGGAGCCCGTTGGCTTACAAATTCGAGCTTGAGGTCCAGTTGATTTGTGATATCGGGCTTGAGGCCCAGTTGGTTATGAAATCGGGCTTGAGGCCCCGTTGGATCGTGAAATCAGGCTTAAGTCCCAGTTTGGTTTATGAAATGAGGATTCGGGTGTGAGACCCTATTGAACTGTGGATTTAGGCTGAGGCCTGTGAGATTTGATTTTGAATCGGATTCGAGGAATCCTGTTGAGATGCTCGGGTACGAGACCCAGTTGAAAGTTTCCACTGAAAATCTATATACCCTCCCGTATGAATGGTCTCCTCTAGACGTCGTAGATCTTGGAGAGTCACGATCCACTACCAGGAATGAGTGACTCCAAGAGGGAGCACATTCCAGGAGTGAGAGATATGGTATAGTCTCGGACCGGGTCTGCAGACAGTCCTCCAAACGTCGTAGATCATGGATTTTGGACTGATCCTCCCAGACGTCGTAGATCCAGTTGGTAGACTCGGAGTGAGACCCCGAGTAGTATGCATACTTAGATATATCGTGACGGATTATTAATTGGGCATATGAGATGCGGAGGATGGGTTATATATATGTATATGTATGAGGTTTTACGGAGAATGGTTTTGGGCTGAGTTCCCACGTACTCGATTTACGGTTTTGGGCCAAGGCCCTAATGGTTTAATGATTTGAGTAATGGTTTTCGAATGCATGCATGTTTTTTAGTGAAGGGCATAAATGTCTTCTTTGTGAAATTGTTGTTATAAAATTTCTTGTTTTGTCCACTCACAACTTTAATGATTTTAATGCCCTTCAGGTTGATCGCGGATGCGAGCTGTAGTGGAGACCGAGACATCACACTCCTCCTCTGGATCTAACGCACTCTGGAAGCCCCGGTGGGGCTAAGGCTGGAATTATCCCTGGTTTGTGTTAGACGGGAGCAGGCACGTCCCGCGTTAATCTTGGGGGATTTGGGACGGGTCTTGACACTAGAGTTATGAGTGCACCTGATATAGAGACCATCTACGAAATATGTAGCGATTTCATGATGGGTATGATGGTGATCTGGATTAGGGATGGTAAATTCTGAAATTACCCTTAAATATATTGTCATTTAACAATTTTAACAGAAAAGATACTGAGTGGGACGACTCGGTCGTTTAAGGGTGCATATTGAGAGAATAATGAGAATACGGTGAAAAGTGTGAGTACAATGTGCCTTTAAGATAAAAACCTTTTAAAACATAAATCTTCTGAGTGAATCAATTGCAAGAATTCAATTGGAATTAATGAAGTTCAAAGAATGAACAGTGCACAGGTAGCCTTCGAGTATTCATCTTCAAATCGAATAGACTGAGGTAAGTATTGATATAATGGACATTACAGATCTATAATTCAAGTTAAAACGATACTATTAGCTTAATTAATTGAAGAAATCGACTGGAAATTGACAGGATTGAATCAGGTCGAACACGAGGGTTGCAGACCCGTTTAATAGAAGAAATGGGTGAAAAAGGTGAACAGTAACCGTTACTGTGCACGACACGTGGGCTTCACATGCAGCCGCTTGCGGCGGCACATGGGGGCGCGTGAGCTGGATTTTCGAGGTGAGTTCAACATGACTTTTGTTCCATTTAATGTAACGAACATTCTGGTACTGGTTTCGAGGAAATCGGATATCGTTTCAATAGTGTTCTGTGTATCCGGAGTTTTCAAATACGTTTAAAATGCATATTTAAATCCCAGAAAGATTGGGGGAAATTATATGAGGTATATTGAGTTGTTAGTGACCCTCGATAATGATTTTGGACAGGAATGGTGACTTCCGGAAATTACGAAAAAACGTGTAGCTTAGAAAGCGAGCGATATGGACGGGTGTGTGAATGGACTTTTGTTTTCTACCCAGAATGCATGCATATATGTTTTAAATGCTTTATTATGTGATTTGAAATTATTTGACTTGATTGATATTTCGATATGATGATTTCTGGATTTAATGATTATTTTAATCAGTGTTTCGAGCACGTTTTTCGAGAAACTGTGAAATTGTTGTTTTGGGCGAAGACCCGGGATTTGAGATTGGTTTTGACTCGGATTATGAGTCAGAAAATGATTTGATGGATATGTAATGCTTTTTGGATATATTTTACGGATTTATGTGAAAATGGCAACTGAGGTTGCGAGTTCACAGATTTGTGTGAAAATGATATTTTGGGCTTGAGACCCAGTTGGATAGTGATTTTGACTCGGTTTTGGAGTCACATGTGAACATGATTAAATTGATGATTTTGATTTATAAAGTAAATTTTGGACACTATTTTTATGATGCATTTGTGGAACTTGCTTTGTGAAAGCTATGTTTCGGGCAGAGGCCCTGTTGAAATGTTTTTGACTTGATTTGAGATTTCAATGGTTTTAAAATGAGATTACTGGATTTGGTGACTGTTCCACATATACCATTCTCTGTGATTTGATAGTCACCTCCTGACGTCGTAGATCCTAGAGTAGTCACGATCCACTGCCTGGAGATGAGTAGCTTTGAGGGAGGCTCAATCTCAGGAGTGTGAGATTATGATGATATCCTCTAGACGTCGTAGATCCTGTAGATGATATCACCCCAGACGTCGTAGATCCTAGGGAGGTACTCGGACATGAGACACCCGAGTTTGCACGCGTTGCATTGATATCGTGATATGTTACTTGAATATTGAGATTGGATATTGAGGATTGGTGGTATTATGATTTATTGATATTTGTGTTCAGATACTTTATATCGTGCACTGATTTGATGAACATGAGTTTCAGAGAAAAATGTGGACCATGGGAAAACATGTTTTGATTTTATCGGTCCACTGTTCATACTTGATTGATTTCACACTATTTGTCAGGGCCCACCCCTAATCCCCCGTGAGGTAAAAATATTCAAAAATTCAAAACTCAGTTTTGTTGCTTTTTATTCGATTCTAAGGTTTAAGTTAGGTTGCTGGTAGTCCTAGGAGTCGAATAGGATTAGTTTTGGGGATGGGGATGGCCTGGAACGGCCGTGAACGGCGGAGGAAGTCACGGCCGCCATTGATGAGCTTGGAAGGTACGGGTTTGTATGTTTTTTTCTAGTTTTTAAACCCACATAACCCTAGGTTAGGATTAGAGGATGAAAATGGGACAAACGGGAGGCATTTTGGTGGTCGGACGGTGGAGAACCGACCGGGTCAACCCGCGGGTCTGAATGACCCGGTTGCAGGGTTCGGGTCAACCCGTCGAGTGGTTGAAGGTGGTGACGTGGCATGATGACGTGGTACCTGTCAGATTGTCAGGTGACGTGGACCACTCATCAGCCGACATGTAACAACCCGTCCCGAGAGCCGGGATTAAGATAGTGATTAAGGTAGGCTTAGTGAGGTTTATTGGGGGTTAGGTGGTCCCGATAGGTCCCTAAGTTTAGAATGACGATTTTGCCCCTGACTTGGGCAAAAATGTTGACTTTTGTTCGGGTGGTCAAATGGGTGTTGACCAGTGACCAGGACGTAGTTTAGGACGTCATGAATCCGTAGGCAGGTGGCACGCTCGATTCCGACATCCGAGGAGGAAGTTATGATGTTCGGAAGGTTGAGGGCATAACCGTAATTTGGTTAAAAGAAGGGAAAACGTTGACTTTTTGGACGATCGGGTTTTGGTACGTTGACCGAGGATGGTTACGTAGATCTCGTTGCCCTGAGTTCGATGACAAGCGGCACGTATTCAGCGGACTTACGGTGTGTGAGATAGGGTCTAGAAAGGTAATGGCATAACCGTAAAATTGAGTAAAAAGGAGGGGCATTTTGGTCTTTTGTGTTCTGGAATTTGTGCAGAGAGAGAACAGATGGACGGCTGGGATTGGACCATGTGAGAGTGCATGGATTGGATGGTGACACGTGTTGGGTGACTAGAGGGTTCTGGTTGGATCTAGTATGAGCACGGTTCCAATTACTTAGGTGAGCCCGTGTGTGATCGTGTGTGTGTTTCAACCAGAGTGAAACAGAGTGAGGCGGTGAGGAAAAATTGAAGGCTGATCGAGGGTGTTGGTGAGTTGTGGGTGTGTAAGGAGTGATCAGAAGGAGTGAGAGAGATGTTGGGGTGGTGCTGAGAGGGTTAGACGGTGCTGGTGGTGTGTGCGAGGGAGTTGGGAGCCACGGGGAATTCAGAGAAAACAGGGAGGAGGTGTGAGCTTATGGTGGTGCGGTGGCCGTGTACGGTGTAGAGGAACTCGAGAGGAGGCTGAGGCGGCTCTGTGGACTCCAGGGAACGCGGCGGCGAGCACGGCGGTGGACGATTTCAGGTACTCCCCCAGCTCTGCGTCTATGCTCTGTTTTCCAGTTGATGTTCAAATCGGAAATTGTGATGGCTAAGGTTGAGTCGAGAGTTTTGGGGATTTGGACTAAGCTTAGAAACGTCTCAGGAACCGTCTACAGAGGTTTCCGTGATGGGGGAGTGCACGGTGGAGGCGAGACGACAGAGGTGTTCTGTGTACTCTGTTTGGCCGTGAGTTTCAAATGGCGAGTCATGAAGTTTGTGCGAGAGTCGACGGTTCTGGTTAGCTGGGTTAGGCTTAGAAGGGTCCTAGGAAGCGTTTGGGATGGCCACCGTGAAGGGGGAAGTCGTGGGTGGCCGGGAAGGAAAACATGGGCTTATCGGGCCGTCTGGTTCGAGCTTCAGTCGACGGTGTAGAGGCCGTGTCGAGGTGAACGGAGTACGGGAATAGGTAGGGCAGGTCTGGACGATGAGACTGGTGAAGGAAGGGAGGAGAATGGTGGCCGGACGGCAGAGAATGGTTCTCGCCGGTTCAGTTCACGGCGGCCGGTTCAGCACAGTCATCTCGAGGTTGGGGATGCACTGTAGCTGGCGCGTGAGGGCCACGCGTAGCCACTTTGGACGACGCGTGGGGGCGCGTGCGGCGGTTCTGGGGAAAGTGGTCAACATGGTTTTTGGTCCAGGAGTTGTGATGAGTCCATTGGAATTGGTTTCGGGTTAATCGGACGTCGAATCGAAGTAGTTTCGTGAGGGTGAAGGTTTAGGGTTCCGGTTCGTTACGTTTAGGACCCGGGGATTTTTGAGGGAATTTAGGTGGATACTCGTGGACGTGTTAGTGACATAATTTGGTGGTTGTTGACAGGATCGGGATTTCCCGAGGAAGCCGAGGAACGTGCAGGAACGTGCAGGACCCTTTCCTTAAACTCAAACATGCATAACTGCTTTTCTATACTTGTTTTATATATGCGATTACATAAATGTTGGATTTATGATGTGGTTTTATATCATTGCATGAGTTTTCGAGAAAGTAAAGTAATTGGCACGTTTTACGAGAAATATTGATTTTTGAAAATAAAGCTGTGGTTTTGGGGTTGGGGTTTCCAAATGATAACTGGTTTTCAATGATGATAACGGGATTTTGAAACATAAGTTTGATAATTGAGGTTTTCGGTTTTAAAATCGGATTTCGGGAAACGAGATTTGATTTTGAGATTGAAAAGTGGATTTCCGAATTTGGGTTCGGAATGACGGTTCTGAACGCCGGAAGGGCTTCGAACCGGGGATTTCAGATTCAGGTTTGGATGTGGATTTAGAAATGTTTTTCAAATGGTTTTGGATTGGATTTGCTGGATCTGGTTATTGGGTTTAAAGACCCGGATATTGATTGACGGGGGATGGGCCCGGATTGAGTTTAAAGACTCGGGAGTTTAAAGACTCGGATATATTGATATTTCCCCCGTAGGCCTATTGAGTTTAAAGACTCGGGAGTTTAAAGACTGGGATATTATTGAGGCCTGGATTGAGTTTAAAGACTCGGATAGGTCCAGCAGGTTTGATCGGAAAATGAGGATTTTGATATTCAGGGTTTATGATATGGTTTTCTGATATACATACCATGATTTCTATAACTGTTTTATAGTGTTTCTGTTTCTTATGATGTTTATGGTGATTGATTCATAATTGTTTTGATAACTGGGTTATGCATGTGGTTTCAAAACGGAGGGTTAAACTCGGTTTTTCTGATAAATGGTTTTAGAACGTTTCTTTTATTATGGTCCACTCACATCTTCTGTTTTAAATTGCCTTCCAGGTTATGGAGATAGTGCGGGGTCTTGACGTCGAGGCAGTGTCTGAGGCATAGAAGTGACGAGCGGGATTTCCGAGTGTTTAAGTTTTTCTTCCGCGTGCGTATAATTGTCATCGGTTTTTATTTCATTGTATTCGTACTATGCTCTGTAAACTCTAACTTCGGTTTTATTGAGTGCTTTCTCCTGCGTCTGACTTTTTTTTGTGTCGGGGTGTCAGACGGGAGCAGGATTTACCTCGGGTTTCAGGTTGAAACCGGGGTGGGTCCTGACACGACACGTGTCACATGTCAGTGCACAGTCAGTACTGACATGTCAGTGACGTGGCCCAATCAGGGGCTGACACGTGGAACTGACGTGGACCAGTGCCGTGATGACACGTGGCACATGTCAGACTGCCACGTGACACTGACAGCACAGTGACGTGGACCAATGGGAGCACGACATGTGGCATCTGTCAGAGTCTGACATGTCAGACCTGACAGCTGTCAGATGACGTCATGCTGACGTCAGCGATGACGTCAGCAGGTACTGTAGCTGGCGCGTGAAGCCCACGCGCAGCCACTTCAGGCGGCGCGTGAGGGCGCGTGGCAGGGCAGGGAATATGGGAAAGTGTTCAACACGGGAAATCTTCTATTCGATGTAACGAACATTTTGGGACTGGTTTCGTGTCGATCGGGCACCGTCTCGTTATGTTTCGGGGCATCGGAAGGTTTAGGTTCGGTTTTAAAAATAGTTAAAAATATCAGAAAAATTACGGGGCTTTGGTAGGAGGTTAATTAAGTAGTTAGTAACCTTCTATTACGATTTGGACAGGTTTGGGAGTCCCGGTGACGATGATCGGCTCGGGGAGCCGTATGGCACGCAAATCGAGGCGGCAGCTCGGACGGTCTGTGAGTGGACCTTGTTTTCTAAATTGGTGCATGCATAAATGTTTATTATATGTTTTATTACTTGTTTGATGATGCCATGGGTGCATTTGTATGTGGTTACGTATAAGCACGTATTTCGAGGTTTCAGCCTTATACGGTGCTTATACGGGTCTGTATTTCTTTATTGGTTTTAATGAAATGGCTTTGGATTTATAAAAGGATAAACTCGGGTATGAGACCCATTTGGTTTTATCTCGGGCATATGACCCCAGATTTCGGGCACGGTGCCCAGCTGATGTCATATGTTCGGGCACGAGACCCAGTTACTTTATGGTTTATGATTTCTGGTCAGGGACCCTACGTGGATTTCCAAGTTCATGAAGGTTTATGGGAACCGGCATGAACTCTGGAAAGGTCATTGTGGTTCATGACGGTTTATGGGAACCGGCATGAACCTTTGTCAGGTCATTCTGGTTCTTGACGGTTTGTGGGGACCGGCATGAACCCTTGTTATGTTATTACGGTACATGACGGTTTATGGGAACTGGCATGTTACCTTGGTTATGAATATTATGGATCATGACGGTTCAGGGGAACCGGGCATGGATATTATGTTATGTATATATATGTTCATCTACCTTCCTTTACTTCTATTATCTCCTCCGGGGAGGGTCGTTGGCCTGGGTGGACCCCGGAGTAGTCACGGAGCACCGACTGAGTGGAGTCACCCCCCAGTTGGGTTCCTTACTCTCAGGAAGGCTATGGTTACTATTACCTCGAGTAGGATCAGTGGTCTGCGGACATTGACCTTGACTTTGAGAAGACTCGGATTGAGACCCGGGTAGCACGCACGTAGCTTTGGATACCGTGACAGGATTGGTTGTGTGACTTATATGTATATATGATATATGATATGTGGTGTGCACAGGTGTACACAGGATTTGAGCTGTGGCTCGTGTACTTGGTTTCTTTATGGTTTGGGGCCGAGTCCCTTATGGATTTGGGCAGTGGCCCGTATGGTCGTTTTCATTGTGGTCCTTTCGACCTTGGTTTATATCTTCTTTGGGCTTAGTCCCACATATGGTTTGTTTTGGATAAATGGGTTTCGAATGCATGCATGCTTTTTAGTGGAGGGTACAAATGTCTTATGAAATGTTTTTATAAACTTTTGTTTTGTCCACTCACAGTTTTTAATGTTTTGACTGCCCTTCAGGTTGACATCGGATGTGGACTGTAGCAGAGACCGAGATATCACATGCCTCCTCCGGATCCTGGCGTACTCTGATAGCCCAGGAGGGCAAGGGTCGGAAATATCCCTTGTTTGACACTTCGTGTCCGACGGGAGCAGGGTCATCCCGCACTAATCCCGGGGGGATTGGGATGGGTTCTGTCAGTGAGTGGACAAAAAAAAAGTCTAAGTGCAAAAACAGTTATCAGAAAACACATACATTTATACCCTCCGCGTAAAAACCAATGCATGCATATCAATTTCATGTCATAAAACCGTGTACGAAAAACTAAACACATTTTTCTTTTTCCAACTCCCGGGCCTCTGCCCAAAACCGTCAAAAACCATTTCATCTGAGCCACTGCCTAAAACATCATCATCATCAAGTCTCAGTGAAAACCCAAAACACATTTAAAGCCACATTCTCATCCATCGAACCTGCTGGATTTATCCGAGTCTTTAAACTCCCGAGTCTTAAACTCAATCCAGGCCTCTATAATATCCGAGTCTTTAAACTCCCAAGTCTTTAAACTCAATCCGGGCCCGTCCCCCGTCAATCAATATCCGGGTCTTTAAACCCAATAACCAGATCCAGCAAATCCAAACAAAACCATTTGAAAACCATTTTCCATTTCCATATCCAAACCCGAATCTGAAACCACTGGTCGGATACCCTTCTGGAATCCATAACCGTTATTTCGAATCCAGACCCAGAATTCATTTCCTTCTCATTTCCGGATCCGAGTCCGCAACCATCATTCCGTAAGCCAGCATCCGGAAAAATCATTCCGAACCCAAACCCGAAAATCCATTTCCAAAACCACTTTTCTGAACTGGGCTTCAAACCCGAAATCCCTTTTCCGAAATCCTTTTTCTACCTTTGAAATCAACTCGTATTTCGAATCCCGAAATCAATTCAGAAAAACCAGGTTCAACTTACGATACTTATCAAAACCTCATAAAACGTAAAAATCGTCTTTTTCTCGATAAACGTGCAAAAACCATAAACTATCACAATCATAAATCGAATCATAGAATCAAGTATAGAAAACATATAAAAACACATATGCATGCATCAAGAGTTAGAAGCAAAGTCCACTCACAGACCATTTCAGCGTCGCCTCGATACTCGCGCACTTACGCCGTCCCCGACCATTCGCTATCCTCGGCTTTCCCGAACCTGTCCAAATCCCAATATAAGGTTACTAACTACTTCACGATACTCATACTAAAATCCCATAATTTTCCCGAACTTCTAAGCGTACTTCAAACGGGACCCTAGACCTTCAACCTCGTGGAACTAACCTCAAACGACGTCCGATTAACAAGGAACCAATTCCAATAGACTCGTCACAACACCTAGACCAAAAACCATGTTGACGGTTTTACCAACCGCCGCCGCACGCGCCCCCACGCGCCGCCCAAAGTGGCTGCGCGTGGGCCTCACGCGCTAGCTACAGTACCATCATCTACCTCGAGTCGACCCGGTCGAACCGGTCTCTGCAACTTGAACCGGCGAGAGCGGTTCACCGCCGTTCCTGCACCGTCTTCCTCCCTCTCTTCACCATCCTCTTCGTCCAATCCTGAGCAATCCAGTCCCCTCACTCAAACACCTCGACACCGTCCCTAACCCGTTGACTCGAGGTCAAAACCAAAACCCAAACTATCCCTTGTTTTCTACTCCGACCACCCAGGTCTTCTCCCGTCACAATAACGACCCTAGACGACGCCTAGGACCTCCCTGAGCCTCGCACCACTCACCATAACCTTCGACTCAGCCCCAGACTGCAGGACTTCCCGTTTGAACATCGCGGCAAAACAGTTATGCACACGGGGAAAGCAATTACCTACCTGTCGATCACCGCCATGCACACCGTCGCGCTCCCTGGAGTCCACAGAGTCGCCTGAGCTACCCTTCAAGTCGAATTGAAGCAACACACAGCCACACCACCACCATGATCTCTCACCCCTTCTCTGTTTCCCTGCGAACTCAAACCTCCCACTCCCCTGATTATCTTTCACGAATTTCCCTCACTTCTCACTCACTGTCTCTCACTCGATCTCCAGTCTCTCATCCACTCACCAGAACACACAACACTCCTTGCACTTGATCGATTTTCTCTCCAACTCACCCTCTGTTTCTCTTGTTCAAACACGACTACACACGGCTGCACAATTTAAACACACACCGTGCACGGCCTAGAAGCCACTACACACACTGCACGTGTCACCAATCCCTCAAGCCTCACACAAAAATCTCCTCTCTGCTCAGGACACTTGTCCCAATCCGGTTGAACAACACCCAGAGTACCAAAAGACCAAAATGCCCCTCTTTGACTCCAAAATTACCATTTTACCCTTACCGTTTTAGACCCATAACTTACACATCCTAACTCTGATAAACACGTGCCGCCTATCGTTGAATTCAGGACGACGAGATCTATTTAACGGTCCTAGGTCAACGTGTCAAAACCCGATCATCCAACAAGTCAACTTTTCCCCCTAGTTTAACCAAATTACGAAAGTGCCCTCAAACTTTCGAACATCATAACTTCCTCCTCGGATGTCGGAATCGGGCGTGCCACCTGTCTACAGATTCGTGACGTCCTAAACCACGTCACAGGCATCGGTCAAAACCCAATTAACCGCCCGAACTAAAAGTCAACAATTTGCCCGAACCAGGGGCAGAATCGTCATTCTAGGCTAACGACCCCAGCGAGACCAACTAACCCCCGATTATGCTCACTAATCTCATCTTAAACACTTCCTTAACCCCAGTTTCCAGGACGGGTCGTTACACTATTACTCATGTTTTATGATATGCATGCATGTTTGTGAAACTGAAGGGTAAGAATGTATTTTGATAAATGTATTTCTAAAACTTTGTTTTGTCCACTCACACCTTTTCTGTTTTATTGACCCTCCAGGTCGTAGCTCGATAATCGAGGCTATTCGAGAGGTGGAGGCATGAGTGGGCACATGTACGGTTATTCCTTGTTTGGCAAGTGCTGAGGGTAATTTCGGAACTTCAGTTGACTTTTCAGACGGGAGCAGGACCGGACATGGTTATCTATGTCCTTCGGGGACGGGTCTTGTCAAAAAATATGAGTTAGCTAATGGGTTTGCATGTGCTTTTCCATGTGTGATGTGGCGGTGGAGGGAGTCACCAAAAAACTCAGACCTGCCACCCTCCTATTGCCATTTCAAGCTATTCAGGTAAATTATGAACCCATAATCTAGATTATTCAATTCCTTGTGACATGTAGGAATAGTTTGGTGAATTACAAGTTGGATTTGGAAGAAAAATGAGAGAGTTAGCCCTCGTCCTAATCTAGGAATTTTCCGGCGAAAATCATAGATTCCAACCACTATCGACGATGGCAACGACGGTGGTCTGATTGCCATCTCTAGTAAAGCTCCGGTAACGGTGGGTGGTTAACAATTAACGTTGTTAGTCAACCGTTAGTCTAACCTGTCAACTAACGTCGTGTAGGGAATATTCATGCACGTGTGAGCCATACATGTGGAATAGTGATGTGCGTGGCAGCCAAGCGTACAAGTGAGTGGCCATCGGAAAACCTTAGGTCGGCACCACACCGGTGTCTGTATTAATGAAAGACCCACGACTCTTCCTAGTTCGCAGGTAACGAGAAAGGACACACATCACAAGGTGATTGAGCGATGAGTAATTGACCGTTTGAACATTTCTTATTTCAACAACAAGTATTGTAAAATGGTATGATCATCAATATGTGTCCATGTGCTCTACTTTCGCTATTGGTTGAAAGGTACAACGAATATCAAATGCAAAGCTCCACACCTCATTAAGATCATATTGGCATTCTCTCCCGAAAAAAAGAGCAGGCCCCATTGAAGACGAGAGTGAGGTACAACATGGCCATTTCTGTCACCGCCCTTCTCACGGAGCCATACGTGGACGTTACCACCCATACAACTCCCATCCAGCAAGCAGTTAGCCTAACTGGATTTGACCGGTTAGGTTTCACCCGACCACCCTAAATGCAACATTTTAAACTTAAATGGTTTTCGTCATCTGGAAGTCATCGGTCAGTTTTCGGCTAGCACGCCTTAATTTTCGTGCCCTAAGTAGACTTTTTAGACTGGGGTGTGTCACGCACAGCACAATACACGGTTTTTGGAATTAATAAACCCTAGCAAGACAAGATGAAACAGATTCACAAATGAAATTGTACGTGGATTGGATGAAAACCCAAAAACACATGACCAAGAAAAGGTTGCCTTGGTCAATCTTTATTTTTTTTCTTCGTTTAGTTTTCTCAAAGTGCCTTAGTTTTTTTTTAAAAAAAAATTAAAAATTAGTATTTTATTTTGTCTCACTTGGAGTTTGTTGTGCTAAATTCTCAGTTGTTAGTTGTTAGTTAATTAATGAATGAGGTAACTAGAGTTTGATAGGCTAGTTTATCACTAAACAACTTAAGATCTTAAAGTTTTTGGCAACTGAAGCTGAGAAAGAGATGGCGGCAGAGCAAGCGTCGAATGAAGTCGTGGCGTGGGTGGCTGAGAAGGCACCTATCAATGCGGAAAGGATGGTCTGAAATGATTTAGAGACCAGGATCCCGAAACCTTGTAATAAACACTCTTCAACTTAATTATATTTTCACTTCACACGTTCATGCATAATATGCAATTAAATGTAGTTGATTCATTAATTAGTTTTGATTAGTTTGTTGTTAATTATGACATGTCTAGCGCATGCACCTAATATGGAGAACATCAACGTCATATGGGACAACTTCATGGTGGGTATGATGGTGATTTGGATTATGGATCGTAAATTATAAAATTACCCGTAAAATTGACTGCCACTTAACAATGTTAACATAAAAAATGCTAAGTGGGACGACTCAACCATTTCAAAGTGAATAATGAGCTAATAATGAGAATATCGTGCAAAATGTGATCAAAGTGCGAGTATATGGTGCATTTAAACTAAAAAAACCTTTTTTAAAAGTATATATATATATATATTTATCTTTTTTGGTGAAGAATATAATACATATATTCATATTATACACATAAATATTTCTAAGGGATTAGTTAAAATTCAATCATTTTTCAGATGTCACAAGGTTTTTTTGTAGAATTCTCCCCTAAACTATCAAAATTTTCTTTGTTCAAGGAAATAAAATAAAAAAAATCAAATTTTATAGTTTTTTTTTTGAATGAAAAATAGAAAGACCATAACTGAAGGGAGAATGGGTGTGTTCTATCTTCTTCCTCATCTTCTTCTTTTGATGTTGTTTCCTTTTTAGACTTCAACGAAGCTTCCACCACAATGATTAACGAAGCGACTAAAGGCCACACTGATTCACCGATTCTAACGAGCTTCATCGATCAACAAACCTATTATCACCATCCCCAACTAATTTGTTGACAGGACCCGCCCCTAAATTCCGTGAAAATCGAATCGGTTCTGCTCCCATGTGACAACTCTTTGTCAGACAAGGGATATCACCAACTTTACCCATGTTCATATTTGATTACATTGACCAAAATAAATCCGTCCTTGCAGGATTACCAGTCACATCCAACCCACTTACCCTAAAAAGTAACATAAGTTATTAATTTAATTAACTTTATTATATTCTAACATGCTGTACCAATTGTATATTCACTTCACAAACTCATGCATAATATGAAATTAAATGTAGTTGATTCATTAATTTGTTTTTGATTTGTTTCTTGTTAATTAATACATACTTAGAGCTATGAGTGCACCTGATATGGAGAACATCAACGACATATGGAGCAACTTCACGATGTGTGATGGAAAAATTCCAATATTACCCTTACAATTGACTGGCAAGTAATAATTTTAACAAAAAAGATGTGGGATGACTCGTGTAACGCCCCGGACGTTCTGAAAATGTAAAATTATAAAATATTGAATAAAATGACGTTTTTACCCTTGTGATTCGTATGGTCAAATTGTTGACTTTTTGATTGGAGGGTCGAACGGACATTGAGTGATGGCCGTGACGTAGTTCGGGACGTCACGAGTTCATAGACAGGTGGCACGTCCGATTCGGACGCTCGAGGCGAAAGTTAGGATGTTCGGAAGTTCAGGGGCATTATCGTAAATTGGACTTATAAAGGGAAAAGGTTGACTTTTTGTTTGACAATTGATATCCACATGATTCGAAGACCGTTAGGTTCGTCTCGAGGTCCCGAGTACAACGACAGGCGGCACGCGCGAAACGGACGACGGATGACCGAGTTACGGGTCACGGAAGTTGGAGGGCATTTTGGTCTTTTCACACGGGGTACTGTTCACCACCGTGGAAAACAGAGCACGGCTATGGTGTCTTGTGCGTTCAATTGTTTAAGGCTTAGTGGAAGGATCAGGTACATTGTTTAAGTCGATTGAGGTAGTGGAAGCAGGATTGAGTGGCTCAGGTGCACGGTTGGACAGAGTTCAGGGCACGGGAGAGCATGAATTGACCATGGCTTCTGTGTGCGTGGGAGACATTTTCAGAGAACCTCAGTTGGTCTCCCACGGGTTGCTGGCCGCTTTGATCGATTAGCTGACTTCCTTTGAGTCTGGGTGCTCATTTGGAGTCATTCGGCTGTGGAGAGACTGAGAGAGATTGAGAGAAAACCGCGAGGAAACAGTTCGGGTTTTTGGGGGGAAAACTCTGAATTCGATTTCTACGGCTTGAGAGACAAATCTAAACACGTAGGGAGTTTTCTGGGAGTGATTGAATCTCGACCGTGCAAGAACTGAAGGGTTTCGAGCACGGATTGCCCAAGAACCCAAGTTCCAGTTCGAAGGAAAAACCAGTTGGAGGGAAAATTGAAGATCAAATTGTGGGGACATTCGAGCTAAACTAAGGGCCGTTCTAGTCTTCTGGTAGCAAAAGGAAACCAACCACATCGATTTCGAAGGACGTCACTCACGAATTGGCCAAGAACTGAGCTCCCTGGTTCTGAGAATTTTCGAGCTTGAGGACGACGACTTCCAGGTAACGGCGAGTTCAATTGTTTCTGATATTGTGTTCGTATAGGTCCCCTTAAGCTACTGGTGAAATTAATTTGAGAATGGAGTTCGTTTGGGTGAGTTCCAGAAGTCGACTTGTTCGACTGTTTGAGCTTGAGTTGGGTCGATTAGGTGTTTGTCGACGTTGATCATCAACACGGACCTAAAATTAACGGATTAGAGAAGATAATAGGATCAAAAACGAGAGGAATTGATTGAGAATTGAGCTTGAACTGGTCGGGTTGAGTCGCGGGTAATAGACCCGTTTATCAGTCTATCCGGGTAAGAACGAAGACACTGTAGTTTGGCGCGTGGCCTTCACGCGCAGCCACTTTGGGCGGCGCGTGACGGCGCGTGCGATGTTAACTCCGATCACGGTCAACATAGAAATTGTTCATTTCAGTCTAATTAACATTTTACCTTTAGGATTCGAGTTGTTCGGGAGTCGTTCGGGATAATTTCGGGAGTCCGGAAGGTTAAGTCTCTAAGTTTAATTTCGCCGAAAAATCCGGGAAAATTAGGAAAAATCCTACGAGTTATTTTGGGATGTTTGTAACCCTTCTTGTACATTTTTACAGGCCCGGACACTTCCGAAGCTACGGAGGAGCGCGTGGACGCGATTGACGCGTCCTAAGACTGTGAGTGGACTTTTTGATTTCTAAACTGGGCATGCATGACTATTTTTCTTGTTTATCTTATGGTTTTACATATGATATTTCGATGGTGATATGATATATCGGTTTTACGTGTTTTCACGCTTTTCGAGATATTTATCGTATTTCACGCATTTCGAGGCTACGGTTTTCGCTCATGCATGCGTGATGATTTTGATGAAGTATCTGGATATGATTATGCATGTTACGGATTTATGATGTTTTGATCATAATTGTGAAGTGATTTTCGGAAATTGCATGTGTTGGAATTTGCATGTGAATTCGGACATAAGTCCTACTATGATGTGATATGATTTCGGAATGATGTTGGAAAACGGTTTGTGATGAATCCTGGTTTATTGTGTTTAAAAAACGGTTTTGGGTTTAAAGACCCGGTTGATTGTTGGATCTGGTTTTGGGTTTAAAGACCCGGTTTGTTGATGACGGGGGCGGGCCCGAAAATTGGGTTTAAGGACCCAGATTGAGTTTAAAGACTCGTGAGTTTAAAGACTCGATGATTGTGATACCCCCGAGGCCTACTAATCATGTTTTGAGTTTAAAGACTCGTTGATATCCCGGGAAGGCCTAATATTGAGTTTAAACACTCGGATGGATCCAACGGCTTAACTGTGATTATTGATACACTTTTTACTTGATTTGTGCAATTGATGTTTCAAAATGACAGTTTCTGGAATCTGGTAATATTAAATGGTTTTACATGAGTTACGACGATTTTCTGTAATGTTTTTCATGTGTTTTCGGAAAAAGAGTTTTCAAAGGTTTAATACGCGATTTCTGAATATTCGGTTATGCATGCGTGTTACAAAACAGGAGGGCGAACCCGATTTCGGAAAAACTGTTTTCTGTAAAACTTATGTTTCGGTCCACTCACACTTTGTTGTTTTAAATTCCCTCCAGGTCGTGGTACAGGTGCGGGGGCAAGCGCCGAGGCAGAGGCGGAGTGTCAGGACCCCGGTTTCACCCCGAAATCCGAGGTAAATCCCGCTCCCGTCTGACTCCCCGACACAACCCCCAAGGTAAAACTCACTCAAACCCAGTCAGACGCAGGAGTAGTTAAACACAATATCCCAAAGTTTCGTTACAGAGCATAGTACTAAAATACAAGGAACTAAAAACCGATAAATCGCACGCACATGGAAAACTTTAGACTATTCCGGGATCCCTCACGTCACTTCTATGCCTCGGACACTGCCTCGACGTCAAGACCCCGCGCTAGCTCCACAACCCGGAGGGCAATTTAAAACAGAAAATGTGAGTGGACCATAATAAAAGAAAGGTTTTAAAACCATTTATCAAAAACCGAGTTAACCCTCCGTTTTGAAAACCACATGCATAACCAACAGTTAGTAACACAGTTATAAATCAATTTTCATAAAACATCATAAGAAACAGAAACACTATAAAACAGGTATATAAATCATAACAGAAGTATCAGAAACCGTATCTTAAACCATAAAGCTCAAATCATCATTTTCCGATCAAACCTGCTGGACCTATCCGAGTCTTTAAACTCCCGAGTCTTTAAACTCAATCCAGGCCTTAATCATATCCGAGTCTTTAAACTCAAGGCCTACGGGGGAAATCAATATATCCGAGTCTTTAAACTCCCGAGTCTTTAAACTCAATCCGGGTCTTTAAACCCAATCCGGCCGGTCCCCCGTCACATATATCCGGGTCTTTAAACCCAATATCCAGATCCAGCAAATCCAATCCCAAAACCATTGAAAACCATTTACCAATCCACATCCAAACCCGAATCCGAAACCACTGGTCAGATACCCTTCCGGCATCCAGAACTGTCATTCCGAACCCAAATCCGGAATCCACTTTCCAACTTTAAATCCAAATTCCGCTTTCCGAAAATCATGTAATCACCAAATCATGTTTCAAAATCCCTTTTTAAGAAATCGAACTAGTTATCCTTTAAAATCCCAAAACCCTGGCATTTTACTCAGAAATCGACATTTCTCGTAAAACGTGCGATAAACCCGATTTCCTTGAAAAACGTGTAATAATGTAAAACCAACCGAAACATAGACGATAAACATAGAATAAGGATTAAAACCATAAAACAATTATAGAAAACAGGTATGCATGCTCGAGTTTAAGGAAAGGGTCCACTCACAGTACTGAGCCCTACTCGCGTCCCGAACGTCCAGCACGTTCCTCGGCGTCCTCGGGAAATCCCGATCCTGTTCACAATCACCAAATTACGTCACTAACACGTCTACGAAGGTTCACCTAAATTTCCTCAAAATTCCCCGAATCCTAAACGTAAGAACCCGGGACCCTAAACTTCCACCCTCGCGGAACTAAACTCAAACGACTTCCGATTGACCCGAAACCAACTCCATTGAACTCACCAGAACTCCTAGACCAAAAACTATGTTGACCGTTTTCCCCATCTCTGCTGCACGCGCCCCCACGCGCCGCCCACAGTGGCTGCGCGTGGCCCTCACGAGTTGCTACAGTGCACCGTCTTCCTCAGACGAACCCGGTTCGCCACAGTAGCCTGCAATTCAGACCGGCGTCAGCGGTTCACCGCCGTGCCTGCACGATTTCTCTCCCTTTCTTCACCAACCGCATCGTTCAGTTCCAAGCTATCCATTCCCCAACTCCTCAGACCTCGACACCGCCTCAATCCCGTCGACTGAAGCTCGAAACCAGACGGCCAACAACCCCTGTTTCACGATCCAGCCACCCAGCTCACCACCCTTCACGGTGGCTTCACCAAACTCTTCCCTGGACCTCACTGAACCTAAACCAACCCTCCAAGACCTTCGACTCAGCCCCAAACTTGACGACTTTGGGTTCGAACATCACGGCAAAATAGAGCACCAGAGTGCCTGCCGTCGTCTGAGCTCCGCCGTGTACCTCCCCGTCACGGCGACCATCCTAGTCGACGCCTAGGACCCTCCTGATCCTCACCCTGACCTCCATTCCTCTCGACTCTAAGCCCAACCTCACGACTTCCACGTTGGACCTCAACGGAAAAACAGATTATCGAAATGGGGACGAGGAAATTACCTGCCTCCTGTTGCCGCCGTGAGCTCCTCCGGGGCTGGTCGACTCCACACAGCCCTCACGACACCACCGCGATCTTCGTTGCACCGTACACGGCCACCGCACCACCACAAGCCCTCAGTCTTCTCCGTTTTCCCCTTGAGTTCCTCCCTGGTTCCCGTGGCTCCCCACTCGCACACAC
Source organism: Prinsepia uniflora (assembly GCA_032719365.1). NCBI lineage: Eukaryota > Viridiplantae > Streptophyta > Magnoliopsida > Rosales > Rosaceae > Prinsepia > Prinsepia uniflora. Next base: position 44,906,973 of record CM064863.1, read on the forward strand.
CACGATTCCTCACCTCCCAACCGTCTCAACAGCTCTCTCCCACTCTCTAATCTCCCTCACACACTCACAAACTCACCAGCCACCACAATCAGCCTTCCAATTCTCTCAATTTCCTCCCTCTGTTTCTCTCTGTGTGTCGAAGAACAAGAAGGCATAGCACGGGTGCACCCCAATTAATTGGGCCGTGAATGCTCAGGATTCCACCAGAATCCTCTACACACATGCCACATGTCACAATCCACTCCACACACTCCCACCTGGCCCAATCCCAGCCGTCCATGCCTTTCCTCTGTGCACAAATCCCAATGTGCCACAAAGACCAAAATACCCTTCTTTTTAACTCATTTTTACGGTTTTGCCACTAACTTCCTAGACCCGTAACTCCCACACTGTAAGTCCGATGAATGCGTGCCGCCTGTCATCGAACACAGGATGACAAGAACTATCTAACCATCCTAGGTCAACGTACCAAAACCCGATTACACAAAAAGTCAACTATTCCCCCTAATTTACTCAAATTACGGTTATGCCCTCAACCTTCCGAACATCACAACTTCCTCCTCGGATGTCGGAATCGGGCGTGCCACCTGCCTACGGATTCGTGACGTCCTAAACTACGTCCTGGTCACTGGTCAAAGTTCATTGAACCATCCGAATTAAAAGTTAACTTTTTGCCTAACTAGGGGCAAAATCGTCATTCTACGCTAATGACCTTATCGGAACCACCTAACCACCGCTTAACCTCACTAATCACCCCTTAATTAGTCTACTAATCCCGGTTCTCGGGACGGGTTGTTACACGGAGGCATAAAGTTTTCCGTTGCGGAGTAGTTAGTTCACAGAGTAGGATTTGTTCTTTAACCTGTTTTGTATTATTATGCTCTGTGAAACTGTGGACTTGACGTCCAGTCGGATGTATTCGTTTAATCTTCCTGGTCTGACAATGAGTGTGTTGTAATATTAATTAGTTTTCCGGTTTTTTGGATTCGATTGTCAGACGGGAGCAGGATGCTTCCCGATTATCGAGGCGATAATCGGGTTGGGTCCTGTCAACTCGATTGTTTCAAGGTGCATAGTGAGTGAATAATGAGAATATGATGCAAAGTTTGATAAGAATGCGATTATATATTATATTTAAACTAAAAAGTCTTTTAAAATATAAACATATATATTTTTAGTGAAGTATATAATACATATAATACATATATCCATATTAAATATATAAATATTTCTAAAAGATTATTTAAAATTCAATCATTTATCACATGTCACAAGATCTTCTGTGGAAATCTCCCCAAAACTATCAAAATTTCCTTGCTGAAGGAAATTTAAAAATAAAAAAAGAATCAAATTTATAGTTGATTTTTTGGATGGAAAATAAAAAGGCCATAACTGAAAGAAGAATGGGTCCGATCCATCACACGCAAGACTTCCCCTTTAATAAAATAAAGGATAAAATAAATGAATAAAGGAGAGAGACATTAAATAAGAAAATAGAAAAAAGGAAAGTGAGAGAGAGAAGAAAGGACGACTTGCGAGACTGAGAAGAAGTCTTTTGTTTCCTGCGTGGTCGAGATATTACATTCGATCTTCTTCAATCGGATTGTTATTGAGGTAAGTTTTTATCGTTTCTAATCAATGGAATTAGGTAATTGGCGGGTTTCATATTCACGTAGCTCGCAGGAATTCTGCTGGCACCTTGTGTTGCCGTGCCTCAGAATAGATATCCCATTTTTCTAGACTTTCCTTCTTCTTTGATTTGCAATTAATCCTTGTCATTCGAATAAGTTGTGGACTTTCTTCAGATTTTTTCCTATTTGTTTTATTTCTTAAAAATTGGTTTTGGGTCATAAAGATGTTTGATTTCCTATTTGCTTTGCTGGTGTATTGTTTTTAAAGTTACTAAATATTCATTTATTTGCTTGATTTCGTTCTTGATTGAGTTTGATTTGGTGTTAATCAAGCCAAAATTTACCATTCTCGGTTCCCTTAAGCTGAGATAGAGACTCGTCTTGTCCAGTTTCCATGTATATGACTCTTGGAAAACTTTCTACTTAAGAAGTTTTGGTTGTTCGATCTTCGTTTCAGGGTTTTGACGAAAAAAAAAGGGATTTTGAGTTTTAAATTTGAAACCTTGTATGCTGCTGAAGAAGGCAAAATTTGAAGGCTTTGCTTTTCTCTGGGACAAGGAAATGTTGGAGGGCGGTGCCAAATTCCCTGGAATTATTGGTCTAACCAACCATGATAACACCTATGACGATTTGTCTCAAGGTTTTTACCACAAACTCCATGAGGGCGAAGGCACCAACATGTCCATTGACAGTATGCAAACTAGCAATGATGGAGGCTCTGTTGCCATGTCTATAGACAACAGCAGCGTTGCTTCAAATACTAATGATTCTCATACACGCATCTTGAACCACCAAGGGCTGAAACGACGTGCAAATGATAACTCCTCCGTGCAACAAAGTGTTAACGTTAACCGCCGAGGAAGAGTCACACATGCTCTTAGCGATGATCAGCTTGCTCGAGCTCTAATGGACAGCCATTCCTTGACAGAGGGGCTTGAGAATTATGAGGATTGGACAATTGAATTAAGAAAGCTAAACATGGGTGAAGCCTTTGCACAAGGTGCTTTTGGGAAGCTATATAGAGGTACTTACAATGGTGAAGATGTTGCTATCAAACTTCTGGAGCGGCCAGAAAATGATCCAGAAAGGGCTCAGGTGATGGAGCAGCAGTTTGAACAGGAAGTCAAGATGCTTGCTACATTGAAGCATCCAAATATAGTTCGTTTTATTGGTGCCTGCCGTAAACCAATGGTTTGGTGTATTGTGACGGAGTATGCGAAGGGTGGTTCTGTTAGGCAGTTCTTGGCGAAGCGGCAGAGCAGATCAGTTCCATTGAAATTAGCAGTCAAACAAGCTTTGGATGTTGCAAGGGGCATTGCCTATGTCCATGGGCTCGGTCTGATTCACAGGGACTTAAAATCTGACAACCTGTTGATTTCATCTGACAAATCAATAAAAATAGCTGATTTTGGGGTTGCCCGTATTGAGGTGCAGACAGAAGGAATGACACCAGAGACTGGCACATACCGCTGGATGGCTCCGTAAGACTTCTGACTCTTCAGCTGAAATATCCTTTCCTTTGTTGGTATCATTGCCCTATCTACTTTATTTTGACTTTGGGTGGCCATTTGGTGATCTTTATATGCTTTAGTATCTTCTATTGAATGATTCTTTTTTAATTCTTGCATAGCCTTCTGTTTAACTTTTATTACAGCTTGTGAAAGTTGAATGAATTTCTTACAGCTAAATCCACATTTTTTTAGGAGATATAAATTCGTATTTTCTTTTGGCTACTGTTGATCGGTCTCTTCTCCACTTTGTTCAGTTGTCATTTCTTGCTAGTACACATGCCATTATCTTTTTCGTGGTCTTTGAGAAAAGTATGTGGTGGAAAACATTTCAAAATGGTTCATGTGTGGCAGTGTACCCGAGGAGTTTCTTACATGAAGCAAAATGATTTACTTCCTTTTTTTTTGTCATTTTCTGAAGTGGTTTGTCTTTGAAAATCATGGTAGGAACTCTCCTTATATCACGAGTATATCATTTCCGGTTCAAATCAAATTGGACGCATGAGTAGTTTTCCACGTAAAAGTGAAACCAATGAAAATATCTGAGTAGATCGGATTGCTTCCTATATTCATATATCATCATGTTTGCTTTGCTCATCTATAGACTACAATGATGAGGTATTCATTTGGTATCTACAGTTTTTTCTTTCCCACATTTTTCTTGTACATTACAAACTTTGTATTACCAGGGTAATCTTGTTCTTTGGCTTATCCAAAACCGAAAAAAATGTTAACGTACCTCAAATAGGATTCCATATTATTTTCTTTTACTTATTTTGTCATTTTTCCTGTCTTCTATTGCTTTTATTTTCACCATTCCCTGTTACATAAAACAAGTGAAGTCGCACCTGCAGGAAGGCCTTTTTTTTTGTGGTGGACTTTAGAATGTTGTCCAATCTTGCATTCCTTCTTGTTGGTGGATGAATTCTCAATTCTGTTTTCTTGTATTTTCTTGAGATTTAGATGTGCTCATGCCTAGTCTCCGATATACTTATTTTGGAGAGGACTTTTCCAATAAGTAAAATCAGCATTGATTCATTAATCAAATGTTGTAAAAACTCAATGAATTTTCCATTTTTTAAATATCTGTCTGTCATAATTTCAATTATATATGAGGTATTTCTCTATTTTCGTTGCACACGATACATGAAGTGGAGTTAACCCAAGTGGTGAAGGAGTGGGGTATTGGGTTAGGATTAAGATGGGTCATGAGTTTGATTCCCTCCAATGTAACCAGAAAATAAAGTGCAAGACATTGGCTTGCATTTCTCTGTTTCTTTTGAGGATTTTCCTTGTGGTGCTGGTTTGGATAAAGCATAACATTCTTCTTTTATAGCTTGAGTGCCCTTTTATTATTATAATTGTTTTCATGTGAGTTGCCCTTATTCATCTTTAGTGCATTTTTTGTTGTTTAGATTTCGTAAAAATAAAGTTATTGATTTTTTGAATATGAAACCTTTTTGTCTTCTATATGATGGGCCTGATGCGGAAGAGGGATCTTACCTTCGAGTTTGTTTGGCCATTAGAGGGAGTGCAATTGAGGGATAATGGCGAGGAGGAAGAGAGGCAAGATAGGAAAACTCAACTAAATACTTCTCCAAATGAATTTGAGAAAGTGAGAGGCAATAATTGACAACATGATTATTAAACTCATATGTAATGCCAATTATCAAATTTAGTGCCTAACATACTAGATAAACCTAATCTAAGGGATGTTTTCTATTTACATTCCCGTCTCTTAGAAAGAGCCGCTAAACGATCGGACCAGACAGGTGCGGGTAGCTTGACTGTCATACCCGGATTTGAGAAACTTTCTGGCAATTAGCCTCTTTCGGGCCTTCACCCTACTCAAACCAGCCTCCCCAACAATTTGACCACAAAGACAATGCAATTGAGCAGTAAAGAACCTAGTGGTCTAAGCGGCCAGCCACATTAGTAAACATAACCCGCGAATGAGGAGATTGGCAAGTAGAAGGTGGGTCTCCTCTGAACCGTATCACAAGATTGAACCTGCTTGCAATGCTCTATCCAAGATATCCCGAGGACATTTGGCAGTAATTTAGCCTTTCAAATCTTATGAGAGGGAGCAAATGGACAAAGTGAAAAGTTTTGAATTAGTTGCTTTGAAAAGGATTAAAAGTAGAAGATTATGTTCAACATAACTACTGGATAACTGTATGTCTTCATTTTTTTCTCTTTCTGAGTGGTTTGTCTACTGGATATGATGCTTTGACTACCTGTTTTTTGATGTTGTATTTTTATTGTTTTTACACATTATTTCCTTATGCTTTTATAGCTACCCAGGCCTGGCCTTGTCCTTTTTTTCTTTCCTCTTTCCAAAGATTTCTTATTTTTCATCAGTGTATTTTTTTTTTTTGGTTTTAGTAAAGAATATGTTTTGGATTTTTATCTCAATATAAGAAGCCATTCAAGATTAGCATTTGGCTGGTTGTTCTCATCTGATATAAATGAATTTGAATCTTTAACATTCATCGCCTGAAGAGCGAAGAATGCTGCTCTTTCCTGAGTTTTTTGTTTGTTGGCTAAATTGATTGTAATTTGTTTGGAAGCTACCCCCAATTAGATGGAATTTCCTAGTTGAGCTAATCAGAAGCTCATTAGTATTGTGGTAAAATAGATCCATCAATAACTGCAGGTAGAAATGGGGAAATGAGAGTCACAAAAATAAAAATAAAAAATATATATATTGCTGATTAAGCTTTCAACCTGTCTTTCTTTTTTATATTGGTATTGTTTTGTGATTTTTTTTTTCATGACTGTTCATGAGAAATTCATTAATGAACTTCCTGGGTGACACGGTGAGGTTTAAACATAAAGATAACTGTCTCTTTGGACTGTTTTCAAAGTGTTCAAAATGATCTTTCTTTCGTGTTTTTTTTTTGTCTTAAACCCTTACTTTGGGTGTGGTGTGGGCTATTTAAGTTCATTGCTTGATCTTATGACGCTGCAGAGAGATGATCCAGCATAGGCCTTACACTCAGAAAGTCGATGTTTATAGCTTTGGGATTGTTCTTTGGGAACTTATTACAGGGATGCTTCCATTCCAGAACATGACAGCAGTGCAAGCAGCATTTGCAGTTGTCAATAAGGGTGTCCGTCCTATCATTCCGACTGACTGCTTACCTGTTCTTAATGAGATCATGACGAGATGCTGGGATGCCAACCCTGATGTCAGGCCACCCTTCACTGATGTTGTGAGAATGCTTGAGAATGCAGAGACTGAGATCATGACAACTGTTCGCAAGGCCCGCTTCAGGTGTTGCATTACCCAACCAATGACAGCGGACTGAGTCGAGAAGAAGGATTGGAAAAGGAAAGTGTTATCTATTAACATAAAGAGGAAAAAGGAAATGAAAAGGAGAAAAAGAGGTGAGAGAAGGTAATTATATTGTAGTCCCTTGTGTATTTATCAGGTTTCATTTGTTTGATAAGATAGATAAGGAAGTGGTGTTGAAAAAATATTTGGTTTTTGAGATTTCTATTTCATTGAATTTGTGACAATGAATGACAATAGAAGAGGAGAATTGATGTGTATGAGTGTGAGTATCAGTGTATGTATTTGATTGCATCCCCTGTTTTGGTATGTTTGATAAGCTAGGTATATTCTAGCAGTGTATTAGATGTTTGGGGTGGTTGTGATATGCATGTGAAACAGTGAATGTGATGGAGAGATGCTGAATTGTGAAGACGTCAAGCCATGGACTCAGCTTATTGAATCCTGAATCCTCAATCCTGAGCCGAAAGCTAGCCCCTCATCTTTTAAGTTGCCTCCAAGCTCCAAGTAAGCGAGTTCATGCCAGTGGCATGTCTTGACACGGCAGTGGCGCATCGTGACAGGGCATTGGCGCGTCGTGACACAACATTGACATGTTTTTGAAATTTTGTTAGAAACCTTTCGTTTTTCTTCCTAACGTAGATTTGTTGTTCTTAGCCTCCTAGTGAAAAATCTGGTCAAAATTCCGTAATTCACAGCCCTTAAACGTTTATTACTCCCCGCATGTAAGCGATGTTTCTTATTGCGAACGCTGAAAGTAGGTGTACTTTATGTCCGTGTATAGATGATGAACTTTGCGGATCTCACCCACAATATGATGACCAGAGGTACCTAGCTTATAATACACGCTAACACCCTATATGTTTGTTATAGATATATGGACCACACCCTATTTGTTGTATTTTGATTTTAAGTCTCTTAATGATTTAAGCTGGGTTTTAATGCTTTGAGCCTCCCCCCTTCCATTCTTAAATGAATTTCACATCTCGACTCGAAAAAAAAAAAAAAAAGGACCACAACCCACATGTCCTATTGAATAAATGGATGATTTAGAAAAAAAAGTAGTTTTGTGAGAAGAATCAGAGCACACACAAAGCAACCTGTCCTGTACTGTATAATAATTAGTCATCATGGAGTTGTACAATTATTACTTACATCAATCACCTGCAAGTCTGCTACTTTCATAGCTAATTAATGTGTATAAATATTCCGACTTAAATATTATCTACTTTTAGATTTATCAAATAACTCACATATATAATTAGGGCCGTTTAATTAATAAATTATTATTTTTAGATATAAAAAATTAGTTAAATAAAAGATTATTTAACTTTTATATATACAAACTAAATGAACGATTCACTATAACTATTTTCATTGTTATTGATACTATTGATTTGCTTAATTTACATATATATATATATATATATAAATGAATGACTAAATAATCTCAAAAAGTTATTAATATTTTGTGAGTATGATCTTAATTATTTAGGAATTGAATAGTTTCAATTATAATGTATGTATAAGAATTATTCTTTCTATTGAAAGAGTAATATTAAGAGTATGTACTACCAGAGTCTAATATAATTAAATATTATATATCTTCTGTATATATGAAGCCTTAGCATGATATACACAAGAATTGAAATATCAATATCGACGGATATATTGGAAATCAAATTTACGGATATCTCGCCCCAAATATCAATATCGTTTACAGTCAACAAAAATGATGGAAATTCGATCTAAAAATTGGAAATTTGGAATGAAACTTTGGGAAAAACTTAAGTACCCAATGATGGTTATATAGGACTAATAAAAACTATAAAATGACTTTGGTATAATAAATATATGATGAATAATATGATACAATAGAATTCTGTCGATGACTAGTAATATAAAAATTTAAACATAAATATAAATTGAAGTAAATTACTAAAATTGAATGTTAATATAATTAAAAACATAACAATAAGCATAAAAAAAATTTGAATGGAAGAAAAATTATAAAATGAGTAAATATATTTAAAATTGGAAAAAAAGGATAAAAAATATAGTAAATCTTTGTTCAAAAATTGGAAAGGATTGATATATTTAAAATTGGCAAAAAAGATAAATATAGTTGAAAATAAGGAAAAAAAATGAAAAAAAAAAAACATTAGCAAGCAAGAAGAAAAATAACAAGTAGGGAAAGAAAAAACATTAGCACCTGCGCCTGCCTGGGGTCGAACCCAGGTGGGTTTGAACTGAAAACAAGCCACAAAAACTCCACTAACAAGCCCAATTGAAAATATAAGTAACCAAATAATATATAAAGTACAAATACTAACTTAAAATCAGGCATCCTCTATTTCGCGCGGGTCTGCGATTCAAGTTTTTTTGACCTGATAGAATGACCCGACTGGTTTAAGCTCATTTGACGTCCGATTTTCACTTAATTTAGGCCGATCTCGATCATTTTAAGTAAATAATGAGATCTATCTCCTTAAAACAAGAAAAAAAAGATTGAAATTTCATGAGATATCTTTCCTCCCCCCCCTCCCCCCTCTTATGTGCCGCCGGGTAACTTTAATGAAATATCAGCGACATTTCGCCGATATCCACCGATATTTTCATCACTCGTTGTGGGGAAGTCAAATTAGGAGAACACTCATTTTGGGGTGGGTTTATTACTTAGATACTTTGAACTACTATCCACTCTGCACTTGGTTACTCAGCGGACACCATCTGGATGGGCTTACATAATAAAAATTGCACACCCATATTAATTTTGGTAAATTATTGAGATATTAATGGTTCATTCTCCATATACTAAAAGAGGGAAGCAGACCCTCTCCGGATCAATTAGCTTTGGATCAGTCTGGAGTTTTAATCTCAGCCATTCAAACCGATCCTATGGCTAAAAATGAATAGATAGAGAAAAAGACCCCCTAAAAAAAAACTCATGCAAAACTCCTAATCTCTGCTCTTATGGAAGTCCTTCTTGGTAACTTTGATCCAAGGAAACTGAGTCACATGGATTAACTCGGTGTCCGATTTGAGCCCCTTGAGGAGGCGGTTTTTGGCAACAACTTTGCCAACTGCCATGGAGAAGTTGGAGAAGCCATTGAACAAGAATCTGAGGAAGCCGAACGTGGCAGTGGAGTCGACGGTCGACTAGATGAAGGAGTCGGAGACGAGGAAGGTGACACGGGGTTTTGATTTAGAAATATAAACCGGGCATAAGACCTTTTTTTTTTACTCGGGCCCATGGCCCTATTGATGACCTACGAGTCTGAGTCGTGGTTGCGACGAGTGTTATGTGCACGGAGATGGACGATACGACGCTCGCCTCCGGACTAGGGATGCATTCCTTCCGGAGAGGTCACGATGTACGTGTCAAGACCCGACCCTCCTCGATCAAGACCCGACTCATCTAGCACCATATTGTCCGCTTTGGGCCTCGCCCTCACGGTTTTATTTTCGGGAGCTCATGGTGCAACTTCCCAAGGGGTCACCCATCATGGATTTACACCAGCCTCAACTCGCTTAACTTTGGGGTTCCAATCCCCCCCCCCCCAAAGACACTTGAGCTCCCAAAAGGTCTAGTGCTAGATAGGTGTGTACCTACACCTTTAAGGCACACCACCATCCTCTCGCAGGAATGTGGGATTGTTCACCGTTCCCTGCAGTACACGGGTCATACAATCCACCCCCCTTAGGGCCCAGCGTCCTCGCTAGCACACTTCCCAGTCGGGGTCTAGCTCTGATACCAAATTTTCAGGACCCGACCCTCCTTGGTCAGGACTCGACTCATCTAGCACCATATTGTCCGCTTTGGGCCTCGCCCTTACGGTTTTGTTGTCGGGAGCTCATGGTGCAACTTCCTAGGGGGTCACCCATCATGGAATTGATCCTGCCTCAACTCGCTTAACTTTGGGGCTCCAATCCCCCCCCAAAGCCACTTGAGCTCCCAAAAGGCCTAGTGCTAGATAAGTGTGTGCCTACACCTTTAAGGCACACCACCATCCTCTCCCAGACCATTCCTGTCAGGGCCCACCCCTAACCCCCCCCCCCCCCCCCCCGCGGGATTAAGGGCTAAACCCCGCTCCCGTCTAACTTACGCGTGACACGAGGGCCAAACAGACGTCTAACCTCCGTGGGACACGAAAGTCGGACAAGGGAGTTCCGTTCCGACCATCTCAACAACTTCCAAACTTCCCAGAGTGCGCAGAGTCTATTGTGGAACGCCCATGTGATGTCTTCGTCTCTCAACCAACAGCCCGCGCCGCAACAACCTGGAGGGTATCGAAAACACGAAAAGACTGTGAGTGGACAAAAATAAAGTTCGAGTTCAAAAACATTTCATAAAACAATAACAATTATACCCTCCGTTTCAAAACCAATGCATGCATATCAATTTCATATCATAAAACCATGTAAGAACACTAAACACATTTTTCTTTTCGCAAATCCCGGGCCTCCGCCCAAAACCACCGAAAAACCATTATCATCAAGTCTCAGTGAAATCCAAAACACATTTGAAACCACATTCTCATCCATCGAACCTGCTGGATCTATCCGAGTCTTTAAACTCCCGAGTCTTTAAACTCCCGAGTCTTTAAACTCAATATCCAGGCCTCAATAATCCGAGTCTTTAAACTCCCGAGTCTTTAAACTCAACAGGCCTACAGGGGAAATATCAATATATCCGAGTCTTTAAACTCCCGAGTCTTTAAACTCAATCCGGGCCCGTCCCCCGTCAAATATAATCCGGGTCTTTAAACCCAATAACCAGATCCAGCAAATCCAATCAAAACCATTTGAAAACCATTTCTCAAACCACATCCAAACCCGAATCCGAAATTACTGGTCTGATGCCCTTCCGGCATCCCGAACCGTCATTCCGAACCCAAATCTGGAAAATCCACCTTTCAACTTTAAAACCAAATTTCACTTTCCAAAATCCGATTCTAAAACCGAAAGCCTCGATTATCAAATCATGTTCCAAAATCCCTTTATAATCATTAGAAATCATTTATCATTTGAAATCCCGAAACCATGACATCATACTCAGGAAACAACCTTTTATCGTAAAACGTACTGAAAACCGTATTTCCTCGAAAAACGTGCAATAACCATAACCATCACAATCATAAATCAAATCATAGAATCAAGTATAGAAAACATATAAAAACATATATGCATGCATCAAGAGTTAGAAAGTAAGGTCCACTCACAGACCATTCCGACGTCGCCTCGATACGCGAGCACTTACGCCGTTCCCGGGCATTCCGCTACCCTCGGCTTCCCGAACCTGTCCAAAGTCCATAACGAGGTTACTAACTACTTCACAAAAGTCCTACTCAAATCCCATAACTTTCCCGAACTTCTAAACGTACATTAAACGAGACCCTAGACCTTCGACCCCGCAGAACTAACCCGAAACAACGTCCTAATAACCCGAAACCAATTCCATTAGACTCGTTACAACTCCTGGACCAAAAACTATGTTGAACGTTTTCCCAATAACCGCCGCACGTGGCCCCACGCGCCCCACACGCTTGCACACAGGGTACTGTTCACCGTCGTCTACCACGCGTGAACCGGCGTTCCCGGTTCTCCACCGTCCCGTCTCCGTTTCCCTTCCTGTCTTCACCATCTTCATCGTCCAATACTAAGCAACCCATTCCCATATTCCAAAAATCTCGACACAGTCCAAAACCCGTCGACTCAAGCTCGAAACAAAAACCCGACAGTCCCCTGTTTCCCATTCCGGCCACCCAAGTCTTCCCTCGTCACGGTGGCGACACTAGACGCTTCCTAGGACCCTACTGAACCTACCAGTACTCACCAAACTCCTCGACTCATGCCCAAAAGCCACGACTTTTGGTTTGAAGTTCACGGCCAAAACAGAGCAAAAGAACGGAAAGAGGAAATTACCTGTCGTCGACCGCCCCCGTGCTCACCGCCGCACTCCCTGGAGTCCATAGAGTCGTCCTCGCCCCCTGTCGAGCCCAATCGATCAGCACACGGCCACACCACCACCCAAACGCCTCTCTGTTCTCTCTGTTTTTCCCGTGAACCCTCCCCCTTCTCACACCATTTCCCGTACACGAACAGTCCTCACCACTCAATCCTCACACTCTCAGCTTCCCTTAGTCACTTACACACTCACCAATTTGTACAAACACACACGGTCACCGATCAATTCTCCCAATCTCTCAGTCTCAGTTTCTCTCTGGTTCGAACACAAGCACGGGCACACACACCTGCACGATTTTGAAACACCCGTGCACTCACTAGAACCCTCTAGCCAAGCCCCACGTGTCACCACCCCCTCAAGCCTCACACAAAAATCTCCTCTCTGCCCTGGACACTTGTCCAAATCTGGCTGCACCAAGCCCAACGTACAAAAGACAAAACTGCCCTTCCTTTTAAGTCACAATTACCATTTTGCCACTACCTTTCTAGACCCGTAACGCACACATCCTATCTCCGATGAATACGTGCCGCCTGTCATCGAACTCAAGACGACGAGATCTACCTAACGGTCCTAGGTCAACGTGTCAAAACCCGATCGTACGAAAAGTCAACTTTTCCCCCTATTTTACCCAAATTACGGTAATGCCCTCAACCTTCCGAACATCATAACTTCCTCCTCGGATGTCGGAATCGGGCGTGCCACCTATTTACGGATTCCCAAACTAGAAATCAACTTTTTACCCAAACTAGGGGCAGAATCGTCATTCTACGCTAACGACCCCCAACTAACTACCGATTAGGCTCACTAATCCCATCTTAAACACTCTGCTAATCCCGACTCTCTGGGCGGGTCGTTACAATTCCCCTTCGCAGGAATGTGGGATTGTTCACCGTTCCCTGCAGGACACGGGTCTTACAATAAATTGTCAGACCCAACCATCCTCGGTCAGGACCCGACTCATCTAGCACCATATTGTCCGCTTTGGGCTTCGTCCTCGCGGTTTTGTTTTCGAGAGCTCATGGTGCAACTTCCCAATGGGTTACCCATCATGGAATTGCACCAGCCTCAACTCGCTTAACTTTGGGGTTCCAATCCCCCCCTTGAGCTCCCAAAAGGCCTAGTGCTAGATAGGTGTGTGCCTACACCTTTAAGGCGCACCACCATCCTCTCCCAGACCATTCCCCCTCGTAGGAATGTGGGATTATTCACTGTTCCCTCCAGGACACGAGTCTTACAATCCACCCCCCTTTAGGGCCCAGCGCCCTCGCTAGCACACTTCCCGGTCGGGGTCTGGCTCTGATACCAAATTGTCAGGACCCAACCATCCTCGGTCAGGACCCGACTCATCTAGCACCATATTGTCCGCTTTGGGCCTCACCCTCACGGTTTTGTTTTCGGGATCTCATGGTGCAACTTCCCAAGGGGTCACCCATCATGGAATTGCACCAGCCTCAACTCCATTAACTTTGGGGTTCCAATCCCCCTCAAAGCCACTTGAGCTCCCAAAAGGCCTAGTGCTAGATAGGTGTGTGCCTACACCTTTAAGGCACACCACCATCCCCTCCCAGACCATTCCTTCTCGCAGGAATGTGGGATTGTTCACCGTTCCCTCCAGGACACGGGTTTTACAGTACGTCCCGTTGTCGAGCAGCCACTGGAGGCTCGTTTTCGGAGTGCTGACGGTTTAGGAGATCGATCGGTGATGTGTGCACCATGATCTAGAGGTGGCTCGCGGTGGTTGATATGTTCACTGTGACATACCAGGATTGAGAGCGGTCATGGATTGTTGGTTGCACGCATTACTCTGATTAGAATTGTGCTGACCTTGAGATATCGGGCTCGATGCCCAGTTGATTTTGAGTACGGGTTTGAGGCCCAGTTAAACTGTAAAATCGGGCTAGAGGCCCATTTGACTTGTGGTATCGGGCGTGAGTCCCGATTGTGGTGTTTCATACTAGTATGTATATAACCTCCTATATGAGTTGATTGGTCTCCTCCAGACGTCGATCTGGGGAGTCACGATCCACTACCTGAAATGAGTGATCCCCAGTGGAAGCACATTCCAGGAGTGGGTGATATGATAGAGTCCCGAACTAGGTTCTGAGACACGTCTGGACAAGATCCGGAGACAGAGTCTCCTAGATGGAGAATTCCTAGGGGTAGATTCGGAGTGAGACCCCGAGTAGTATGCATACTTATATATAGAAATCGTGGTATATATATATATATATATATATATATATATATATCGGGGATTAGTTCCCTAGGGGCTGCGTGCCCCGAGTTGACATCAGAGAATGTCAAGGATGGGTTATATATATAAATATATATATGCATGAGTTTTCACTGAGAAGGTGTTTGGGTTGAGGTCCGCGTGAGTTGATTTTGGGCTGAGACCCATGTGTGTTGGATTTGGGCTGAATTCCCACTTGATTTGGATTTGGGCCAAGGTCCTAATGAATGTTGTGAGAAATGGCTTTGAATGCATGCATGCTTTTTAGTGAAGGGCATAAATACCTTTTTGTGAAATGTTTTTATAAACTTTTTGTTTTGTCCACTCACAGCTTTGATGTTTTTAATGCCCTTCAGGTTGATTGCGGATGCGGGTTGTAGTAGAGACAGAGGCATCACATTCCTCCTCCGGATCTTGGCGCACTCTAGAAGCCCTGAGTGGGCTAAAGGGGGAATTTTCCCTAGTCTAACACTTTGTATCAGATGGGATCAGTCACGTCCCACGTCAATCCCGAGGGATTTGGGATGAGTCCTAACAAGTGTTATCAAAGCGTGTTTTGCTTTCAGAGTGTCGCACAGGTCGAGGATGTGATGTATCTGCAGTGGTAATAGCCCGTCATCAACCTGATAGTTAGGGTACGAGTAGGAGGATTCAATGGAAGCGAACCCTAGTTAGATTGCGTTTGTCACGAGGTGCGATGGTCCAGGGTTCGATTGGCATAGTATGCCGCGCGTTTTGAGAGGTTGGATCCCGAGTGGGATCAATGGGTATGTGATCTAATGGCTTAAAGCCGTAGCGTTACGGGAGATAGGATGTCACGACCCATCCCAATCCCCCGGGATTAACACAGGATGTGTCATGATCCCGTCTGACACGAAGTGTTAGATAAGGGATAATTTAAAACTTTCAGTCCGACCAGCTTCCAGAGCGCGCCAGGATCCGGTGGAGGAGTGTGATGTCTCGGTCTCTGCTACAATCCGCATCTGTGATCAACCTGAAGGGTATTAAAAACCAGAAAAGACTGTGAGTGGACGAAAAGCAATGAGTTTAATAAAATACATTTCATAAAAGATATTTATGCCCTTCACTAAAAAGCATGCATGCATTCGAAAATCATTTATCAAACCATACTCAAATAACCATTATTAGGGTCTCAGCCCAAGTTCCATAAATTCAAGTCATACGGGCCCCTGCCCTAAACCATTTACACAAATACATAAATATCAAATATATGTGGGAACTCAGCCCAAAACCATAGGATACGAAAACCCATAAAACATGTTCCACGTGGGTCATTGCCCAAATCCATAAAACACAGAAATACTATTTATGAAATCCAATAATCATGTATACCATATATCATATAACCAATACTATCACGGTTTCTAAAGCTACGCGCGTGCTACTCGGTGTCTCAAATCCCAAGTCTCCTCAGGGTCCACCCATGTCAATGTCCGCCGATCAATGACGCTCCCTGGGGTTTATAATCCATCATAGCCTTCCTGAGAGTAAGGTACCCAACGGGAGCGACTCCACTCAATTAGTGCTCTGTGACTACTCCGGGATCCACCCAGGCCAACGACCCACCCCGGAGGAGACAATCCATAAATATATAAGGATGGTATATGAAAAACCATTTTGAAATCATTCTCAAAACCTTCCAAACCATTCAAAAGGTTCATGCCCGGTCTCCATAAACCGTCATGAAACCAGAAATCCATTTATGGATCCCCGACCCGAAATCACAATCGTAAACCATAACTGGGCCCCATGCCCGAATTCGTAAACCAACTGGGCCTCGTGCCAAATTTCGTAAACCACCTGGGCCTCAAGCCCGATTCATAAACCAACTGGGCCTCGTGCCCAATTTCGTAAACCAAATAGACCTCGTGCTCGATTTCGTAGACCAAATGGGCCTCATGCCTGATTACGTAACCCAACTGGGCCTCGAGCCTGATCATAAATTAACTAGGCCTCAAGCTCGATTCGTAAACCAACTAGGCCTCCAGCTTGATGCCTTATTAAATCAAATGGACTTGAAGTTTGATAGTTCGTAAATCAAATGGGTCTCATGCCCGATTCCATATTTCCAAATCCGAAATCAAGTCACAAACCAATTAGGCCTTTGGCCCAATAACGTAACTAAAATGGACTTCGAGTCCGAGAATTTCCAAAACAAATGGGTCTCAAACCCGAGTTTACCTTTTCAAATACGAAACCATTTCATTAAACTATTTTCGAAACCATAAGCACATATAATCAGTGCAAAACTGAAACCTCGATTTAGGTGCACATACGTAAATCACCTCGAAATACGTGTAATCATGTAAATCACCAATCCATAAACATCATGTAACGACCCGTCCCGAATTCCAGGATTAGATTAGTGACTAATCAAGGATTAGTGAGGTTAATCGGTGATTAGGGGGGGTACTTTCGAACAGATGGTGCAAAATGACGATTTTGCCCCTAGAATGGGTAAAATGATGACTTTGGCCGATGACTGTGACGTAGTTCGGAACGTTACGAGTTAATAGAGGTGGCACGTCCGATTCCGACATTCGAGGAAGAAGTTATGAAGTTCGGAAGTTCATAGGTATTTTGGTTGACAGGACCCGTCCCAACTGGACGTCAAAAACCGTGCCCGGTCCTGCTCCCGTCTGACAAGTCAACTAAAGGTCCGAAACCCCCCCTTCAGTACTTGCCAGACAAGGGATGTTTGCGCGGATTTCTGCTGCTGTCACTGCCTCACGATCAGTCCTGAGCGTCGTACCACGGCCTGGAGGGTCACAAAACAGAAAAGGTGTGAGTGGGCAAAAATGACCTCTTATAAAAACATTTATCAAAATACAATCTTACCCTCCAGTTTTCACAAACTTGCATGCATATCGTAAAACATGAGTGACCGATAAAATCAAAACATATTTTCCCATGGTCCATAAAATTCATGTTCACCAAATCAGTTCATGTTATAAAACATCAAATCCCGGCTCTCAGGCCAAACCATATGAAAACATAATCACTGGCCACAAAGACCAAAAACCCGTACTCAATACCAGTACATCATCACAATCAATGCCAATCAGCACTAATCACCAGTGCACAAGAAATATATCAATCCAATCAATCCGCACTACTCAAGTGCATAAAATATCACAAATCACATCTGCACTACTCACAAGTGCTGCACTACGCGTAGGCCAATATCCAGTCACTCTCTCGGGAATAAACACCTCTGGGCTCAACCTCCTCGGGCTCAGTCACCTCTGGGCGAACACATCCCCAGGATCAGACACCTCCGAGTGGTACATCCAGGCTCAGTATCATCCGAGAAGCTGACTACCATAGGATCAACTCCCGATCCTACAATCACATCCCCCAAGCTCCAGTCGTCTGGGTAATCCCCCAAGCACCGACCGTCTGGGAATATCACAATCACAATGAAAACCATCCCGGGAATTACATTCCAAAACATTTCAATCAAATCTTGACTTCATACCAAGTCAAGGTCATTCTCAACTGGGTCTCAAGCCCAAAATACCATTTACACGTTTTTCATTAAAATCACATTTTAATTCAATAAAATATTCCGGAAATCATCATTGACTCACCAAAAAAGTCAAAATATCATTTTAGAAATCATTTAAACTCCGGGCCTAGCCCAAAACATCATTTGCACGTTCCCCGTAAAACGTGCCCGAAAGACTGATTAAAATAATCATAAATCCCAATAAATCATTAATTTCACAATTTCACAATTTCACAAATGACTCCAATTCCGAGTCAAAATCACTAATCACTTAGGTTCTCATGCCCAAAATAACATTATCACGCAAATCCATGCGTTGCAACCTCCGTTGCCATTTTCACGTAAATCCACGAAATTGACCCTCGACTCATTCCTGAGTCACCACATCATTTTTCAATCCATGACTCAATAATCCGAGTCCAAACATTATTTTCAATCTATTTCAATCCCGGACTCATAAACCAAGTCCAAACATCATTTTTACCAAATTTCGTAATTTCTCGAAAATCGTCCAAAAATAATAATATAATAATCATAAAACCGAGAAATTACCGGATTGAAACACAAATCATGCCCAAGCATATAAAATCATATAATAAGGCATTAGAAATCATATATGCATGCATCACGGTTAGAAAACAAAGTCCACTCACACACACCGTCCAAAACGGTCCGTTTCCGAGCTGCACGTTTTTCCGCAAAATCTGGAAATCACAACTCCTATACAAAATCATTATAGAGGGTTACTAACATCTCAAAATACATCATATAATTTTCCCCAATTTTTCCGGGATTTAAATACGTATTCTTAACGTAATACAAAACTTCGGATACGCGGAGCATTATCGAAACAATATCCGATTTCCCCGAAACCAACGTCAAAATGTTCGTTACACTAAGAGGATCAAAAGTCATGTTGACCTCACCTTGAGACTAGGCCGGACGCGCCCTCACGCGCCGCCGTGAGTGGCTGCGCGTGAAACCCACGCGCCAGCTACAGTGTCACCGTCCCAACCCGTTTGTCTGGTAAACGGGTCCTTTATCCCGCGAACAGACCCGGTTCAAATCCTACCAATTCGACATTGTTTCCATCAATTGAACATTCAGTCAGTTTCAAATCAAGTCTAATTAGAGTTCTGTAACGTTAATTGTACAAAACCATACCTCAAACCCTACGATCAAAGTCGATCATTCGAAGGACCTCCGGCCATTGTTCATCAATCGAAAACCTTCACCGTCACACGATTTCCTTAAATTGATTCAACCAGAAGCATCAAGGGACTCAGGTAAGCATTTTACCCAACTCAATTGAATCAATTCATGGCTCAAACTCCACGACTCAAGCTCGAACTCTCTGCGACTACAGTGCTTCTGTTCTACCTCAATTGGACCTCAATTGCCTTCGTTCTTTCGATGAAACAGGTCGTGGTAATCCCAGAAGACTAGAAATGAACTCAATTTCGATCAACACGGCTCCAAGCTTCCAATTCGAATTTCCCCCCTCAAAATTCGAAAATTCGAAATTCCAAATTCAAGCCCTCACTCAGTCCCTCGTTAATCCTTGCTAATTAAATCTCAACACCCTCTCAATTACTCACACTTTAGTTCAGAAATGGAAGGAAATGGTGGACAATTTCAGACTCTCTCATTCTTTGTGTTTGCTTGCACACGGGTAAGAAAACAGAAGAGAAATAATGGAAATTAGAGGATAATTAATTAATTAAAAATAATAAAACATAATTATTTGGTCTCCCCAAAATCATGGATCCATGTTTTGTGCCTGATTTTAAGGGATGAGTGACACTTGTCACTCATCCAAGTGTGTCCAGTCACCGGCTACTGTTCATTATAAAATATTATTTTATTCCCGGTTCGTTCGGTTAATCGAGCCCGATTCCGTGACCATAACTTCGTCGTCGAATCTCCGATTTCGGCATGCCGCCTGTCGTTGGATTCGCATCGACGAGACCTACGTAACGGTCCTTGGCCCTCGCCCATCGGACCTCCCGATCAAAAAGTCAACATTTGGCCCCTAATATGCCAAATTACCAAAATGCCCCTCAACTTCCGAACATCATAACTTTCTCTACGAATGTCGGAATCGAACGTGCCACCTGTCTATGAACTCGTGACGTCCCGAACTACGTCCCAGTCATCGGTCAAAGTCTATTTGACCGCTCGAACTAAAAGTCAACATTTTGCCCACGCCAGGGGCAAAACGGTCATTTTGCACGTTTCGTCCGATTTCACTCAACTAATCCCCGATTAGTCATTCTAAATCATGATTCATTAATATTAAATCCTGATATTCGGGACGGGTCATTACATTGGTAATTTAGTTAAAAGGGGAAAATAGTTAACTGTTAACCCGGGAGGTCCGATAGCCGAGGGCCAAGGACGGTTACATAGATCGAGTTGATACGAATCCGTACACAGGCGGCACGCCGAAATTGGACTTTGAACTGGAAAGTTATGGGTCACGGAAGTTCAGTTTCACTATGCACACATTACAAGGCGAAGACACTTGGCATTATCTAATTTGTTGACTTTTTAAGTGGGAACCATGGATGAGTGACAAGTGTCACTCATCCCATTGGCCCTTAATCCAAAAAAGTAGATCTAAAATGTGTCTCGTGAGATTGGATTAAAATACTAATATTTTAATTATTTTATAATTCTCACTCCACTCATCTCTGAATCCTAACCATCCATCTCTACCCTCCCCCTCTCATCCTCACCATTCCTTTCCTCTCATCTCACCCATCATCATCATCATCAAAATCAAATATCTTTCTCTCCCTCTCTCGACGTCCCTCAAACCCGCAAAGAACACCACCCAATACCCCTCACCCAATTACTTGCAATGAGACCAGAGAGTGTGTGAGGGACTGAGAGTGACTATTAGACGGAGAAGGACAACTGTGACGGCATGACCATCGTGGACGCCAGCCGTGAACCCCTACAAACTCGTGAAACCAAAACGGGTGAAAACACCCTCAAACCTCATCGTTTGTGTACATCGTGTGATGGAAGATTGGAAAGGGAGATGAGGCGACCTCAACGGTAGCCGTGGCGGCGCTCGTGGCGGCGAGGTAAGCCCCAGACCCGATAGCCCTGTTTTTGGGTCAAAATTAGTAGTTTGTGTTTTGTTGTGTGTTGATCGATCTAGCCAATCCTATTGTGTTCTAGGGGGTGAGACGAGTTCGCAGGGCTTGGATTCGAGGGAAATGGTGGCCGGGTAATCTCCAGGCTTGCTGTTCGTCATCCAACAGGTAATCTCCAGCCTCTTTTTTCAAATTCTGGGTTGAGGGATCTCATAGGAAGGATTAGACGATGATAATGGAACAAATGGGAAGTATTTTGGTGGTCGAACGGCGAAGAACCATTCGGGTCAAGCCGCGGGTCACGGCGACCAGATTTCAGAACCCGACCAAGGTCAGGGATGACTGATGATGTCATCATGTCAGGGATGACATCAGCATGTCAGATCTGACATGTCAGACAGAGGGCCAATCTGGACGTGACACGTGGCACTGTCAGGGGGTGTTAGTGCTGACGTCATGCTGACGTCAGCATGACGTCAACATTGACTTTTGCGTTGATTAACACATGTGGGCGCGTGTGAACAGTACTTGGGCTGGGCCCAATTTCATTTTAAAGGTTACGACAATCCAGATCCAATGACGGTGGTTTTAGGTAGATCGGAGATCGTTATGTTGGTCAAATCGAGGTTTTTCACCTCGAGAATTGTGTCTGTGATACGTTGACTTTTCGGGGAAAGTTTAGGGTTCTTATTATGGGCTAGTTTAGGTTAGTAGTAACCTTTGGGTATGATTTGGACAGGTCCGGATGACCCGGAGAAGTCGGATTAGCTGGTGAGGCTTATGACAAGTATATCGAGGCAGCAGCTAGGACGGTCTGTGAGTGGAGCTTCATTTCTAAATTGCGATGCATGCATAAATGTTTTATATGGTTTATAGATGTAATTCTATGATGATGATTTGGATGATTGTGAATTATATGGTTTCACGCATTTCGAGGTGATTTACATGCTTACACGTAAATCGAGATTTTCAATTTTACACTGATTTTTCGTACTTATAGTTTTGGAAATGATTTCATAAAATGGTTTTGGATTTGAAAAGGTAAACTCGGGTTCGAGACCTATTTGTTTTTGAAACCCTCGGACTCGAAGTCCATTTAGTTACATTTTTAGGCCAGAGGACCAATTGGTTCTTAAATCGATTTCGGATTTGGAAATATGGACTAGGCACGAGACCCCTTTGATTTACGAACTCTCGGACTTGAAGTCCATTTGACTTAACGAGGCATCGGCCTAAAGGCCCAGTTGATTTACGAAATTGGGCACGAGGCCCATTTGGTTTACGAAATCGGGCACGAGCCCCATTTAGTTTACGAAATCGGGCACGAGGCCCAGTTGGTTTACGATTCGGGCACGAGGCCTAGTTGGTTTACGATTCGGGCCGGAGGCCCAGTTTGTATGTGGATTCGGGCTTAGGGCCCAGCTATGTTTTAAGATTGTGATTTCGGGTCAGGGACCCATAAATGGTTTTTATGTTTCATGACGGTTTATGGGGACCGGCATGAACCCTTGAAAGGTTTTTATGGCTCATGATGGTTTATGGGGACCGGGCATGAATCCTTGAAAGATTTTAAGAATGATTTCAAATGGGTTTTTGTATACCATCCTTTATATATGAATTATCTCTTTCGGGGAGGGTCGTTGGCCTGGGTGGACCCCGGAGTAGTCACGGAGCACTGACTGAGTGGAGTCACCCCCGTTGGGTTCCTTACTCTCAAAGAGGCTATGGATTATAACCCCTAGGGAGGGTCATTGATCTACGAACATTGATCTAGGTGGACCCTGGGGAGATTTGGGCTTTGAGACCCCGGGTATGACGCGCGTATCTCTAGATACCGTGACAAGATTGGTTATATGAATTCTGATAACATGATTTCTTGGTTTTTCGAAATTGTGTTTATGGTTGATAAATGGATTTGGGCTGAGATCCCACATATGCCTACTATGTTCTAGATTTCTGTAAATGGTTTTAGGCAGGGGCTCATATGATTATGGTTGTTTAAACATATGTGGTTAGATAAATGGTTTTACTATGCATGCATGCTTTTTAGTGAAGGGCATAAAGTTCTTTTATGAAGTATGTTTTATAAACTCTTTTATTTTCGTCCACTCACAGTCCTTCTGTTTTCAATGCCTTTCAGGTTGAATACGGTGCAGACTGTAGCAGAGACCGAGACATCACATATCTCCTCCGGATCCTGACGTACTTTGGAGGCCGGTCGGGGCTAAAAGTTTTAATTTTCCCTGGTCTGACACTCAGTGTCAGAAGGGATCAGGAGCGTCCCTCGTTAATCCCGGGGGGATTGGGATGGGTCCTGACACATCATGATAGAAATCATATACATAAAACATATAAAACATTTATGCATGCATCACAGTTTAGAAATCAAGGTCCACTCACAGACCGTCCTACGCTGCCGCCTCGATTTGCATGCCATAAGCCTTCCCGGGCTAATCACAGTCATCGGGGACTCCCAAACCTGTCCTGTCAGGACCTGACCGTCCTCGGTTAGGGCTTGACTCATCTAGCACCATATTGTCCGCTTTAGGCCTCACCCTCATGGTTTTGTTTTCGGGAGCTCACGGTGCAACTTCCCAGGGGGTCACCCATCATGGAATTGCACCAGCCTCAACTCGCTTAACTTTGGGGATCCAATCCCCCCCAAAGCCACTTGAGCTCCCAAAAGGCCTAGTTTTGATCAGAGTTCGCAGTGGCATCCTCTATCTAACACTATATTTTCCCCAGATCGGATTGTCGCGTGCCCGCTGGGTTTTGTTCCCAAGACCTCAAGCATGGCAAGGGAAACCTTTAACCAGCGCAGCCAAGGAAGGCCTCGTGCTAGATAGGTGTGTGCCTACACCTTTAAGGCACACCACCATCCTCTCCCAGACCATTCCCTTTCGCAGGAATGTGGGATTGTTCACCATTCCCTCCAAGACACGGGTCTTACAATCCACCCCCCTTAGGGCCCAGTGTCCTCGCTGGCCCACTTCCCAGTCGGGGTCTGGCTCTGATACCAAATTGTCAGGACCCGACCCTCCTCAGTTAGGACTTGACTCATCTAGCACCATATTGTCCGCTTTGGGCCTCGCCCTCACAGTTTTGTTTTCGGGAGCTCACGGTGCAACTTCCCAGGGGGTCACCCATCATGGAATTGCACCAGCCTTAACTCGCGTAACTTTGGGGTTCCAATCCCCCCCCCCCTCCCCCCCCCCCCCCCCCAAAGCCACTTGAGCTCCAAAAAGGCCTATTTTAGATCAGAGTTGCGCAGCGACATACTCTATCTAACACTATATTGTCCCAGACCGGATTGTCGCGCACCTGTTGGGTTTTGTTCCCAAGACCTCACGCATGGCAAGGGAAACCTTTAACCAGCGCAGCCAAGGAAGGCCTCGTGCTAGATAGGTGTGTGCCTACACCTTTAAGGCACACCACCATCCTCTCCCAGACCATTACTTGTCATGACCGGTCCCAAATCCCCCGGGATTAACGTGGGACCCGCTTGATCCCGTCTGACACGAAGTGTTAGACCAGGGAGAATTCCAACTCTAGCCCTCGCTGGGGCTTTCAGAGTGCGTCAGGATCGTAGGAGGAGGGGAGTGATGTCTCATCTCTACTACAGCCCCGCATCCGCGATCAACCTGAAGGGCATTAAAACACGAAAACTGTGAGTGGACAAAAATAATACTTTATTGAAAACATTTTCGCTTTAAGACATTTATGCCCTTCATAAATACATACGCATGCATTCGAAAACTGTTTAGCAAAACGTTCATAAAACCATTTATCAAACATCTCAAAATCATGAAAGGGTTCATGCCCGGCCCCATAAACCGTCATGACCCATAAAAGCTTTCAAGGGTTCATGCCGGTTTCCATAAATCGTCATGAATCGTAAATCCATTTGGGTCCCCGACCCGAAATCACAACTCAAAAACCCGTAAATCCATACATGTGGGAACTCAGCCCAAATCATTCTTAGTGAAATACCAAAACATACAACACGGGATCTCCGCCCCCCAAGTCATTTCTAAAACATCGAATACGGGGTCTTTCCCCAAAAAACTTTCTGAATCATAAAACACGGAATACGAGGTCTTCGTCCCCAAATGTAACGCCCCGAAAATTTGAAAAGCGAAAATTTGGAAAATTTGAGGAAAAGGACGATTTTGCCCCTAGTAATAAGGGCCAAAAGTTGACATTTTGATTGGGACCTTGTTTGGACTTTTCGGAAGTACCGTTGGATAGGTCTCGGACGCTGAATTCGTAGACAGGCGGCATGCGTCAATCGGAGTCCGAACGAAAAAGTTATGGGTCTAGAACGATGAGGGGCATTTTGGTAATTTTTCAAGTAGGGGTAAAATGGTAATTTTAAGTAAGGGACTTAGTTAAACGGTGCAAGGTATTAAATGATTTATATTGGCTGATTCAGCCTATGATAGTTTAAGGTGTGATACATGTCACTTGTTACTAACACTTAGTGGAACTTAGTTGCCTTTTGTATAATTAACTAATTAATGAAACGGTTGCATTGTTAATTAGCATATGAACTGTTCGTATTTAACCAAAAACAGAGAACAACACTAAACCACTTCAAAACCTTGATTGATCCATCATCCCAGAGAGTAGAGCAATTGAATAGAGAACAAAAAGGAGGAATTAAATGAACAACTAAGTGAGAATTGAAAGGAATTGGACCTGGAACCAAACTGGGAACATCCGAAAAACTACCTAAACACATAAATATCGAATTTGATGTCCTAGACGGTTTCGATTGAAATTGACGTGATCTTTAGCTTCCTGGGAGCTAGACGACTCGAACCAAATCAATTGGGAAGTCAATTGATGGTGAATTGACGAAGAACAACCCCTGTGATTGTGTCGAATTTTGGAGATTGAGTTCGACTACTTGGAGGTATGAAACTTTGAAATTGATTTCAAATTTATGCTTAGAATGGACCTAGGATGCTTCCTGTATGAATAATTGAATGATACGGGTTGATTTTGGGTAGAACCCGACTTAGGACCCGTCGGGTTTCGATGTTGAGTCGTGGGATTTAGGGCATGGTTTCATCAAATTGAGGTCACAGATCCAAAATAAACGTAGAATAGATAAAAATGAATGAAAGAAACGGTGAAATTGGGGTCGAATTGGCTTGGAATGAAACGGGTTGCATCGCGGGTTGCAGGACCCGTTTACCAGGCAACCGGGTTGGGAAGATGAACAGTGACATTCATTGTAGCAGGCGCGTGGACTCACGCGCAGCCTCTTGCGGCGGAGCGTGAGGGCTCGTGGTGAGGTTTATGGGAAAGTGTCCAACAGGTGTTTTACTCTATACAGTGTAACGATCATTTTGGCGTTGGTTTCGAGTCAATCGGACACTGTCTCGATAATGTTTTGAGGGTCCGAGGATTTATGTTATATTTTAAATTAATGTTTAAATCCTGGAAAATTACGGGGAATTGATACGATGTAAATTGAGTTGCTAGTAACCCTGCATAATGATTTTGAACAGGATTCGAGATTCCTGGCAAGTGTCGGAAAGTACGGAAATGCGTGCAGCTCGAGAAGCGAGCGGTTTGGACGGTGTGTGAGTGGACGTTTGTTTTATAAACCATGATGCATGCATAGTTAAATGTTTTACATGATTGATTGCATGATTTGACTTGCATTGATGTCTTGATGATGTGGCATGATTATGTGTGATTTAATGATTATTTTAATCGGTCTTTCAGACACGTTTTTCGAGGAAATGTGCATATGTTATTTTGGGCTAGGCCCGGAGTAAAAAAGGTTTTGAAAAAGATATTTTAACTTAATTGGTGAGTCAATGATGATTTTTGGATTATTTTACTGTTTCCCATGTGATTTTACGAATTTACGTATAATTGGTATTTGAACTTAAAACCCTGTTGGGAATGCCTATGACTTGATTTGAGGTCATGGATATGATTGATATGTGTTATGATATGGATTGTATTTGTGATTGTGGATACTGGATACTGGATCATGGGCTGGATGGTGCGAGTGCAGTTCCTAGACGGGACTCTGCTGTTGCGTGATTGCAGTTCCCGAGTATGTGGTACGTCTAGATGGTGCGTGTGCAGTTCCCAGACATGATGGATATGACTCGGATGGTGCCTGAGTGCAGTTCCCGAGGTTGGCCTACGCGTAGTGCGGATGTGATTGTGTGATTGATTATGCACTTGTTGCGGATTGATGGATTGATTGATTGATTGGTTGTATTGTTTGATGTTGATTGTGATTACGTACTGGTATTGAGTACGGGTTTATGGTCTGTGTGGCCAGGTACTTATGTTCTCATATGTTTTTGGCCTGAGAGCCGGGATTTGATTTGTTATGTGATTTGGCTGGAAAGCCGGTGATTGTGATTCATATGTTTTTCCCTATGCACGCATGGTTTGATAAACTGGAGGGTAACTGATGTATTTTGAAATGCATTTTCAATGATATTATTTTTTTCCACTCACACCTTTTCTGTTTTGATGACCCTCCAGGCCGTGGCACAACGTTCGAGGCTGATCATAAGGCGGAGGCATGAGCGGAAGTCAGTGCAGTTATCCCTTGTCTGATAGGTGCTGAAGGGTACTTTCGGGACTTCAGTTGACTTGTTGTACGTATAACCCATCCTAGGCACTTCCGGAGAAGATGCCAACTCGGGGCACACACCCCTAGGGAACACATCCCCGATATAGTCACGATGTCAAATCTATACTAGTGTGCACACTACTCGGGGTCTCACTCCGAGTCTTCTCCCAGGAATCTCCATCTAGGAGGCTCAATCACTGGATCTAGTCCGAGCTCTCTCTCTGGATCTAGTCCACACATCTCTTCGGAATCTGGTCCGGGACCACAACAATATAAGTAACCACCACTCCTGGAACGGGATCCCTATGGGGATACCCACTCTGGTCTGTGGACCGTGACTCTCCAGGTCGACACTGGAGGAGACCACATAATATATGGAGGTTTCATTTATTTCTAATACTTTCTTTTCTTTCTCAAATCACCTTTCAACTGGGTCTCATACCCGATTCATCTCAACAAGATTCCTTGAATCCAATTCAAATCACTTTCACAGTCCTCGGCCTAAATCCTCAGTTCAACAGGGTCTCATGCCCGAATACTCATTTAATAAACTGAACTGGGACTCAAGCCCGATGTTACAATCCACAGGGCCTCAAGCCCGATA